>JALZYL010000029.1:0-309554 GCA_023619815.1 Aspergillus neotritici | reverse complement strand
TCTTCTTCTTCTTCTTCTTCTTCTTCTTCTTCTTCTTCTTCTTCTTCTTCTTCTTCTTCTTCTTCTTCTTCTTCTTCCTCATCATCATCTTCTTCTTCCCGCATTCCACCGACATCTGATTCCTACCCATCCCGCGTTGCTGAGAACCCTGTCCGGTTAGCAAACACTTTCGGCGACGCAGTCATCTCCCTCCCCCTCCCCACCGTTCAGTCCAAGTGACCCCTCAGCCAGCTCATCTCTAAATTGGACGCGTCCCCCGCAGAGTTGGCAAAAGAACCAGGAAGGAAAAGGAGATCGTCAGCCCCTCCTTTCCCCGACCCGAATCTGACCAACCCCGTTAGATCTGGGCGGTAGCTTCGGATCTGGCAATGACTCTGAGACAACTTCAGTGTCAACCACTCTCTCCGCCGCAGTCAGGTGATGAAAGTTTAGCTTCGGAGGTCTCGCAGGAATCGTGTGGGATTGATCGCACCATGTACGACCAGTCCGATGTCTTCATGTTCGCCGGTGCGCAGGGCAATTTAGATGCGAATTGCTCACAGCCAGTGGTATGTGCTTAGACATTGACCCAAGTTCCCCCGACATGCATGTAATAACTGGTGATAGCCCCGGAGCTCCCCCTCTTCGCACGCCATTACCAACGGCAATTACTCTCGAAGCCTCCCGGTGCAATTACAGGTAAGCATCGCATGATCCCGTGGGACGACCCCTCCCAGTTCCAGGCGTATCTGACTGATTCCAACACAGATGCAGCCGCATGGGTTTCAAGTCAACACCCCGCCTTCGGATGAAGTGTCTATTGCAGGTAGTCTGGATTCGGCGCCGTCGCACTGGTCATCTCCGTCGCAGAGGCTCCGGGCACAGAGTACCCCCAAGTCCAAGCTGTCTCGAGCCTCCCGGTCCTCCAAGTCGCCCAAGGTCCGGCACAAGCGGAGCAAGACCGACCCCCCAGTCATCAACGCTCCGCTGAGTGAGCTAACGAAGGATATGACCCATATCCCAATTCGGGACATGGAAGAGTGGGTGCATCGCCCGGTCGAAACGCGTCTCAATCAGACGACCCGCAAGGGAAAAGTGGCCAGGCCCATGAACTCTTTCATCCTCTATCGTTCCGCGTACGCGGAGCGTACGAAGGAATGGCTCTCGCAGAACAACCACCAGGAAGTGTCGAAGATCGCCGGGCAGAGCTGGAAGATGGAGCCTCGCGATATTAAGCAGAAGTATGCCTCCCTCGCCAATATCGAAAAGGCCAACCATGAGAAAGCGCACCCGGGATACAAATACTCGCCGAAGGACAAGAGCAAGCCATCCAAGAAGCCATCCAAGACCTCTCCCGGCATGTGCCATGATGGCACTCCCAGTTCCAGCCCGAGCTTGAGTTCAAGCCAGGCCATGCTTTCTTCGGATCTTGATTCGGGAATGTGGCAGAGCCGTTGTGGGACACCTATGAATGTTATCGAGCATCATGGCTTGCCCACGCCCATGCAGTTTCTCAATTCGGGATGGCCCGCCCATCACCCTGCCCGTCCACCTTCCACTATGATGCCGGCTCCCGAGACGTCCCATTACGCGCACCCAGGTGTACATCAGGGTCTTATTGGTGCTCCACACGACGATGCACGATTCCGAACAACTGACCTGAGCGAGTTGCAATACAACTCTTCGAGCACGTTGTCCGGCCTGCCGGGGGCGGTTCACCACGATCTTCTTCAGCCCCAGACCACCGCTCCTCCCCCAGGTGCTCCCCCAACCAGTCAGCTGGATCCCCAGCTGTTGAGATACCCCAATGATTCCGTGCCCCCCGGCCATGTTTACAGCAGCCCTCAGTATGGAATCTGGACCGATTCGGCCGCTGGCACCGGCTACCTCCCTAATGCGAACAATTCGCTAGGGTCCAATGCCGTGTCTTATCACCCCCATTCATCCTACGACATGCTGGATGATGGCGAGCCCTGGGATTCAAAATTCGCGGTGGACTCTCCTACCGGTGAGTTTGACCGGTGGGTCAACCCTCAGGCTTGAGAACATTGTGTTTCACCGCTTGCTCTCCATTCTCAACGCACCACAATAACGATGATGAGCACAATGATTCCAATGCGACCACCATCCAAGTTGACACTTTCTTCCTTTCTTTTTTTTTTTTTTTTTTCTTTTGTCTTTTATCGTTTTGCTTTTTCTCTCTCTGCCTCTCCTTTTCATGAGAATACAGTGGGGAACGGAGTTTGAAGGAGCAAGGCTACCTGGCGTCTGATGTGATCCGATCCTCGCTCATTTTGTTTTCCTCGTTCTGTTTCCGCTTGAGAGTACCCCTATGATCTCCTTCCTTTCGCTTGGCCCCGTTTCTCTCTGATTGTCTTGTCTCACTGGGCGGGATTGTGATTTGGATTAATTTTAAACCATGTGTGTGGCATTTGTCGAATTGTTAGATAGAATTGTGCTTGTTTCATGTGAATTTGTCATCCACGTTAGAAATCATCATTTTCACCCATCAGTCAATCTAACAGATTTCCCAACGATCATCAAGTTTAACTCCGTCTACGGAGTACTTTGTCCGTAGCTGATACAAGTTCTTCAGCTCTTAGGATTAGTTAGACATCCCAAAGCCTTCACGCAATCAACCCCAGCAACATTGAACACGATTCCACCAGCGCCAAACAAGCCAAGCTCTCCCACCGGTAGACATTTTTCAAATGTATAATCAGACCAGGGCAATTAGGTAGTACCTAACTAACAGTCGCCCGCCTCCTTTCGAACCGCCGCATCGTTTTATGCAGGGACCCGTTTGTATCGGCAACATGCGACTGATGTTGGCTGCAGGTATTCCAAATCAGGAGTCGCCGTAGCAAAGAAGGCGACTGTTTGTGTTGGGAAATATCAGGATATGCAACCTGCAGTCCGTATATCAAGCTGGGAAACACGAACGGTTCCTTAATCCTGCTGCTGGTGGTGGTTACAGCCGTTGTACTCCGACTTAGGTAAGAGGCGCGTCACGTGCGCGTGGTCCGCGGCGCGTGGAGAAGAACCCGTCATGGTCTCCGCCTTGGATGGATGTCGATATAATCGGTTTTGTTTCTAAGTAATTCTTTTTTTTATTTATATCGGACCGTGGGTTTAATCTTACTCCATTTACTCAATAGACTGTCACTGTCACATCTGTCTATCCATTGCGTACATCCGCATCCCCATAACCCCAGCCGTCAATGCATCATCACCCATCTCTTGAACAATAGCAGCCCACGAACTCATCCATCCCCATGTACGGCGAACTCGGAAACAAGCTGGTATAGCCAACCCAACCAAGGCCCCTCCACCAACCATCTTTCACTTCCAGAACTAACACAACCACGCCCAAAGGTCCAACATGCCAAGCGCACCCAATCCCTAGCCCACCTCCCCCCCTACCAAACCGAGCTCGTCCGCTCCGTCGCACGCGAAGTGCGCGATCTCGACCGCCACGTCGCGCACCTTCTCAACTCCTTCTCAGGCGAAGGCTTCAACCCGTCCGCCGACCCCGCCACAGCATGCGCCCTCCTCGTCGACCACCTCAGCATGCGCCGCAACAAGCGCTGCCTGCTCGCGTACCATCGCGTCCGCACCGAGAAACTAGAGGAGCTATGCTGGACGGGCGTCGACGTGCTGGAGCAGCAGCTCCCCGCGGAGGAGGGCGACACCGGCCCGATGAGCTCACAGGCTGCGGGCCAGCACAGCTCGCTCAGCCCCGAGGAGGAGGAGTATTTCCGCCAGTATAGTGATATGCTGGCTGCGTATAAGGGGCAGTGGACGGATATTGATCTTACGGGGAGTTTGGAGCCGCCTAAGGATCTTTTTATCGATGTGAGGGTGTTGAAGGATGCGGGGGAGATTCAGACGGAGTATGGGTATGTTGCGTTCTATTTTGCTTCGATCCTCCTTTCCCTCTTCCCTCTTCTACTCTCAATGCTTGGTTACTGTATCGTTATGCTGACTACTGCTACTGCAGGGCCATTAATTTGACGAAGAACAGCCAGCTGTACGTGCGCCAAGGCGACGTCGAACGATTGATTGCGCAGGGATTCCTGGAACGGCTGAATTGATGGGTTATGGATGCAATGGTTCATTGGTTTATGTTTTATGATACCCACGCATATGTATAGAAATGGGAATATCCTCCTAGCTTCACTTGTCTGGCTCAATTATCTATCTTCAATCTCTCCATCTTCCCCCACTATGATAACAATAGAGATCCCGTGATTAAGGTCTGCTTTTGTCACGTCGATGACTAAGGAGCACCTCCATCCAAACTGTCAATGCAGATCATTTCCCTGCATTGACAATCTCAAACATTGCCAGAGGTAGATGGGCTCTTACGATAATGATAATAGTATGGTACTTTTTGACAAAAATTCCCGAACCTTCTCTTCATCCTCGCGCGCTCTGACCCCTCCGTTGAGCGACCCTGGCCGGACCTGATCAACGTCCTTGCGCAAACGCTAAACCGCACGGAGTGGGCCGGCGATAACCTCCCGGTGATAAGACTTTTTAGTCGTCGAATAACCTGATAACGCTCCAAATTTCCTCTCGTCTTCGGCCCCCAGGCGAGTTTTCTTCCTCGAATGTCGTTTGTCTTTTGATCTTTCGCGTGTGCACTGGGGGTGCTTTTCATTGTAGCTCTCCGGTCTGACGGCGATATCCTCCCCAATTGTCCAGCCTAGGCATTGCGTCATTCAGAATCACCAGTCGCACCGAGTACCTGACACCGCGCGCTCTGCGGGGACTCTGTTGCCCTGGGTTAATCTCGTCCTTATTAATCGATTGGTGTCAAACAATCACGTCAAGGCCACCAGTCTGCTATAGCCCCCGATGGGCGTCTTCCGGACTCGGAACAGCAGCGGGTCTGGGGAGTCCGGGCTTCCCCCTCGTCCATCCGTCGACCGCTTGTCTCCGGATCCCGCAGAGGCTCCGGTCGAACAGGCCCATAACGGCAGCCTTCCACAGACGTTTGGTGTTGATCTCGTCTCGGGGGGTAGCTGCCGGACACCAAGTCGATCGTTCTATCATCGATCTTTCAACAATGCGATAGGTGCGATCAACTGACAACGGCTCTCGCGTTGGACCTCATTACTGACAGACAGTGTGTGCCCTGGCAGATCCCGCGCATTATTCGTCCCGCGGTCTCCGAGAACAGACGGCCGAGCTAGCCTCCCTTGCCCTGTCGCTGAACGAAAGCTCATCCCATCTCACGGAGCGCAATACCCTACCGCCGTCTTTGGACGTATTCCGCCGCGGTCCACAACGGGGTCAAGAGTTAGATCTCGCCGTATCGCCGAGGGATACATCCATTGGTTCGCGGGGGCTGATGCAGCCCTTGGACGCAGAACCGTCGACGCTCCCTACCAGTGGCTCGTCGGTGCTCACGCAAATGATTCGCAAGCCTTCGTCGGAATCGCCGGGTGTCAGACCCAGTCACCGGACGCGGACGTCGGATGTGAGCAGGACAAGTGAAAGCGAGACATCTGAGAGGGAGACTACGCCTGTACCTGACTGTGAAGAGTCCCAGATCTCTAGCACGGAACGATCGTCTCTATTACATTCTAGCCCTTCGAAAGCCCTCCGGAGCTATGGGAGTGCGCATGACATTGAAAGTCAAGGTTCTTCCACGAAACGAAAGCCGGGTCCGCTTCACACTGTGCGGTTCAATGCCAGAAAGTACTTCCGAGTATTGACGAGCCCCAAATCCTGGGACAGACGGACGATGTGGCAGCAGGGGGTAGTCCGCCCTGCCAGTCTACTGCCTTCCGTGTTCCTCGGCCTTCTCCTCAACATCCTCGACGCCCTGTCATACGGCATGATCCTCTTTCCCCTGGGCGAGCCAATTTTCGCCGACCTCGGATCGGACGGTATCTCGATGTTCTACGTCAGCACCATCATAGCGCAGCTGGTGTTTTCCTGCGGGGGGTCTATTTTCCGCGGTGGAATCGGGAGCGAGATGATCGAGGTTGTGCCGTTTTTCCACCAGATGGCTTTTACAATACTGCATAGTGTGGGCGAGGAGAATCCGAAGTCGGTGATTGCCACCAGTATTTTGGCCTTTGCCGTCAGCTCGATCATGACCGGACTGGTGTTTTTCCTCATGGGGGCTTGTGGGCTTGGCTCGCTCATTGGATTCTTCCCGCGGCATATTTTGATCGGGTGCATTGGTGGTGTCGGGTTCTTCCTGATGGCGACGGGTGTCGAGGTATCGGCTCGTCTGCCAGGGACGCTTGAATTCACCATGCCCACGCTGCAGAAGCTGTTTCAACTGGACACGCTGCTTCTTTGGGTGATACCTTTGTTTCTCGCTGTGGGGATCCTGGTCTTGAAACGATTCGTGCGGTCTAACTTTTTGGTTGGAGGCTACTTTGTCGGCGTGGGTGTTGCGTTCTACATCGTCAAGCTCATCGCGGGGGTGCCCATGGAAACATTACGCCAGAGCGGATGGGTGTTCAATGCCCCATCATTCTCGAAGCCGTGGTATAACTTCTACACGCTTTACGGTGAGTAGTACTGCCTTCCTCAACGGATATACGGTCTAACAGTCGTAGACTTCTCCGCCGTGGACTGGCCTGCATTCGTCGAGACGATCCCGGCAATGCTTGCACTCACCTTTTTTGGCATCCTCCATGTCCCTATCAATGTGCCGGCTCTCGGTATCTCTACTGGCGAGGATAACTTGAACGTTGACCGCGAGCTCATTGCCCACGGTATCACCAACGCTTTGTCTGGGTTTTCTGGGAGCATACAGGTAGGCTACGCTCTTTCTGGGTATGTCGTATCATGCTAACGATTCAAGAACTACCTCGTCTACACAAACAGTCTCCTTTTTATCGACAGCGGAGGAAACTCCCGTCTAGCCGGCGTCATGCTGGCAGGCGCCACGATGGGGATCCTCGTAGTGGGGCCGGTGATTGTGGGCTTCATTCCGGTCATGGTCGTGGGCGCCCTCATCTTTATGCTGGGCATTGAACTGATGCAGGAGGCGTTGGTTGATACATGGGGGAAACTGCATCGTCTGGAATATCTGACGGTACTTACAAATCGGTCTTTTCGATGTCTATAGCTAACGGACGATACAGGTTGTGATCATTGTCTTAACGATGGGCGTATGGGACTTCGTGGTGGGTATTTTCGTGGGCATCATTCTAGCCTGCATGAGCTTCGTCCTGCAAACCTCCCGCAAGTCCGCCATCCGAGCGACATACTCCGGACGAGTAGCGGGCTCAACAGTGCGACGACCGCCCATCCAGCAACGATTTCTGCGAGAAGCGGGGCAGCAAACGCTCATTATCAAGCTCGGCGGGTATCTCTTCTTCGGCACGATAGTCGACGTCGAAAACACACTACGGGGCCTCATCGAAGAAGAATCATTCAACAAACGACCCATCCGCTTCCTCATCTTGGACTTTTCCCGCGTCGTCGGGCTGGACT
This sequence comes from Aspergillus neotritici, assembly GCA_023619815.1. Classification (NCBI taxonomy): domain Eukaryota; kingdom Fungi; phylum Ascomycota; class Eurotiomycetes; order Eurotiales; family Aspergillaceae; genus Aspergillus; species Aspergillus neotritici. Next base: position 302,111 of record JALZYL010000029.1, on the reverse strand, counting down.
TCTCAGCGGCCGAGGCCTTCACGCGCATCAGCCGAATCCTCAGCCAACGCAAAGTCCAGATGTCAATCTCGGGGCTCGACGTAGAAGGCGAAGTCGGAAGAAGCCTCCAAAACGTAGGCCTCTTCGAGTCCATCAACGGCGTCGAACTCTTCGAAGACCTCAACTCCGCCCTCGAATTCTCCGAAAACGACTACCTCAAGATCTTCTACCGCTACCGCGAGTCTCTGGTCAGAAGACGCAGCGCGCCCGCGCCCTCAGCCACCCTAGCCGTCCCAACCACATCGCACCCGCCAAACCCCCTCGTCGAAGGCGGAGCAGGATCAGGAGGAGGAGGAGTAGGAGGGATCGTCAGCTCCCCCCGCCACCGCTACCTGCAGCAAGCAGCGACAACAACGCTGCACGAAGACGAATCCGCGGCGTTCGCACCAGCAGCCTGGTCCGCGATGCGACAGCCGCTCCCGCTCCTCCTCCAAACCTTCCAAGGCCTCACCTCCCGCAACGAAGACTTCTGGTTCCCCGTGTGCGCGTTCTTCACGCGCGAGACCTACGCCGCGGGCAGCGTCCTCTTCGAAGCGGGCGACGTGCCGCAGTCGTTCTACCTCCTCGAGTCGGGGATGCTGCGCGCAGAGTACCACATGCCGCAGGGGCGGTACTTCGAGCTGATCGTGGCGGGGGGGCCGTGCGGCGAGCTGCCGTTTTTCAGCGAGACGCGGCGCACGGCGACTGTGAAGGCGGAGCAGGATTGCGTGGCTTGGTCGCTGAGTGTTGAGATGTGGGGGCGTTTGCGGGAGAGGGAGCCGGAGATTGCGAGGGAGTTGCTTACTGTTAGTTTGAAGTTGACGAGGGAGAGGATGGATAGTATTACTTCGTGAGTTTCTTCCTTCTTCTTTTGCTTGGGTTGATATCAGTCTTGTGCGTGGTGAGTGGATGCTAATCGTGTTATAGTCATGTCCTTACGATGGCGGCTTGATTATCCATCCTTTATAGGTAAGGTTCGATATTGATTTGATGTATTTGGGGTGGTTAGTATGTATGTATGTATGTATATCTCACGTGTTGACAGTGCATTGTTAAGCGAGTAATTTGAGAATGATTGGCGGCATTTGTGATTTTCAATAGCATTACTACGTTTAATTGATATGTGTGTGTATATCTGAAGTGTTGATATCAAGATGGTATATATTCATAATGCTGTTGGAGCAGTAAGTAGGTATTTTATGCCAGCCTGCATAGCCATTAGACACACATACCTATCTCTCAAGACACCACTAGTGATATTAGAAGAGAAGATATTATATGATATCAAGCCTGATCAGTTAGTTTTTATGTACAAAGAGTAGCTGAGATGATACTACTACCCATCTACCCACCTACCCATCTAACCCATTAACCAGAGTAAGACACAGTCCACCACAGTACTCCTCTACACAAAAGAAACAAGAAACGAAATCGACTGACTCGGTTCCTCCACAGGTATTATATATATATGTCATAATATTAGACACAATTATAATTACCACCACAGCGGAACATCGTCCAGGATATATATCTCTATAATATACGATGCGATACTATATACCAGACGAAGGACGGAGTCTCCTCCGTATATATCACATTATATCAAATTACGCCAGTCCTGGTAATATATTGCACAAACTTTATATATATATAACCCACTCATCGTTCCTCAACTTACTCTTAACCTCACTTGTATTACTATATAACACTATATAGCAGAATAGATATAGAGACAGGCAGTGATAGATAAGCAGTAGGAAGAAAAACAAACCCAAGCCGTTGACAGCACGTGCAGCACCGTCGACGCACGCAAGAAAACCAAACGGCGTCTGTCTGTCCGTCCCGTCCCTGCAGCTGGAAAGCAGCTAGCTGGGTAGATAGGTAGTGAAGATGCGGGCGCAGGTGGAGGGATGGGGGATTCTGATTGATTGGCGGGGTGGAGACACGTGTGTGTACTCTGGAGTATACATATATTATTTTTTATTATGATTGTTATTTTTATTATTATTGTGGATGATGGGGGAATGAATGGTGGTGGTGTCTGCTGATATCATCTTTGGAGTTCGTGCTGGGGGGATAGATAGGACCTATCTATCTATCTATCTGTCTGTCTATATATAAACGTGTACCTAGTTATATATAGTTATAAACAGTGGAGGGTTGAGGGTGAGGGGTACGTTTACGGTATCAGTCTTTTATTATTTCGATATCGTGTATCTGCTATTTAAATACTCCGTATTTAGGTAGTGAAGTGAATAGGTCACTCTTATTTGATACTTCCCTATTATCTATCTATATACTATCTAGAGTCTCCTGGACTTGCCACCGCGTCATCCACCCTCACTCCTCACAGGAGTCAAGAAGATGGATGGATGGAGGGGTAAAGGAGCAAGCTAAACCAGCTAGTGGTTATCTGCTACGATCCATATAGCAAGGCAGTCCACAGGGTTCGCATGGCGCAATCCGACAAGCCCTACCTCCATATTCCAAATCATCTGCAGCGGGACGGGTGAACCGTCTTAATTTATCTGAGTTTCCGTGACTGCAGGGGATTCCATTCGGTATTTCTACCTAGGTAGTACCTAAGTCGGTGCCGGAGAACCTAGGTAGGGACCGTAGTAGACTACTACTACTACCACTACCAGTAAACCAATACCGTATGCAAAGACCACCAAACGACCCAACGAACGGTAGATTCACTAGTCCGTGCTAGATTCTCTAGTCCTCGTAGTTCGGGTGCAGGTCGAAGCGACAGGAAACTTACTCACGGCGAGTGAGTCCTCAGGCTCGTCGTCCTCCTCCCCGAAGAAGTAAAGCCCTGCGCATCGTAATCAGAACCAATCATGATGGGCGGGCTTAATTAGCGGACGTTCTCAGTAGTCTGGTGGAAAATTCTGATTCTGATAATTCGGCCAGGGATCGTGTCGATTGATTCGACACCTCGTTTGGGGACTGTAAGTAATAAATTACTTCGTATTAACCAGAGTCAGTCCCCCGGCGGAGTCTCTCGCACCATCCCTGCTTGTGCTTGCAAAGTGTGAGCAGAAGGAGAGAAATCTGGCATCATCGTCAACACGGGCCAAGAAAGTCAGAAAAAAAAAAAGAAAAAAGATCATCCGATGGGACGACGATCGACAGTAGTGTGATTGGTTCAGGGGCCGACCAGTCTGGTCTCGGAATGATGAATGGGAAGGGAGAAAGAATTATTTCCTAGTCCCTGGGCTCCCTAGACTAGGCTAGTGGAACAGGTTTTTCTTCGTTTTTTCCTGCCGGAACCTTCCTATACGGGAGATGATATGATGGTTCCCTACATATGCACGGTGAGAGAGTCAACGGTTTTGGAGGACGCGAGGATGGACTGTTTCTATTCCTGTATACCTAGGTAGGTACCTATCAATCAAGTGTTAGCCTCAGCAGGCAGCCAGGCAGCTGGAGAGGAAGCGACGCTGTCATGTGACACGTCGAGTGAAGGACGGAGGATAATGCCAGGATATAAGGCTGCCGTCGGGGAGAATCCATCCTTCTATGGGACTGAATCCATCCAGGAGGAGGAGCTAGGTCTGGTTCGTGTGCTCCTAGGGGAAGCGCCAGGCGGACTAGTGCAGGGAGCTGGAGGAGGGAGCGGACAGGATTGGGAGGAGGACGGTGGGTGGGTCTGCAGGCACTGTTACTATGTTTTAATAGGTGTGGTTATTTTATTTATTTCATGTTTATTATTTCCTGTTATTATTTATATTTGTTATTTCATTTATTAGGGTAGGTATATATGATGATTGTTATTTTTTCTCTTTATTAGGTAACATTCTATTTCAATGTTCTGTTGATCTCCCTGATTGGTGAGACAAACTGATGATGAAACCGAAATCATCTTGGAGGGGATAAAAAAGAAAAAGAAAAAAAAAAGAAATGGTGTGACATTTTCATCCTCCAACACGATACCGAGTCCACTGGGCTATCTGTAGGTATATCGGTTGCCACCGTTGAGGGTGGAGAACATTATTTCCTCATTTTTCTCTTGTCTGTTCTTTTCTTTTCGTTTATTTATTTATTTTCCAAAAAGATCCTTAGGTAAGAAGAACTGTCAACCTATCAAACCCAGCCGACACATTCCCTCACGGGACGTCAGTCGAGGACTGGAATGCTGATGGAGGGGGTCTCTCCCCCCTGGTTGGCTGGGCGTAGTCACGGGGAAGGTCACCGGTTTCGCCCATCCATCATTCAAGTCATTCGACTCGTGGAATCGGGGATTGGATTGGTGGAGAGGGTTCACCTGCTGGGATCATGATGGTCTGCATATCTTTCCCAGGACGGGTCCCTGTCTGGTAATTAAATTACGGGCGATGGTTAGCGTCTGGTCGGGATGCGAGTGGGACTGGACTCTGCTGGTGGTGTTTGATACTGTATTTGGATGTATTAGTAGGTATTTAGTATGTCGCATCTATTGTCAGAGGTCCATTGTTTGGTTTCTTGGGGAGATCACTCGGAGTCATTGGGGTCAGAATAGAGTGATCAAGGAAGAGAAGAGGATATGTTCAGGTGGTTGGGAGAGATCGGAGTCTTCCTGACTCCGATCATGACAGGTGAGGAAAAGGAGAGCATGGATCCATGGTCCAACTGCATCAGGGGGTCAGAGGGCAAAGTCAAAGGGGCTGGTGTCCACAACACGGCAGACTATGGTATATAGGTATTTTATACGGAGTAGTATCTTATGTATCTTATATCTTATAGGTATAGGACGGTATCATACTTAACATAGCAACGATCAATACTGGTAAATCAATCAATTTACGGACCTCAACGCCGTTAATCGACCTCATGAGATGAAATATCGGGTCAATATCGTCTGATAATAATATAAATAAAATGATAAGAAAAAATAAATAAATAAATAAACATAAAATAATAATAATAAAAATAATAATAATACCTAATAATATAGAATGACTCGATCCTTCCATTGGTCGATCCCATTTCCCAGGACCAAACGTTGAAGACGACTCGGATAGCATGATCTGGCCCGGACAAAGATACTACTCCTCACCAACCGCCGGGATGCAGGTTATCGTGTTTCGAGTCCGTCACGATAATTCCATATTCCGGTGGATAAGAGAATGGATAAAAGAATGGAGAAATAGAAAGGAGATACCTACCATCGAGACAGGAAAGTAGAAAATAGAAAGAAAGAAGAAAGAAAAAAGGAGGAGTGGAGAGCTCGGTATACTCAAGAAACCAAGTGGAGTCTCTTCCCTCTGTCGAGGCTGGCCGCCCTGCAGCTCCTTTCCCTTCTCGGCCATCCACACCCTTTTCCTTTCATCTTCCTCCCTCCTTCTCCTGCTGCTGCTCGCCCCCTGTTCTCGCCGGCCCGCTTTTCTGCCCTTCCTTTTTCTTCTCCCTCTTCCCTCCCTCTCCCTCTCTTTTCCTCTTCTCTTCTCTCTTTCCTTCCCCTCAGTTCTCTACACTTTCTGCAAAGCTACCACTGCCCGTGTCTTCGTTTCTTTCCCTTCTCCCTTCCCCCCCTCCCCCCCCCCTCTTCTTACCTTTCGTTGTGATACCCGAGTTCTTCGAAGCACTGAGCCGCTGAGAAGACTCTTGTTTTCGTTGAGATACCCCCTTAAGAGATACCCTACGCGACGTCCACGTCTTATTAACGAGGCCAATTTTTTTGCGCTTCACCCTTATCACTTTTAATCAACCCGCACTACTTACCGTATAATTAACTACCTAATCATCCCCATTCACCATGTCCGACGCTCAGAAGCCCGTTGAGGAGACCCCCGTGGCCGCTCCTGCCGCTGAGACCCCCGCCGAGGCCCCGGCCACCGAGACTCCCGCCGCGGAGGCCCCCAAGGACGCCCCCGCCGACAACGCGGAGGCCGCTCCCGCTGAGGAGAAGAAGGAGGAGGGTGCCGCCGAGGAGGCCAAGGAGGAGGACAAGAAGGAGGACGCCAAGAAGGAGGAGGTCACCCCCGCCACCGAGGGCACTCTGGGCTACAAGGCCCCCGGTCTCGTTAAGTACGTCAACCGTCGCCTGGAGATCGACCACCGAAACGGTGGACTGACTAGCTGTTTTTAGGAGCCTCCGCTTCTCCAAGCGCTTCTTCTGGTTCAGCGACGACGCCGTCGAGGCCAAGCAGCTCTCCGTCTACCAGCAGCACGAGAAGCCCGCCGTCGCCAACGCCATCGTCGCCTGGGCCACCCAGACCGGCAAGGGTCTGGTCTTCTTCACCAAGCGCGCCGAGGACAAGGCCACCCCCGCTGGCATCTTCAACCTGGTATGTCCACCTGATGGACCGTGGAACTCGTGCACAGACTAACCGATAATAGGGTGAGGTCACCGATCTTGCCAAGGATGGCAACAGCGAGATCGTCTTCAAGGTCAACGGCCAGAAGCACGCCCTCCAGGCCAGCACTGCCGCCGAGCGTGACAGCTGGTTCGTCGCCCTCGAGAACAAGGCGGCCGAGGCCAAGGCCGAGAAGGAGACCATCGTCGAGAGCGAGGGCTACAAGGCTCAGCTCGAGAAGCTGAGTATGTTTACCGTCCTGTATCCTTGGGTAGAATAATACTGACATCCCCTAGCCAAGCCTGCCGCCGCCAAGCCCGCCGAGAAGCCCGCCGAGGCCAAGGAGGAGGCCAAGGAAGAGGGCAAGGAGGAGACCAAGGAGGAGTCTAAGAAGGAGGACGAGGCCAAGCCCGCCGAGGAGAACAAGGAGAAGGCCACCAAGAGCCGCTCCCAGTCCCGCAAGCGCGCCAGCATCTTCGGCTCCCTTCTGGGCAAGAAGGAGGAGGCCAAGGAGACGGAGGAGAAGAAGGAGGAGGCCAAGCCCGCCGAGGCCGCCGCCGACGCTCCTGCCGAGCCTGCCGCTGCCACCGAGGGTGAGGGTATGTTCATCACTCCCATTATGACACCGTCTCGAGTACATGCTAACGTGGTGCAGCCGCCGCTCCTGCCGAGTCCGCCGACAAGAAGGAGGAGACCGAGGAGAAGAAGGAAGAGGCCAAGGAGGAGAAGAAGGACGAGAAGAAGGAGGAGAAGGCCGAGAAGGCCGAGGCCCCCGCCGCGCAAAAGTCCAAGCGTGCTTCCCTCTTCGGCGGTCTCTTCAGCAAGGTCGGCAGCCCCTCTCACGAGAAGTCTGAGAAGGAGGCCACCGCCCCTGCCGAGTCCTCCGGCGTCGCCAGCACCGCCCCTCAGCTGGACAACCCCGTCGAGGAGGCTGCCGTCAAGCCCATCGAGCCCGAGAGCGTCACCGCTCCCGCCGAGGGTGAAGCCGCCAAGGAGACCTCTCCCGCCCAGAGCCCGGCCGCGGACTCCGCCGCCAAGGAGAAGCGCCGTACTTCCTTCTTCGGCAACTTCGGCAAGAAGAAGGGCGGTGACTCCGACAACGAGGCCGCCGAGGGTGAGGCCAAGCCCAAGGGCAACAAGCTGGGCGGTCTCTTCCGCAAGCCCAGCAAGGCCGTCAAGTCCGAGAACAAGGAGGCTGCTGCCACCGAGACCGAGGCCAAGCCCGAGGCCCCCAAGGAGGCTCCTGTCGAGGAGTCCCCCGCTGAGGAGGCTGCCAAGCCCGCTGAGGCCGCCGCCACCGAGGAGTCCAAGCCCGCCAACGTCTCTTCGACCTCCACTCCCGTCCAGGCTGCCGCATGAAGTGCTCCTTCGGGACGCGTCATCGAGTATGAGAAGTGGTGGGACAACCCTGTTGTCTAGCCCTTCCACCCTTGACCTGACTTGACCACAAAACCAGAAAACCAACCAAAAAAAAAAAAACATTAAAATGAAACTCGTTGACATACTCTTTTTGATCTTTCTTTCGTTTTCTTTTCCTTGTTTTTTTTTCTGCTTGAAGACTGCAGTCTTCTGTCCAATGTCACATCTTTTGGCGGCCTTGCTCCGCAAGAGATTGCCAGGAGGGTGCCAATGATACCCTATGCTGCTTTGGCGGTCGTTTCCGGCCCGGACTATTTCCTTGCGTCTGGCGTCGCGTTTCGTTCCTTTATGATATCCCCAGTCCCGGGCCGCGGGTGCGTTCATGTCATGGGCCGACCAAACTAGATTGATACCACTTGTTGTGTTTGCTTTGTTTTTTTGTACCGTTTGATGCTTTGTTTCACTTGTCTGGTTGATACCCGATGGGGAGGAGGGGAGGGTATGCAGTATCCTCCCCGCATGTCGCGGAGGCCCCGCGGGGCCCGGACATGACATTGATGAGCCATGTATCCATGGACAGCATCAGAGGTAATAGTAATAGAAGCATTGTTTAGTTATTGTTTGAGTGGTAGTTGAGTAGTTGAGTAGACGATGTAGACGAGTGTAACCATGTAACCACGCGTGTCAGATAACCCCCCGGCGCATAGCCTTGATCTGATCTGGATCTGACCGGATCGAGGTACACCCTACGGCGGAGCTATACGAAGGTGTGTCCGGATGAGAGAGCCACGATCCTCCTTCTAACCGGGACATCCCGCCGGAGCGAACGATCACATGGGCACGTCTGGCTGACAGAGCTGGGTGGATAGAGTTTTTCAGCGTTTTCCCAGCCCGTCCGGACCCGGCCCGTGGTTCGTGTGATGGAGTCGGGAGGAATTGAGATCTTCATATGGACGGTGTTGTCGGTAGAATTGATTGATTGATTTCATTTATTCATCTATACTTGTTTTTACCTATACTTGATTGTTTGGTGTTATTTCTATTTTATATTTGTTGGATGGGAATATTCGGTAGTGTAGTAGGTAGGAAGTAGGAAGTAGGACGTAGGAAGTACCCAGTAGTTAGGGAAATAAAATAAAATAAAATAAAAGGAATAAAAAATGGTGGGAGGGAATGGAGAATGAAAGCACGCCCTTCGATGACACTAGGAGTCAGAAAGGGATAGTGCGGACGGAGTCGGGGAACCGATCGGGCAGGTGACGAACTGACCTTGGAGGTTAGGTCGTTCGTAAGCGGTTGGATTATTAATTGGTGAGGTTTTTTTTTATCCTTCTTCTATAACCACGTCTGGTGATTGTCCGTTGAATTGCGATCTGGAAGAATTTGATATTTGATAGGAAGGTGTCAGGAGTGAGGACAGAGGATAGGCAGAGATGAGGCTCTGCAGTGGAAAGGAGAGATGCTGCGCCCCCTTCGCCCTCCGCAAGTCGTGTCAGTGGACACGGTTACTGCTTTCAGACCCCGACGGAACTGCACCCAGGCAGTAAGCACGGTTGATGCCTGGCACTTGGGCCGGTCTCGACACGATCATTGGTCAATGGGTCAGTCTTGGTATGCAGGATTCGACGGACCGGAGCCCTGTCTGTCCCCCGGGTGAAACTTCCACGGGGATGGTCCCCCTTCTCCAAAAAAAAAAAATAATAAGAGAAATTCCCAAGACTAGATAGAAGAATAGGATCTCGATGGTTGTTGCCTGGACTGGTGGAGATTTGCGTCTGAGATAGAGTGTCGATTACCCCTCGACTTGAGACTTGATCGAGACTGGAATCCGGATATGCCCCCGTATCCTCCGTCGTGATCTCAGGCATCCAGGCCGGCATGTCGGACCCACTCTGCACGTTCCACCAATGAGAAAGGGGAATGGCTATGACTCACACCTGCTGACCGGGCGTTTTCCGCGCTAAACCCCGTCCGGTTAGTCCGCCAGGCGCTCGACCGACGATCCCTGATTGGTCCGTCTGCACCGCCCACTCACGCACACATCCGGTTAAGAAGTGCCTGAGTCCCCCCCGTCGCTGCCTGGCTCTTTTTCTCTCTTTTTTTCTTCCCATCTTTCTCTTCTCTCCCACAAACCTACATCAATCCGTCTTTTCATCACTTCCATCTTCTCTCTTCTGGACGTTCAATCGTCACCATCAATTCTCAGACTTTGACAGACTTTCTTCTTCACCACCGCCAAAATGCAATTCTAAATCCGCCCCGCGGACAGAACTCGTCTCTCTCCTCCGAGACAGACACCATAGATCCTCAACGGACCTCGTCTTTTCACCTCTCCTCTCTTTCACAACCCCCCTCAGAGTCTCCTCTTCCAGGACCTCTGAACTTCAGCCTCGATTCGAGTAGCTCAAGTTCGCTGAACACCATCCCCCCGTTCGACTTTACGTCGTCCACCACGGATCACTCCCAGCAACAATGGCCTCCCACGCCCCCGCCCCCACAGCCTTTGGCTCCGCAGAATCCAGATTACAGTGCCAACAACAACGACAGCCCCAGTGCCCTCTCCGAGGACTTTGTGCTCTTTCCCGCGCAGTCGACTCCGCCACGACCCAGGGATCATCCTCGTCCGTCAGCGAACGCTGCCCATAGACTTGCCGCCTATCAATCCTACCTGGTCCGTTCCGGGCACCTCCCGCGACGACACTCGACCTGCCTGCCCCAGTACCCGCCGCAGTGGTTCCCCGCCTCGCCTTCCCAGGTACCTCAGGTGACCAGACTCGCCCCGCAGTCTACCGGCTTCCCTCTGTCCTCGTCTCTTCGGTCTAGTCCCGCCAGTCGCAAGAACCTCTTGCGTCTGCACGCTGCGGCCGTTGCCTCCAACAGCGCGCCGCCTGTAATCCACGCCAATCGTCCCCCAGTTCCTCTCTTCCACAACAGTTCCGTCAATTCGCCCTCTCAGACACCGCAAGAACAGCCTTCTCGACGTATCATGTCGGTTCCGAACCTCCACGGTATGCATTCCCTCCTGGACACCCCCATCTATGCCAGTCGTGCTAATGATGATCCAGACATGCCTGAACTCTTCGATTTCCCCGATCACTTCGAGGACTTCGAGTCCACCATGCTTTCCCCCCAGCAGCTCCCCACCGGCATCCTGCCGGTCAAGGATGGCGCCCCCTCGGGCACCATCTCGCCCAAGGATCTGCTGATGGACGCCTCGGCCCCGCCGTCGGCCTCCTTCACCGATCTCAGCACCCCGTCCTTTGACTCGCCGGGCTATTTCAGCCAGGACACCTCGCCCATGTTCGCCACGGACATGGACCTGGGCCCGGGCCACGAGGAGTGGGACTCGCTCTTCCCCGCCCAGGACGGCTTCCCCCTCCCGTTTGACTCCAAAGCGTTCGACCCGCCCGCGCTGGACGTCCCCGCGGCTCTGGCGCAGCCGGAGCCGGAGGCCCCGCCAGCCTCCCCGGCGGTCCGCTCCGTGGCGTCCCCCGCACCGTCGACGACCTCCAACCGGGTCACCAAGCCCTCCACCGTCTCCGGGGTCAACGGCCGTCAACGCAAGCCCCTCCTCCCCATCAAGTTCGACTCGAGCGACCCGGTCGCCGCCAAGCGTGCGCGCAACACCGAAGCCGCTCGCAAGTCGCGGGCCCGCAAGCTCGAGCGCCAAGGGGTGATGGAGAAGCGCATCGCTGAGCTGGAGAAGTCTCTCGAAGAGGCCCAACAGCGCGAGCAGTATTGGAAAGCGCTTGCCCAGAGTAAGGCATAAAAAAGAAAACCAAAAATGAACAAAAAAAAGCACCTCATGATACCTCCACGACTGTTCTTGACTCTGTTCTGCCTGGTTCTGTTTATGTTTGGTCCTGTGGTGGCGGGGGCCTGAGTAGAGGCCCCTGTCCTGTGTCGATGACTATCGTTTATGGTCTCGACCGGACAAAAGAAAAGTTTCATTCTTACCTGTTTTTCTATCTACACGTTGCTTGTCTTATTACTCTTGGTGTATTCATTTCACTTCTTCTATTCTATCACCGTGATGACTACCTGGTGAGCATCACTATCACTATTTGGCTTTGTTGGTTATATTCTGGTTCTGATATGGTTAATGGCCGGTTCTGATGTCTCCTACTATGTTGGGATTGACTCGTGGCCCCGCTGAGATTGTTATTGCTATTGGTATTTATTACTAGTGTTTATCAAATTGATATTGCTTGTCAGTTGAATTTGTCCTGTGCTTATACTACGTACGTATTCTAGTTTAACTAAGCTTTTGGTCACTTTACCTTGAGCTCTGGATTCGTAGTCATACGTAGGTATTATTAGTAGATATTATTCAGTAGTAGTAGTAGTAGTAGTAGTAGTAGTATTAAGTACACCGTCTAACTCTCCACCCACCACCACCCACCCATGCTGCCAGTGGCCTGCCTATCTATCCTTTACTACCTACCAAGTACTAGATATACCTGATGATACCTAGTTCAGTTGAAGTCTACATATGCTATAGTATATAGTATTCTATGGTATGGTATGTATGGTATGGTATGGCGCTATGGTATGATATGCTAGGTAGGCAGCAAGCAAGCAAGTAGGCTAGCAGGATGGAACGTGGTATAGGTGTGGATGGGTTGTTTTGTTAGTTGTAGATAGATGATAGATGATAGATAGATAGATACCTAGGTAGGTAGTAGACTATTGTAAAGTAAATGTCTAATGTCTATAGGTCTCCACTACGAAAGAGAGAGGTTGGCAGGGGGAGGAGGGAGGGGGAAGAGGAAGACCCTACAACACCACCTGGCTAGGGCTACTATACAAAACGAGAAAACAAACGAGGGATGGGGAAAATAATACCTAAATAATAAGGATAACTCTAAATTATATATACATATAGACCTAGTCTATCGAACCAGGACCTCTTTATACAAGCTCAGCTCAGACTTGCCTTTTAAAACTTCACTATCCAAAGAACCCCCTTCTAATCTCCCTCCCTCCCTCCCTCCCATCCACTAACCAAACCAACCCATCTACTCAAACAATCTCCACCACACAAATCTCACGACCAACCCAGCGTGAGACCCACCCTTTCTCCGTTCCTTTTCTCGTCTCGGCTATCCTCTTTCCCATTTACCCATACATAGTAACGACGAAACAGCCACAAATATAGACGACTCGTGCCGTAGCTCAGACACGTAGAGTGGGAAACGAACGGAACATGCAGCCAGCGAGCGAGCGAGCAGGTAAGGAGTAGCCTTCCTTCCTTCCTTCCTGTCCATCTCCTTCTACTGCATCCTTTTCTCCAGTCTTGATTTCCGCCCTTTTATCCTCCCGCTTCGACGGGCGATGCAGGGAGAATGAAGGGTACAGGAGTGGAGAATGAGGAGAGAAGAAGATGGGTGGAGGAAGGCGGTTGCGTACTTACTTACTTGCTCACTTGCTTGATTGCTTGTGTTTGTAACCCGCGTGAATGGGCGTTTTTATCCTTCTGGATAAAAGGCTGGTTGTCTTGGCCGTTGTTGCCGTTGTATGTGAGGGTGGTGGGTGAGATAGGAGGTGCGAGGAGTGGAGGAGTTGTGGTGGTGGCGGCGGCGACGGAGGATGAGATGAAGAGGTGGAGGGAGGAGGGAGGGGGGAGGGAAGTGTATAATGGAGGGGGGTGGATTCAGAAGTATCTGATCTCGTTTTGTCATCATTGCCGTGTAGGTCCAGGTTTGAGAAGGGTTATGTGTGATGAGATGTACTGTGTGGAGTGGTGGACAGTGTGAATAATGGAATAGGGATGGCTATTGTCTTTTCTTTGATCAATTCAGCGAATCCGTCCCTTTCACTCTACCTTTTTCCATCTTGGCTGTGCGGGCGCCAAACTGAATAGCCCGTTTCTTCTCCCGTGCCACCTGTGGCATACCCAGTCGCTGGGCGACCAGACGGAGAGCTCTCTTTTCACAATCGAGGGCGGTGGATGTGTCCGTCTCCATGTCAAGCATCCCGAAGCCGCATTTCTCCCACACGGGGAGCTGCACAACCCACGAGACGAACTCTTCGTCCAGGTATGGAAACCTCGCCTCTCGACCCCAGTGCGCGATGACGCGATTATCGCGGCCGAGGTTGCGTTTGCCGAGACGGCTCACGTCGAGGTCGATCTCTTCGATGAGGCCTTCAAACCCGCTCCGTGAAAAGGCCACCCCGTGTCTTCCGTACCCTGCGAACAATTCGTCCGCTCCAAGTCCGGACAGCAGGACCCGCGCGGGTGACGTATACGGCACCGGCGTCGCATCCGTATGACCAGACACGGCGCCCTGTCCACGTGAGGCGAAGTACAAGGCACACGAGATCGACAAGTCCATTTCTGTGTTGTGCGGCCGCATCAGCCGTTTCACCGTCTCACGGTGTGCGACGGTCTCCGCGTACGGGATGTCAATGGCAACGAATCGCCATTGCCGGTCTGGGCAGACCTTTTGCAATTCTGCCAGCGCTGCGCGCCCTGTGATCCGGTCGGGGCAGTTTTCGTACACAGAGCCCGGTGCCGTCTCTTTCCCCTTCGCTGCCGCCACGGCGGCAGCAGCAACACGGGGATTTTCGAATGCGACATTCAAAAGATCGATCGCTTCGTCACTTGGGAGAATCTCGTGGCATAGTCTGGCCAGCAACGTGCAGTCGAGGCCGCCGGAGAACAGGACTGCAATCTTTGCGTTGTCTTCTGGTTTCATCGTGGGTGGCTCTCGAACATTCTCTACCCGTAATGAGAGCGCCTGAAGAAGCTTCTGCTCGAGGGTTGTGATGCAAACAGAGTCTGTTGTTAATGGAGGCGGTGTCCTTTCCGGGATGGTCTTGTTCATTGGAGGGATTGGGTTTCTCTAGCTTAGCCGTCAATATGGACCACAATACAAAGAAAGAAAACCAACATACAAGTTGACCTGTCGAATGAACAGAGCCCCATGGAAGAATCTGTATGCTGTCAATGTTAAAACATCCGTTGCTGTCACTCAACCCAGGAGTGTCCTGCAGGACAGTACGTGTAAAGTCAATCATATACACTCCATCCGACCCAACTTCCTCAAAATGGGTGGCGGAGCTGCTGTCACAGAGGCTGCATATTTTGAAATTCCCACTCTCATCCACTCCTTGAAGCAGAGAACGTCTTCCTAGACAATCTCTGCTGAAGAAGACCCTTGAATTTACTGCATCATAAAACACGAAGGCAAATGGTCCAGAGACACTACTTATAACGTCCTGGAGTCGATGAACAGCCGATTCCGAATCAGTCTGTCCTGGAAAAGACTGCACAGCCTCCAGAAAGAGTTTGAAGATAAGCTCTGTGTCATTACCTTGGATGGGCTTGCCTGCTATTTTCCAAGCATCTCCATTCCAGCACAGAACGGACTGGGTCGCAGCATCCACTAATGGTTGGGACACCACATGATCGCCTCTCATCGACAGAACTGTAGAAACAAAAGTCAGATGCACAGCCCCTAATCCAGTTGTGCTAGATTTGGCATCTTGTGTGACTTGATGGACTTGGAAGCTGTCAGGTCCTCGGTTCCGTAATAAGTTGCAGGTCTCCTTGTTGGGCAATATAGGTTCGGATGAGCCGAGAGAGAAGAAAATGCCACACATGGCCGTCAGAGGTGGTGACAGCTTCTTCTCCAAAGGAAGGACGAGGGTTGGAGTAAATACCTAAGGAAGATGCTGAGGTAAGTTGAAGATATCGAGGCAGTCTCGGGAGAAAGATGATCCGTCGGACTGCGGGACCCGGACTCGGCGTCATCTTCTCCAATGGATCCCCATAGTTTCCGCTGGTTGAGGTTATCGCAGCTAGATGCTCTCTATCTCTGACGTCTTCACCACCGATTCCGCTCCCTTGATTGCGACAGGAGGTCTCTGTTTTGTTTGGAGATCTCAATACGGATAAATACCCGACCGCTCGAATATCGCGCAATTGTGACCACCCGTCCTCTTGTCGTCACCGTGCATAGCCTCACCATGCTCCATGCCCCCCTCTGAACTTTGTCGACTCCTGTGATCCCTTCATAATATTCGACGCTCCTGTGGGTAGCATATGTCTGCCTCAGGGCTTCCAGATCCCCATACTCCCAGCGGACAAGGGGACGTACAGCAACAGACCCCCCGCGATGAGAGGAATCAGTCGGGGGTGCAAGTGACCCCGGCGTCAGACGTGAAATCCTCCGCGGACAATCAGGATGCTTCACAAACGGAGGCGAAGATGGATTCTCCAAGCGGATCGCGCGATGCCGTCGGAGAGTCCACGTCTCCCGCCCCGGCACCACCCGCTCCCGAACCCACAAAGCAGCAATCGTTACCGGGGCGGATGAAAGGACTGTCAATTTCAACCGGCACGACAGATCGGGCCTCACCTTCCGTCTCCGAAGCCCCTCCTCCGCCGCCAGAAAAAGACGAGGCCTATCTCAATCCGAACTCGCAGCCCGCAATGCCCCCGCAATCCCCGACCAAACCTTCCTCCGAGCTGACCGAGAAAGAATTACCTGATGTTCCCGGGAAAGGTACCAAGAAAGCCGAGAGCGGTCAGGACGATGATTCGCAGCCTGAAATACAACATATCATGGAACAGTTCCGGGACTCGGTACATGGCGATGGCCAGGAGCAGATCATGTCGCCCCGGTTAGAGCTGGCGGAGCAGTTTCTCAGCGGCGCGACTCACTTTCCTCCCCGTCATTCAAGCTTGGATCAGCACAAGTCATCTGCCGAGAGCGCTCAGGGCTCCGATGCTGCTCAAGGAGTGTCGCATTCACCCGAGAAGCAGCGCGCTTCGATCTCAAAGAACTTGCCCAAGTCTCCTCCTGCCGATGAAGCGTCGACACGGCGATCGTCTACGTCCACGGTTCCTCCGCTGCCAGAACCTGAACCCGAACAACCGTTCGATTTTCATCGATTTCTCGAGCAGCTGCGGCATCGCACGGCTGACCCTGTGGCCAAGTTCCTGCGCTCTTTCCTTCACGAGTTCGGGAAACGACCGTGGATGGTCCACGAGCAAGTTAAGATTATCAGTGACTTCCTGACGTTTATCACCAACAAGATGGCTCTCTGCGAAGTCTGGCGCCATACCTCTGACAGCGAGTTCGACAATGCCAAGGAGGGCATGGAGAAACTCGTAATGAATAGATTATATTCCCAGACATTCTCGCCGGCGATACCGGCACCGCCATCAATTCCCAGAAGCGCCAGTAGAAGTAAGCGAAGAGAGATGGAAAGGCTCCATGGCCCGTGGAGACGGGGTCAGCACCAGGAAGACATCGAACGGGATGATGTGCTGGCTCAAAAGATGCGAATATACAGCTGGGTCAAGGAGGAGCATCTGGACATCCCGCCAGTGAGAACTAGCGGGCATCGATTTTTGAATCTTGCCCAACAAGGTCAGTACCCTTTGTCAAATTGCACGTCATCACTGACGAGGCGCAGAGCTTTTGAAAATCAACGGCTACCGGGCCCCTCGCGATAAAGTCATCTGTATCCTAAATTGCTGCAAGGTCATTTTCGGTGAGTACAATGCTGGACTGTCAACTCTAGCTGGTTGCTGACCTTATCAGGTTTGTTGAGGAATACAAAGAAGGGCGATACATCGGCCGACTCTTTTATACCCTTATTAATTTACGTGGTCCTCAAGGCGAACCCGGATCACCTTGTCTCCAATATCCAATACATTCTTCGATTCCGCAACCAGGACAAACTGACAGGAGAGGCTGGCTATTACCTATCGTCGCTGGTGAGTGCTACGCGGAGTCACTGTTATAGATAACCGCTGACCTTGTATGCATCAAGTCTGGTGCTATCTCTTTCATCGAGGGGCTGGACCGCACGAGTCTCACAGTGGACGATGAGGAGTTTGAGCGAAACGTCGAGGCGGCAGTCTCCGCAATTGCTGAGCAAAATCGGGAGTCTGAATCGCTGGAGCGCAAACCGAGTAGCCGTTCAACCGAGACTTCGCAGCGTCCGTCACGAGCGTCGACTGAGGCCCCGAGGGGTCGAAGAGGGGCCCCCCAACCCAGCGAGGAGGACAACGCACCAGTCGCGGGCCTCCTACGGACCATCCAAAAGCCCTTGACCACCATCGGGAAGATCTTCTCCGACGAGCCAGATTCCCCAGAGGAGCGGCCAACGCCACCTGTAGCCCCTGCCCAACCCGGAGCAGCGCGCCTTAATCCCAACGTGTATCAGCCTCCGCGCAATAGTGGCGAAGAATCTCGGGGTAGAACGCCCGCCCAAGTACGGAATTTCGACGCCCAAGACACTGCAGCCCGCCAAGCCAGTGCCGAGGATGCAGAGGCACGGAGGATCCAACGCGCCGAGCACATCAATGTGGTGGAGACTCTGTCGAACATGTTCCCCAACCTCGACCGCGACGTCATCGACGACGTTGTGAAGATGAAAGAGGGCAGGTGTGTATACAATGAATCCCCTACGCGAGAGCACACGCTGATGATGATATAGGGTTGGTTTGGCGGTGGACGCATGTCTTGCTCTGAGCGCGGAGTAGGATCGATGTGCGGGTTCCGTGCAGTAGTGCGATTAGCTACGCATGTCTTAGGAATCGAATATGGGTATAGATATCTATTGAGATGGAGACATTATATGTAGTGTACAGGGGTTATGGTCTGTAGTGTTTGTAATAATTAAATTACGCGTGGTGTTGACATGGCGAGGATGTATATATTGATGGACTGCAGCGAGACAACCAACTTATTTCCGCCTAAGAGATTTACAGCGAAGCTCACCTTACATTGACCCGGTATATATCAAATATATCAACCACTGCCTAGTCTCTCACAACAATAATCTCTTGGGCGGCAAACCAGAAGCACCCTCAGGCTAGGCTACTCCAGGTAAACAAACAAGCCAGCCAGAAGCAGAGCTCCCCCCACCCAAGGCACCAAGGCAGCGACAACCCACCCGAAATCCACCTAACCCATTAACCAATCACATCCCTTCTTCAACTCTCGCTTGCCACTAGCGCCATAGACAGGCCCCACCCGACCGTATATAAGCTTGAACCGCCCGCCACCCTTTTAGAATTTTTTCTTCTTTCTTTTCTTCATACTTACCTTGTTTGGGTGGCTGCGATCAAGAAGGCGGTCCACCACAGTCTGGTCCCTGCATTGCACAGCGCGGCGGAACAGTCTGTTCAACGGCCTTCGGGTCATTGACAGGCGTATTCTTTGGCACCTTTCCTTCGGGAATATTTTATCTTTTCATCAGGCTTTGGGCTATATGCTCGAGGGTGAAGAAGAGACATACCACTGTAGACTTTGTTACACCGTAGTAGATACAGCTATGAGGCTAGAACATGTCCGGAACCAGAACCGCTGCCTAGTGGAATGAACCCACAATTCAGCTTCCCGTCGTGTAGCTTCCCTCGATGACGTGTTATCATGTCGCCACAGTCGACCAGCTCGCTATATAAACGAGCATTATCCGCAACCTCCCATAGCATAGCCACAACAATCACAAATCTACCACCCCAATTCTATCCATCCGGACTATACTATATTATAATTATATCTATCTCTATCAAAATGCCCGTTCCAGTCTACAACCCCCAACCCGAAACGTTTGACACCGAGTCGCGCCCCGACGCGCCCACCTCCCAAACCCACCCTCGGCAGAGCGGTACCAGCGCCGACAACGTTCGCAGCGGCCAGGTCAGCCATCAACCGATGATGAGCAAGGAGGAAGCGGATCGGTTGTATGAGGAGCGGATGGAGGAGGAGTACGCGAAGCGTGAGGGCGGTGCTTGAGTACCTACCACCAGACAGACCAGCCCGGCTAGCTAGCTAGCTGTTCAGCGGCTGTGGAGGTTGAGATTTATTTATATGACGAGTGATGAGACATGTACGGATGTGGATGGATGTTTATGTTGTATTATAATGGATGTTAACTGTTAGGGAGGTGGATGTGTTTAGACTCCTTTCAGATGATAATGTAAATGATATGGATATCTCGTGGTATTACCTATTGTTGGTCTACGTAGCAAGCAACTTTAAGGGGGAACAAAAAGAAAAGAGGTCCAGGTCCGACTCGAACCCCCACCCTCCATCAAACCACTTCAAGTCCAGAAGCACCGCACCTCGAATATGCTTTCAAGAAAGATAAAAAAAAACTGGTAGCTTCTCTTTGATTGAGCGTGTCATCCTTAGTGCAGGGGCCATGCTAATCTTCTCTGTATCGTTTCAAATTGACCAAATGCCCGAAGGCAATAGATATATGGTTATGATGAATTATATAGGAGGAAGGGATGGCGTTCGTGGGTTCTGATTCGTCGAGACGGGAGATGCTGTTGTTGGTTAGGTAAGCGACGGCTACTGCCTCAGGAATCTCGGGGAACACAGAAAAAAGGCCTGGGCGGGGTTATGAGCGTGTGGTGAATGCGCTTCATCGACTGCCCATGTTGAAAGATGGCAATGTTATCTCTGTGGGGTATAATTTGTGTGGTCGCTGCTGGTGTCACCAATGCTATCTGCTATTTGGTGTTGGTTCTCGCATCGAGGGCCATAGATAATGCCCAGGAGGGGTCTTCGTCAAGGTCACCGGGAAGGGAAAATGCCGAGCCTGTGCTGTCAGAGAAAGAACAGAGTTAGTGACAGTGAAAAGGGGTCAGTTGAGCAAAGAAAAGATGCGAGATCTGAATCATGGCAAGCTGAGTACGGAGTACTCGATCCAACCATGGGCACTTGGGAGGAAAGTGAAAGAAAGTCGAAGGGCGACTAGTTAGTGGCGCCTCGTATTGGAATTAGGGCACGATGGGTGCTCCACTTGACGAACCGATCTTAGATCCATGAGCCAGGCAAGTCTGTTGCTCTTCAAGAGATCTATTAGATACGAATTCGTTAGCTGTACCTGTACACTTTTTACAAGTATATTGGGAGTTCCAATCTCAAGTGATTTTCCTGTTGAATATTCTCCATGTAGAAACTGATAATATCACTTGGTTGGATCAACATCCTAACTCTAACATTAGTCTCTCCATGATATCAATAAGATATCGACTCTAACTGAGCAGCCAAAACAAGATTTTGGTAATACGGGCCCCTGGATCTAAAAGCCAGCACTAATCTATTCTTGAACAAAAAATTTCATCGATCTACAGACAAGCCATAGAACACGAACACCCAGGATATGGGAACCCTGACGCGGGACGGCAGCCTGAGCACGAATACGAAGAAGACCCTTGTTTCGTGCGTTTATTCCTATAAGCCCTGATATTAATATAATGAACAAAAGAAGAGCGCTTCAATTCATTGTCAAGGGCGAGAGTTGAGCATGTTATTTAAACCCGTAGTTGCCTCCCTGATGCGGACAGGATAGCAGGTGCCCACAGGTCGTTCCTTCCTTTTCCATCAACATCCATTCCCATACATAAAACAGTCCTTTGAATCCCACCAACGTCCACTCCTTACCATCTATCATACACTTTCCTCAATCTACCAGATCCCTTCCATCCACATCGCCATGCAGTACAAGACTCTCTGCTTCCTCCTCTCAGTCGTGGCTTCGGCCATCGCCGAGCCCAAGCTAGAGAAGAGAGATTCAGGAGACGATGCGTACTCGGCGGCTATGGCAAGCCTGTAAGAACACAGCCAGCAGATAGATCGTCTATCCAAGAGTCATTCACTGACATTCCCCAGCGAGTCCAACCCAGATCTCGCAAAGATGGCAACCGCGACTGATTTCGAAATGCCCGCCGGAATGCCCACCGAGATGCCTGGCGATTTCAAGATGCCGCCCAGCTCGATTATCTCGGCGCTCATGACTGCTGTCCCTCCCTCCTTCTACTCCCAGATGGGTGACCCGGCTGCTCGATCGTCGATCTTTAACGACATCCGCGAGGGCCACTATCCGGACTGGTACAACGAGCTGCCTAATAGCGTCAAGACCTACATCTCCACGGCTTACCCGACTGATGGTCCCAGTAAGCCCACTGCTGACGCTACCACTACTGGCTCCTCTGCCTCCGAGACGGGCTCCAGCTCGAGCTCTCAGGAGGATTCCGAACCGAGCTCCAGCTCTGGTTCCCAGGAGGAATCTAAGGAGAGCTCCAGCACGGACTCGGATGCTAAAACTTCGTCATCCTCTGCCACTTCCGAGAGCGTCGCTGCGCCTACTGGCGTTATGGCTGCTGGTCTGGCTGGCGTGGCTGGTGTTTTGGGCCTGGCTATTGTGCTCTGACCTGAGATAATTGTGCTTTTGAAAGCTTGATGGAATTTTGAGAAATTGTACTCCATAATATGCGTGTTAGTAGACTTAATTTGATCTTAACCTGTCTCGATCGTTGAGGTGAATGAGAAAGATATTGCGGTACTTAATTTTCTCTCATAAAGAGCACTACATCTGAGAAACATGTGTAGTTCGTCATTAGAAGTCCCCGTTACTGTCTCTGAAATCAACAGCGTTCCTTCGAGCCTGACATTGTGATAACTCTATCGAACATATAATGTTGCGCAAGTGTTCGAATAGAAACGGTTGGTGTCTCGGGTACACATTGCTAACCTGTTTGAGAACCTAAGGTAGTATACGATCTGTGAGAGCACCGCAACCCTCACGTCTCGATGAATGATATCCACTTGCATCAATCGTTGGCTCGTACAGAAAGCGTTATGTAAGTGGAATGATTAGGGTCAACCTGCGAATATTTACTGGCCTCCATAATGCCGTGTTACTTGAATTGTATGGTGGAGGATTTTGAAAGCGACCGGTTGTAGTTAGTTGCGTGGAACTTGATGGTATTCATGTTTCGCTTGAATTGTCTATTGCGGATAGATTTTCTGAGATACATCAAGCCAATGACTTGTTCATTCTAGGACACAATAGACCCAATTGATCATCAAGAGTAAAGATGAACCAGTTCAAGATCGGCTCGGCCTCGGACGGAGTTAGGGCTATCTCACGGACTCGGACATGTATATACTATACGGTAAACTACTTAGGTTTATCACGACCAGTTCTCCGAAGCCAAACAAATTTCAATAGGCAACTCCATCTACGGACATAGTCTCCAAAAACCGAATACACCGGAGCAATAACAGAGGAGAAAGCATTGATTACGCGCAATCCTACCTACCTAGTAGGAAGAGAATCGTTACCCGCCGCATGCGTGTCGACCAGTCACAGCCCTCGTAATGGTAAGCAGCTCCAACGGCGCACCAATCACTGCGTGCGCATTGTTGAGCCTGGGAGGTGCCTGTGCGCGGATCGCCCTGCGCTGACTATAATATCGGTTGTGATTGGGGGAGGTGGGGTGTGAAGGTTGAGACCTGCAAGGTTTGTTTTATATTTTTTACTGGGGGGGGACGGGATGTGTGTATGCGTGGGTGGGTGGGGGGAGAAGTGTTATAAAGAACGGGCCTGCTGAGGGGAAGAGAGCGAAGGACAGATCGAAGAGAAGTGCAGATATAAGATTGATTGAAATCTAGTTCAATTGTGAAGAGACGATATTCAGACCTATCCATCTATATCTACTTCCTGCCCGGTATCGATAAGCTCGCTGAAGATCTACCCCGGAAACTGACCATTACCCGTTACTGACGTCAGAAGGCGACACAATCTTCCTTTTTTGGTCGATTCTTTGATCAATACTTTTCTTTCTGTTCGAGTTTTACTCATTCGACTTCTTCCTTTTTCTTACATTCGTTCATTCGTTCTCCTCTAGTCCAGACATACCCAACCACCATGGTCCTCATCCTACTCAAACAAAAGCTCTTCCCGAACGCTCGAAGCAACTCGAGCCAAGGAGCCGGTTCGTTCTCCGCCACCACATTACATCCATATATAAAGTGTACTGATAAACCCAGCCAAAGCCCTCCTATCCGAGCCACCAGCCCACGACGGCCTCCCCGATCTCGAAGCCCAACGATCCTACCGCACCTTTCGCGACGAAGACGACGAAGGGCACAGCTCCGACGCCGAAACAACCAGCAGCCGCAGCTCGCGATCGCGGATCAACCCGCGCATTGTCTCCGACGCGATCCTCGGTCTCTCAGATGGACTGACGGTGCCGTTTGCATTAAGCGCAGGCCTCTCCGCGCTGGGCGACACCAAGGTTGTCGTGTTGGGTGGACTGGCTGAGTTGGCTGCGGGGGCGATCTCAATGGGGCTGGGGGGGTACGTTGGGGCGAAAAGCGAACTGTAAGTCAGTCCCCTCCTCACCTCACCCACTGGGCTTAGCTTCTCCTCCAGAAAAAAAAAAAAAAAAAAAAAAAAAAAAAAAAAAAAAAAAAGAATACAGGATAGTGTAGGTACTAATGCGAATCGAGCAGAGAATCCTACAACGCCACCGTCCGCGACGCGCAGTCCCTCATCGAGACCTCCCCAACTGAAACAGCCACCATCATTCACGACATCTTCGCCACACACGGGATAACAGACGACATCATCGAGCAGATCATCGCGTCGCTGCGCGCGTCGCCCGAGCGCCATCTCGACTTCCTCATTGACTTTCACCACAAGGAGGCGCGGCCGGACTGCAACCAGGCGTGGATGTCGGCGATTACGCTCGCCGTGGGGTACTTTGTGGGCGGGTTCATCCCGCTGATTCCGTACTTTATTGCCGATGCGGTTATTGTCGCGCTGTACTGGAGTATTGCGGTTATGGGGGTCACGTTGTTGGCGTTTGGGTATATCAAGACGGGGGTGGTGAGGGGGTGGACGGGGACGGATAATGTTGTTGCTGCGGTTAAGGGGGGAGTGCAGATGTGTTTTGTTGGTGGTGTTGCGGCTGGGGCGGCCATTGGGTTGGTGAGGGTTATTAATGGGGGGGCTGGTTGATTCTTGGATTGATTGATTGATTGATGGACTACTTTGGGGTTTACTGTGTATGATTGTGGGAGTTGTGTTTTGCGTGCATGCATGTCATGAAAAGATAGATAGCGATGGCGTTATGGGTTGGTTTGGGTTATTGTATGTTTAGGGTACCTTAAGAGAATCATGTGTATTAGTTGGTATATCTTCAGTAGATAGTCGTAGGCATCCACCCGTCTACAATCCAATGGTCTGTGGTATCGTGCTGCTTGGCAGGCTACAGAAAGACGCAGGGAGTGAGTATAAACTCCTCCCGGATTTCAACTTCCGCCGAGTTCGAGCACGTACGCCTTCCGCGAAAATGTCTACCATATTTTCTACAGACCGTCATATAGAAACAGGAAGCAGAAGGATCTGTGTTGTATCCTAACGAAAACAGGTCTATCATAACGATGCTAATTTTGTCTCATATTCTAACTCAAGTAGATTCATCTTGATCATCCTCGGAATTCTCCGAGCCTCCCATATCGTCATCTTGCTCGTCATCATCAAAGCCCTCAAAGACCATGAACTGCTCGTTCTTGGCATCCGTTTCATCGGGGATGATGTTCCCATCTTGGACCTCGCAGTCTTTGAGGACGGACTCCCGCCCGATCTTGCTGTACCGCCCGATGATGCACCCTGTCAACACGCAACGCTCACCGACAATGGCGTTGTCGAAGACAACGCATCGCGTCAGTCGAGCACCGCTGCAGATCCGCGCGTTCGTGCCAATACAAGACTCCTTGATGACGCACCGTTCCTCAACGGTCACGTTGGATGCCAGAAGGCAGTCCGCCTTGGTAACCATGCTGCGCTGGGCGACGCCTTCAGGGTAGGCGATTTTTTGGGCGTGGGCAAACGGGGAAGCGGCTATACGGCCGGCCTCTTCGATGGATTCGAGCTTAGCGAGACGGAGCGAAGTCGACAGAAGGACAGCGGGACTGTCGACACGCCGGACCAACGACGATCCTTTCTCCATGTGTGCTAGAATGGGTGGAACTTCCACCGAGGGCGAGGGACCGCGGGATTCTGAAGCAGAAGGTGCTGTGGTGGTACTCATGGCTCGGAGATCAATCTCTTCCTCCAGCGAGTTCCCGTCATTGCTTCTATTCTCGTCGACGCTCTCATTCCGTCGGCCCAAAACGTGGGTGATTCCGAGCTTGTCGCCTAGCCCCCGCTGCCACTTCGCTTTAGCCCAGTAACCGACGAGATCTTCGCTGACGGATTCTAGCCTTTCCTGATGCCGCGCGAGGTCCTTCACCCAGTAGGGGAAAATGTAAAGGTGCGCATCGCGATAGCTAGTGAGCATCTTAACCGAGGAATGCTTCTCCATCAACGTATGGCGCACCAGGAAGCCCTTGTCCTCCTCCATTTGCTCTTTCACCGTGCCCATCGGCATCGACATGACCAGCTTGTGCAGGTTGTATCGCGATGTCGCGGGTGTTTCGTCTTGCGCGAGTGGCGTGATCGCCGTGAAGTCCGTGACCTCGCCTTTGACGCTGTCTTCCATGCCTCGTGTTTCATAGTACACCGCTAACCCACCCCGGGCGCCTCCTTGCCCGCCACCTAAACCGTGGGCATTGCGATCTTCTTGAATAACAGAACTCCCCGGCGTGGTGGACACCATCCACGCCTCTAGTAGCGACGTACCGGGAATCTCGCAGACAAGGTCGCATGGTAGAAGGAGAAAGTCGGTCTTAATGCACGCCTGCACCTCGGGCAAGCGGAGTAGCTCGGCCGTCCCCGTTGTCATTTCCGCATCCTTAGGGGCTAGAATCGTCGGCGAGGGCGAGGGAAGCGATGTAAGATAGGGATTTTGTTGTAAGGCGGCTTGGAGGGGAGCGACAGAGGAGGGCGGGGTAATCAAGGTGATATCTAAACTCATTAGTTTCACTCAAGCAGTGAGTCTGTCCTTGACGCTAACCGACCTGTAATTCCTGATCTCTTGCAGAAATCCAGAGGGTAGAAGAGCATCGGCCGATTGGCGATCGGGATGAGGCATTTTGGGTACTCTTCCGGGTTGGATGTGAATGTGTTGAGTGAGACACCTGGACCGCAGAGGATCAGGGCCTGGCACCCGGTTGCAACGACGGGAATCGCGTGCGGCATGATCAACTCGAGTGCGACAAACGCTATGGTGGGGTCGAAGAGTTGTCGATATGACCTCAGAAATGCAGCAGAGAATAATGAAGGCCCGTGACTGGCGCTGAGTCATTGGCCGCAGGGCTTGCTGGAGACAAACAGTGCAAACATGTACCTGTCACGCATTGGATTATACTTGGTAATCAACACTGACACGTACAAGATTATTAAACCTATATATGCGCTCTAATATTGTTGGGATTGGAAGAGTTCGTTGTTCTCTTCTTGATCTTTCATTCTTCTTGGTATAATCTTATGTTGATGCTATGTCATGAGATTGGCTATATATACTACGACGCTGAACCTATATAGTTTGAACTTGACAAAACAAAGCTGAATATAGAAATTAAGCCATTTTGTCCAACCAACTCATTTTCGGCTAATAACTTTGTAAAAACCGTAGAAACCTAAACAACGCACCAATTCCTACCAGCGACTACTCCCAGCCAGTCGTTGCTGTAACACTGCCATCTGACTCTGCATACCAAATGAGGGGCTGGGCTAACCCAGACATACCCGACAACCCGGTGGGAGAAACCATACCCCACACTTTCGTCGAAGGCCCGGCTTGGCGATTGGTGACTGGACATAAAACAAGAGATCAATGCAGAGTAGGTAGCAATAAGTTCGTATTAGCGAGTTCAACAATGCGACTGTGCCCTAGCTGATCGGCATTCATCAGATAAACCTCCCTCGCAGTGTAACCCACGCAATGCATGTAACCAACCCACATGGTGGAGAGCGAAGGCCGCCCCCTTGCAGCGAAAGCATGTATTGTTTGTCTCTATAAATCCTGTTTAAATTCCTCTGATGTTCTCCTTGATTCGCCATGGGGAGACGCGATTACCTTTCATGATCTATCTTATATATAATTCATTATGCGTGCGATTCTGGCATGGGGTTTAATAGCAGCTGCATCTGCTCTGCAAACACTTCCACCCGTGCGATGGATACAACATGATCAGTTGCGTGGTGGATTCGATCCTGCGACGGGAGCGCATGACATTTATATCTTGAATTCTTTTGCATCGCATCGTGACCAGAGCGGGCTAACGTTGATTCCGCCCTCGGCAGGCGAGTTCGCGAGGACATTCCGCGACGACATAGAGGAGGTCACGGGCGAAAGATGGCGCCTTCACACTGTGAATAAACTACCGCGCAACAAGGCGGGAATCTTTCTCGATAGATCCCAGAGAAGTGACTGGACGTACGAGAACGGCGATGCCACAGAGGAGGGCTACGAGCTGGAGGTGCAAACCAACCGAGTTGTTATCAAAGGGTCTGGCGCCCGGGGCATGTGGTGGGGGACGCGGACACTCTTGCAGGAGATATTGATCGCTGGAAAACGGTCAATCCCACAGGGCCGCGTGATCGATTTGCCCTCAGTGCCCACCAGAGGGTTTCTACTTGATGCGGGTAGAAAGTGGTATTCGCCTGCATATCTGAAGGAACTATGCACCTACGCCTCGTTCTTCAAGATGTCCGAGTTCCACTACCACACAAGTGACAACTACCCGCTTAGTCGTGGCCACAATGCGACTTGGAATGATGTCTACGCTCAGTTCGCGTTGCATCCTGAAAATCCAGAATTACATCCGATTGTTCAGCGGGCAAATGAAACGCTTTCCCGGGCTGACTTTGAGGATCTGCAAGAGCATTGTGCCCAACGAGGTGTGACAGTGATACCAGAGATCGAAGCACCCGGGCACTGCTTGTTTTTGACCAAGTGGAAACCTCACCTGGCGCTGGACCAGAAGGATCTGTTGAACCTGACACATCCCGAAACCATTACGACAGTCAAACAAATATGGGAAGATTTCCTTCCCTGGTTCCAAACCAAGGAAGTCCACATTGGCGCCGACGAGTACGATTCAACATTAGCAGACGATTACGTCGACTTCGTGAACGAAATGGCGCGACTCGTGGATGAAAAGTCCGGAAAGAAGGTCCGCATCTGGGGAACGTACGAGCCATCCCACAAACTTATTTCAAAAGACATCATAATCCAGCACTGGCAGTACGGACAGTCGGATCCGGTGCTACTATCGAACCAAGGCTACGACGTCATCAACTCGGAAGACTGGTGGGCTTACATGTCGCTCAAAAACTCCCACGTACCAATCACACCGGCTCCATACCCCCAGCTCTTCAACAATACACGAGTCCTCAACTTCGCCGACCAACCGGGCTGGCAATGGACGCCCGAGCTGTTTAACCCGGTCAATGTTACGGAACAGCCGAGCAAACCACCGAAAGGGGCGATCCTTGCCGCGTGGAACGACAATGGACCAGATGCGACAACGCAGTTGGAGTCATTCTATGCAATTCGGAACGGAATCCCTGTTGTAGCCGCCCGTGCTTGGTCGGGGAACCGTGGCCCTCTCCTTGAAGAATCAGGTTTATCGGCTTCAGTGGATCTTTTGACGTCCGCAGCCGTGGCACAGAACCTGGATCGCCGCATTAAAAAGACAGCCGAGCGGGGTGATAGCTTTGTCAACTGGAAGGCACCTAAACAACAAGCCACCGAGAGGGTCAATCTGGGATACGGAAGCAAGGGTCTGAATTACACGTTGGACATTGCCGCTACGGGACCATTCACCCTTTCTTCCAATGACGTTACCCTCGAATTTTCATCGTCTGGCTCTCTGACATTCATCTCCGATGGATGGACATATCCCCTCCGTTCAGTGGCAGAAACCGACGGGTTCGACCCAATCGAACTGGGCAGAATATGGGCAAACCAGACCTCTTCATCCCACGAGCCGGTGACTGTTCCCTTAGAGAGTCATATCACAATTCGGACTGACGTTACTGGAGGGAGTCGCGTGTGGGTTAATGGGGACTTTGCTGGCCGATTCGAAGTGTTTGTATTTGGAGGAAAGAACAAGGAGTTCTCCTGGAGCCAGATGGCCTTCGTAGCACCACTAGAATGGCTGCAAGGGAGTGTGCGTACGCTGCGGGTGACGGATCACAAACCGTTTTAGGAGGGATTTCTACGATTCAAACACTTTGTTGCCGGGACCAAGCCCTAATTTACCACGTTTCTCCGTACCTGCCAATAACATTGGCGGATAAATTCTTTGGTATAGGATATATCAAACTATTTAACTACATTATTTTATACACCCGGGCATGCGGAGAAGATTCCAGACCGCTATTTAGCCATTTATCCTTTTTCACCCGCACCCCGCACTCCTGCGTCCCTTACGCGCCCCGGGTCCCCGGGTGTAGGGACCGACGCCTAGTGTCGTCTCCGCATTTATAAACTCCGCACGTCCTAGTTCTATGTGACCTGGAAAGAACCGACCTCTGATCTCCGCTACCATGCGTCAAATATTACTGTTCCTAGGCTTGGGCCTTCTGGTCGATGTAGGGCTAGCTGGTCCAGCAAAGAAATGGGGCCCCCGAAACCTGAAAAGCCTGGTCACATTCGGGGACAGCTACACGGACGACTCGAGGCTGAACTATTTTACTGAGCACAAGGGCGAGGCACCGCCTGTAGGATGGGTACAGCCCGTCGTAAGGACCACTATCCAACAAACAATAAGAGAAATAAATATACCATCCGCTAACTCAATGCCGAAAAGAACAACCAATCCGCCTCCGGAGGCTACAACTGGGGCTACTATGTCGCGCAAAAGACCCACGCCAACCGCTACAACTACGCCGTCAGCGGCGCAGTCTGCTCGAACAAGATCACCCCGCGCACATACGCCGGCATCAACGCCCCGTTCCCCGCCGTACTGGAGTACGAAGTTCCTGCTTTCCTCGCAGACAGCAAATACAAGGTCCCACCGTCGGGGAAAAAGTTCCTCGATATACCCGCCGATGAGACGGTCTACGCTATCTGGGTCGGCACCAACGACCTCGGTAATGACGCGTTCATCACCGATTCGCAGATTGCTGGCAAGTCAATCCCGGACTACGTAGAGTGTGTCTACCAGGCGCTGGACGCGGTGCACGCGAGCGGGGGCCGCTACTTCGTTCTGATGAACCTCGCGCCGCTGCAATTGGCGCCGCAGTATGCGACGCCTGAGCATGATGGCACGGGGCCGAATGCTTTCTGGCCCGATAAGCCGGATAATCGGACGGCTGTGAGCTATCGGATGTGGGATCAGGTGGCTACTACGAATGAGGTGTTCCGGTATAAGACGGCGTACGAGGCGGTGATTGGGAAAAGGTATCCTGGAGCGAAGCTGGCGACTATGGATATATATGGTTTGGTCAGTATTTTGTTTTTATCTCCATTTTGGACCTCAATATTGAAGAAGAAAGCTGACAGATAGGAACAGTTGAGCGATGTGTATAACCGCCCGGAAGACTTCTTTGGGAAGGGCTCGGCGGTCAACGTGACCGGATACAACAA
The DNA here is from genome assembly GCA_023619815.1 of Aspergillus neotritici. Classification (NCBI taxonomy): domain Eukaryota; kingdom Fungi; phylum Ascomycota; class Eurotiomycetes; order Eurotiales; family Aspergillaceae; genus Aspergillus; species Aspergillus neotritici. The sequence goes on along the minus strand of JALZYL010000029.1, from coordinate 271,148 downwards.
GCATTGTGACGTACAGGGCCAGAACTGCCAGAATCTGCCCCATCCAGAGCGGTTCATGTGGTATGACGAGCTGCACCCGTCGGAGATTACCGACAGGGTGATCGCAGATGAGTTCGTGAGAGTGATTGAAGGGAAAAGCAGATACGCCTCTTATTGGTAGATTCGTCTGCAAGAGAAAAAGGCGGGAGTTCCTGGGAAAACGTACATCCTACGTACTATTCACGCCATAAACACTAGACTCGGTTAGTTCTGCGATCATTCAATAGTTGACTATAGATCGGCGTGGAAGGGACCTAGTGGGACTTAACCCTCGCCGGTAAATGCACATCTTTACATTTCGATGACGTTTCTCGAACTGACGAATGATTTTGATCGTCGGATAAGCCGAATGTGATAGAACAACCGTCAGCACGACGCAGCCTCTTTTTCCACCAAAAGAGCGGTATCCCTGGCCAAGCCTCAGTGGACGGGCCCAGAAATCCACACGCGGGAGGATTCATCGACAATAAAACCAAAAATACCTCCCAATAGACTGACTCCGAATAGGCCTCACGTTCGCTTAACGAGAACGCCCTGGAGGGCTGTGCTATTCCATCACTGAAGAACCTCTCCCCTAGGAACAACCTACCCTAGTACTGACTCGACTAACCGACTACTGAACTTTTTAGTACTAAATGCACCAACATAACCGAAATCTCCGATGAAACGATAGCGAAACCGCCACTCATGATATGCATTACCCCACACAAGAAAAACGACGAAAGTTCTAACTGAAACAGTTTCAAGGCCGCAGAAACCGGTGATCGACCAGGGTCTAAAGTCTATACACTATAATCATCACAGGGAGGACCCGCTGGAACCCTTGACCTGTTCACGGTTGCAAGCGTTAGCGGAAGCCCTAACTCCACTGCGGGCCAATCAGGCCCCCAAGGAGAACCAACACCAGGGCTTTGGCGGGGCCCGCGCAAGGCGGCCCCCATTTACGCCTTGGCTTGATGTCGGCGATGCGTTGGGCTGTGAGAGGGGTCAGGGGGGCTCATGTGTCCAAGGTAAGTAGCAAAAGTGAGTAAAATATGGGAGACATGTGCGGGATGCACACACATGGAGCGAGCAACCGAGAGAGCGAGAGATATAGAGAGACGGCCTTGAGAGAGGCAGTTACTACTACTCCTGCTACTCCTGCTTCGATGACAGGGAGAAAGAAGAGATCATAATTCACACTTCTTCCTCTCCCCTCGATACCAATCGATCCATCCATCTAACCCCCCGCAGCCAAAGCATGGCCAGCGGAAGAAGAAGAAGAAGCCACCCAAGTCTCCAGACAGACGACAACAGCCACATCCAAACCGCCCATCCCGAACCATTATGTCCCTGCACGCTTCCTTCCCGCCAATCCACCTCGTCCCCCCACCACACCCAATCGCCATCCGCCCCGAACGCATCGCACCCCGCGAGACAGAGCTGACAGTCCAAACGGCCCCAGAACCCTGGCACACCCTCGACTACACCGTCTCCTACGAGGGCGTAACGGTATTCACCGTCCGCGGCCGGCCCTGGTCCCTCACCCAGCGGCGCACCTTCTTCGACACGACAGGCCTCCCGCTCTTCGAGCTGCGCGGATGCTGGTACGACTCGTCGCGGCTGGACCTACGCCTCCCCGGCACGAGACACAGCATCCTGCGCGCGCGGCTACGCGTCGAGATCCGTGCCCCCCGGGCGGAAATCACTTTCCAGAATGCGGCGGTCGAGCGTGGGGTGGACGGGGACGGGCTTGAGGTTAAGCTCGAGATCAAGGACCATGATCTGGATAATATGGTTCATGTTGTTGTGCTGGGGGGCCGGAATATAGCTATCATTCAGCGCGTTACCGACCCCCGGGAGCTGGCGGAGGGGCAACGGCCGCCGTTTCGGTTCCGGCCGAGATGGAGGGCGAGGGTTGCTGCGGGGGTGGACTTGTCTTTGGTGGGTTTCTTCTCCCCCTCTTCTCTTTCTTCTATATACCCCTCCACGTCTGGTCCGGTGTACTGGTGTGTTGTTGGATGGTGCTAATGAGTTGGGCACTTGGGGTAGATTGCCGTCCTTGTTGTTATTATCGGTCAGCGGGTGGCGCCGAATCCTGACGAAGGCAGTGGTGCTCTGGAGCGAAATGTTTGATACAAAAGGGTTAGGTCTGGAGTTATGGGAGCCAATAATTTGTTTCTTTGTCTTCGGCTTAGGCGTATAATTTGATACCCAGGCAGCCTGATCATGATGCAGGAGGGTAAGCAGCGAGCCTCGAATATATCCAAGTGATGAGTGTATCTGTATAGTATTGAACATACCCCAGAACAGCATGGTAGATATGAAAACGAGGAAGGCAAAAAGACTTCAGCAAGAAATTTTATATAGAAGGGGCTTGCTGGTTTTGTGATTGACTGTACCCGAAGCAGATATTAGGTACCTAAGATATAGCACGACATCAAAGGACGATAAAGAGGCAAAAGACTGTTATATACCTAGTGACCTAACAGAAGACCCTGCGGGTTCTGTGGGGGCGCATTCGGTTGCGAATAGTATCGTAGTATATATAAGGGAGACTGGGGATGTTACGCGAGGAGGCTTGGCATAATGGTCTTTTTAGTCTAGTGGTATAGTGTACACCTTGGAGTGCGGCATAGCACAAACCAGGAGTGAAAAATCAGATATTCAGGCATCTTGCTAACTATTTAGGAACATACAAGGTTTTGCACGGACGCAGCGTAGAGACCCACCTGAGATAGTATAGACGGAACCATCTGCGTATATATGACTACCGAGTCCTAGAATGCGCAACTACGAGGTCTATCTAGTGGATCAAAACAGGATTTCCATGCGGATCTACATAGAGACCCGTGCATGTTATACTTAAAGATTCGTGGATCCCAGCAATTTTCCAAAGAGTGTTTAACAGTCTGGTGGCATAGTTGTTTCAGTTACCATTAAGAACAAATATCATCCTCGCACCGTAAACTTGAGCTCGAACGTTAATACTTAGCCTCCAGGCATCCATACGTAGCGCCACTAAACACCAGTTCAAATAGGAGAGTGGCTGACTTGGGTGTCATGCGTATATGATAATCCAACTCGTAAAAGACTGTTCCTTGAGAGTTGACCTTTCTTCGGAACAAATACCTAGGAATTGAACTCAAGTCGACATCTATAGTGCAAACTTTAAAAGTGTCTTTCGTGGCGTTAGCTGGCTATCCGAGGTATAGAAGGAAACCCACAAGAATACTAACCGTCTGACAGGTATACAGGGGCCTCGTCTCCATGGTTAACATATAACGAAATCCGGGTCTGGATCTCTTCGGCGCCAAGTGTACACTTCGAACAGAAAGGAAGGCTGACGGGTCTATTCTCCGATATGACACTCCCCTAAAATGGTCCGTTAGTAGGCTGCCCAAACCTCCCACGCTGACACTTTTGCGCACTTTTCTTATGTACCATTCCATAGCGTTAGTAACCCTCCAGATCTCATCCAACGTGTCCCAATAGCGGGTAGATTTATCATGACGGTCCGGATCATAACGAGCATTGCAATGGATACCATAGTGACAACGAGCTATCCGTTCTGAGACTGGATTTAAACCAATCCCGTGAGAAACTGCACCACTATCATTTTGTTAAATTTGATCCGAAAATTCCCTTATAAATAAATGGATGTCCTACCGTAATACAGCCGTCCAACTGTTGGCTCGATTTAGTAAAAAAAATTGAGTAAGACATGGACGAGGGCTGTACTTACGCATTCGGTGGCTGCATGATCATTATACCTGGGAAAGCTTTCTTCAACCTTCTAAAGAGGTATTCGGATGATCCGAAGCCTCCCACCAGAAGAATGGCCTGAGTGAGACAATATATGAGCACCGACTAACAGACAAGAACCCCAGCATGGTGTCTACTGTCACACTTTTTGCATGACACGAGAAAACCGGGTGCCTAGAGATGGATACATTCAGCTCGATAGGATGGATACTTACCTTGGCGATCTTGCCATTCTTCGCGATACTTTCCACTTGTCCACGAACAAGTTGCTCCACATCACTGACAACCGGGTCGAATATATCTCTGACTTGTTCCCTGACGTGGTTGAGCACTAATATCGGATACGAAGTCCTGAGGGCTGGGGTTTGTCACATACCAGTCAAGATAGAGAAAGCTGTTTTTAAGAAAGATGTCTGGGTTGTCCTGGACCCCCGGGAGAGGGACGATGTAAGGGACAATAGTCCCACTGTCGACATCATCGTCGTCGCTGCCATCGCCCTCAATTGTGGTATCAGTATCCCCATCACTCTCACAGTCGTCATATAGGCGAGTGCCAAAGCTAGGCTTTATATCATTAGTCCAATGAGATAGTGCTGTATCAAGCGAGAGTGATGGAACTTCTGCGTAGTTCTCGCCGAGAAGGTCTTTCAACAGCTTGTTAAATCGTGAATCCAAGCATGCCGACCCACAGATGCCACCTTCTGCTGTTAGACTTTTTTTATTTTGAGAGTCTCTGCGGGATCTAATTACCTGTGCCCTGAGTTTCCTCCTTTAGCACCAAAGGCTCAAGATTAGATATGCGGTACGAAATTAAATCCTTAGTGTTGTTAGCTACGCTGTGAAAAGGAACTGGAAAGAATAGGTACGAACCACGGTGCCTCCGCCAGCATCGCACACAACAGCCACATCATCTTCCTAGAGTGTAATGTGCGTTACAACTAGATCTGGAGTAGACTCGGAGATTTGATAAATATAACTGACCTTTATAGCTTCTGGTTGAAGCGTGTCTAGACAGTACGTAGCCGCGGCATCCGGCTCAGATATCATAGTGATATCCGAAACAGGGATACCCGCCTTCACACCGGCCATCCGAGTAGCGTCTTTCGCTTTATCCGACCAGACAGCAGGAACCGTCAAGACGTAGTGCAATTCCATGCACTGGAAAGCAGCCCCCAGTCTTCGCTGCAGAACATCGTTTGCATGAGACACCAGACATTTCAAGTAGTCTCCAGCGACGTCGACCGCGGTCTTGCCGTGCTTTTCCAGAAGGGTTTTCGAATGAACGGCAGGCCGGTACTGATCATGCTGGGACTCATCCAACAGAAGTTTGAAGCCCTGGAAAACTGAATCAGGGGGTAGGGATGCAGTCTGGTAACCCCAGAGGATCTTGTTTTCCTGATAGGCGAGTGTGGTGGGTACCTTGCCGGGTGTTCCTTGTTCCAGTTAGGAGAGGGAAAGGTACGAGGAGGGGACGAAGGGAGGGCTCACTGTTGCCACTTTTGGGCCACGTAGAAATTACCTCCACCTCGTTTGAGAATTCAAGGGCCCAAGAGACGCTAGATATTGTCAACAACTTTAAGAGAAGTTGTGTAAGAGGCAGGACAACTTACCCGCTGAACGTCGTGCCGAAATCAAGGCCTATGGTGAGACGAGGCATCTTGTGAGAGACCAGAGCACAATACAAGATATAAGGGGAAATAACAGAAACTGATTTGGAATAAGAGAAGAAATATAAAGTAGGAAGAGAAAACCGAGTTTGTGTGGGAATTTAAGCTCCCGGCTCTTCCTTGATGGCATAATGGGAGTGTCACCCACAGACCTTAATATTACACAATAGTATAGTAGTTATGACGAAAAATATAAGCCATAGCTACAAAGAAAGTTTCCACAGCAGTTAATGTCCGATTCTGATAAATCTCAATATCAATCAGGTTTTTCCATTCGCAACCTCACTGTTCTCCACCAGCAGAGCCAGGCCAGTACAACAAACCGTGGTAACAATGGAGACTCTTGCAGATGCTTCTAAGAAAACTAAGAAGGCGATGACTTTGGCTACTAACAAGCGTTTTAGCATTCCAAGAATCAAAGAATATCTCCATCAAGAATGGGATAAAGTCTCGCAAGATATGACCGCTGCGCTTGAAGCCACAACCACAACTTCGATCGCAACGACAATTGAGACCACAGATCCTGACACAGAAATTGCAGGGTCAAACCAGAACCATCCCCAGATGGTAGTCACGATAGGAACACAGACAGGTAAGGCTGATTATTCCTTGATCTTCTGTGCTAATGGACAAAGGCATGAGTACCGCAGACATAGAAGCGCTAGAGAGCTTGAACGAGCAGTTTCATCGAGTGAGTGATGGAGATCGGGCATTGCTGCACATGGATTGAGCCATAAGGCTAACACAGCACTGTTTAGGATATCAGTTGGATGGATAGAAGAATGAACGAAATCAATCTTGACAAACTTCGTGCGGAAGAGAGGGCCCGCCAGCACGAATTCCAACTTGTGAAATGTTGCAAAGAGGCAGAATACATGACTGCTCAGCACGACCGTCACATAGCCGCCCTAACTGAGCAGATGCGAAAAATGGACCTCTATGGCTCCCCTATCAACGACGATGAGGCATCGAGAACCATGAAAAAGCTGCAAAGCGATGTGGATGTGTGGGTCAAAGCGAACTTCAACATATTCGGAAGGATTGATGCCCTGGTGAATGATTGGTGTAATGATGGACGACTCCCCTGGGCTGTATACAAGGCAGGAGATGATTACAAGAATCAGGCGCTGATTCGAACTATTGTCGCCCATTATATAAATGATTGCGTGTTCAGTGAGATTGTGCTGGGACCAAATCCTGACACCGATAACTTTATTGGAAAGGTCGCGGAGAGGCTGGAGGAAAGTCAAGGAGAATTGGCTAGACAGTGGCGCTCACTTACGAGCCTAGTATGGCAACATGCTTTTCCAGAGGAGCTTCAAACTATTCCCACCCGGGTTGCTGAGCTTATTGACACGTCTCTCAATGAGTACTCAGAGACAGAAACACAAAAAAGACAGCGCCAGCTGCGCAAGATCATTGCGGAATGCGTGAAATTCAAGAAACGACTGGAAAGACAGGAAATACGCTATGGCTTCTACATATGCCATCCTGGTGTTTCATATGTACCCGACAATATGTATACAGTCACGGATGCTCAGAACATTAAAGGCTTTGTTGACTTTTGCATATTTCCTGGGCTATGGAAAATGAACCAGCAAAGGGAATATAGTGCGGTGCAGAAAGCATGCGTATGGACTCGAAGAGTGGAAGAGGCTGAAATGGGGGCCATCAACAACCACCACCAACGTGATACTGTGCAGTTTTATTCAGCATCCATGTCTTCTTATCCAGCATATATGTCTTCCGATTCATTGCCCGCGTCTTCTTCTGGGACCCAAACTCCTACCCAACAGGAATACGACGATACGCATGACACACATGAAGCGGAATGGACTGATGCTGAGGATGTGAATAGTAACTTGCAGAGGGATATGGATTCAGAGTCTATGGAAAATACCGCAGAGTCGGGGCTTGACATGAAGCAGTCATTCCAAGGTTGTGAGATGGGAAAGATTGATTGAAGATCTAGCCTGAAACCCATGTTTGTGTTACGTTTGAATCTATTCACTTCAATTATACAGCACTACTTCCATGATACGAAGTGTTGCATGTCATGGATAGTAGACCTATCCGAGTACACGCGATTGTTCCAGACGGATATCAATGATCTCAAGAGCTTATAAGTCGACTCGTTTGTCTCTGGGATAACTGCCAGCTCTTTTGTATGACTCGGCTTCTCTCCGAGTAGGCTATACTATGCGGAAATGCAACGAAAGATTATAGTGACGGTTTCGTTTTCTGTTCTACTGTTATCATTATGAAGATTCACACGGGCCAGAATATCCGCGTGCAACATTCCCATTACCTAGATAATAGTACGAGACAAACATACTGCTAAATGCATGTTCTCTATTTGCATCAGTTCTATGCTCAATCCAGAGTTGTTGGTTGCGGTGCGTAGCATTTCCAGGGTGTTCCGAACATGATCCACGGACATGTACTCAAGTACTCCAGATCTTTTGGAACTGTGGCAATTTGCTGTAGCACTGGCTTTATTGTGATCAAGGGTCAGGTAACGTGAGATACGACATTAGCGTAGTAGATTTCACGAATTTTAATAGAGTTCCAAACACGGTCATGGTATCGGGAGATAATAATAGTCCTGATAAGTTCCACGCTGTCCATGCGAGTTCTGGCATACTTTAGTCCCCTGAATCCCATGTCAACCCAGTGACTAGCAACTATCTGAGATTAGTCAAAAATTGCAAATCACTACACCTCCATCCCAGAAGTCATGGTCTGAAACCTCTACGCACTCGAAGCGGGGCCTGAGAATCCCGACGTTCCGAGAAAATGGCCCAAGGACCCAGGAGAAGTCGTTGCCAACAACCTGGACACGGCTGCAGTCATCAATGAGTCGGCAAAGCCGAACCTTTTTCCAGGGAAGATAGAGTTGCAACCCCACCAGCATAAGGCCTTTGCGACAAATCCAGAGAGTCTAGTTTGGGCACTCGCCGACAAAAAGCCAGCTGCCAGGATCGAGAAAGGCACATATCGGGGGACTCGGCTGGTCCTGACTAAGGTCTACGATCTTATAGAACAGCGGTACTTGCATCAAATATTTTGCCTTGTTCGTCGAATATTGCTAATTTGCTGGATAGTTACATGGCCTTCACGGATATGGCCCAGGGCGAGCCTTTGCTCCCATCAGACCTGTCCAAGGAAGACAAACAAAAGTTCTTTGTGTTCACAAAGAGTAAAGATGATTTCTATCCACCTCATCTTAATCTTGGCTTGAATGAAGACTGGGCAAAGTACCATGAGGAAATCTGGGACAACCGGTCAGACCTTGGGTCATCTGATATTTTTAAGGTGAAGACCCTAGCGAAGCTGCAGTTGATTATGAAAGGCCTTATGCCACAGTACTTCGTGGGCACGCCTTATAAAGGGGACATTATAGCGGAGGTGGAGGCATATCAGAAGAGCACCAAGGACTGGAGGTGGCCTTTTAAAGAAATATTCGATCGTCCAAATGTGGGCGATTTGGAAGACTGGTACACTGATGCCCGTTTTGCCCAACAGCAATTCACAGGGACAAGCCCAACAACAATTGAACGGACTTCGAATGATTGGATAGATCACTTTATCCTAGCTGCAAGAACCCAGATGATGCAGTCGCTAGGGAGACCATCTCCAAGCTCAGTACCAGCTGCCGAGAGTCCTTTTACGTGCAGGATTGCAGCTACTTTCGGAAGGCTGCTGGTATGGAATCGGCTGCCGACATCAAATGTGAGGACGACGAGAAAAAAAAGGAAACTATCGCTATGGTTGCGCACCGGTGTGTCTTTTCTTCCTCAATGAAAAAGGCCAACTTTACCCGCTAGCTATCGTCATCGATTGGCGTGGAAGTCTCGAGAGATTTGTGACAATATACAACCGGGAATTGTTCAAGCGGAGGGATATCCAGTCGGGAAGTGAACTGGACGATCAAAAGGAGAAGACGGCTGATGATCCTGAAAGAACTGACTGGCCCTGGAGATATGGTAAGGCCTCTCACCAATTATTTCTCCTATGTTGCATACTGATTTGTCGCTCCTGATATAGCCAAGACCTGTGTGCAATGTAGTGACTGGTTTCGGCATGAAGTCACTGTCCACCTTACCCGTACTCATCTGGTTGAAGAGTCTATCATTGTCTCTACCAACAGACAACTTGATCCCTGGCACCCTGTCTTTGAGATCCTTCAACTACACTGGCGAAAGACCCTGGCACTTAACGGAGCTGCACGGGGCACTCTCGTTCCCGCTGTCATTCTCCGTATAATCGGATTTAAGCAGGAGGAAGCCCTTGCATTTATCAGGGATGAGTATAAGACCTTTGACTTTCAGAATAGTTATGTACCTAGGGACCTCCGCAGACGGGGATTCCCTCCAGAGGACCTGGACTCCCCAAAGTTTCACAACTATGCCTACGCCAGATGCATCAATAGCATGTGAAACAAGATCAGGGAATATGTGGACGCACGGCCCTCACTGGCCCACCCAGGGCCGGATGGTGATACCCTGGTCAATAAAGACACCTCTATTCAGGAGTGGTGTAAAGAAATGCGGTCCCCAGATGGTGCCGACTTGCGAGAGTTCCCAATGATTACTACGTTCGCGGAGCTTGTCGACTGCGTGACCACGTGTATCCACATCGCGTCGCCCCAGCATACGGCTGTCAATTATTTGCAGGACTATTACCAGGATTTTGTGATTAACAAACCTTCGTGTATGTTCGAAAAACCTCCAACCTCTCTGGAGGACCTTCTGCAGTACACCGAGACAGATCTTGTCAAGGCTCTCCCTATGAATCGTCCACATGAATGGCTTCTTTCTTCGCAAGTTCCATACCTCCTCAGCTACCCACCACAAGAAGATGAGACACTGATGCAGGGTATTTATTCTGCGTGGTTCTGTGCTAATACAAACCCCAAGAGCAAAGAGCTCGCAGCTGTGCTCTACAAGTTCTATGATGCGCTCCAACGTACTGACGACGAGTTCGAGGAGTACTCAAAAGAAAAGGACGACTACGAGGACATCCCGTACCATGTGTTGAAAACCCATTGGAATGCAGTGTCGATTCTGATTTAGCCATCTCAGTATGCAATGATGATCGCCGACAGTCCGGTTTTACCCGGGCTTATCCATGTCCCACGATGCACTCAATGTCAGAGATGGAAAGAGACACGTTATGGATAAAAACCACTGAAAATCACTCAATTACTTTTTTTAACAGACTGTCAAAGTTACAAATCGCTTGTCCTAGTTTAGTTTTCTAAATGGAACTTGATTTGTCTCATTGATTGCTATCGGGCACACGGGATACTGTGGTCAGAAGGTCAATTTACATAATGAGGTTTTTTAGTATGGGGGATCGGCGGCAATGGCTAGACAAGGAAGCATCATGTTTGAGAGTAGAAAGACGAAGAGGGTTACATGAATCAGTCTGTAACAGAGACAGATTGATCTCCAAGAAACAACGAATCCATATAGAAGCGATGACGTAGTATTGGGCCGCATTGGGAATACCATGGGAATTGAAACCCGCCTGGTCCTGTATGTATTTCCACTGTATATCTCTGTTATTTCCAACTTAGCCCTGGTCCAAGGGGTGAAATGGGACTTCAGTGGTGTGTGGGTTTAAGAATACAGTGAGTGGAAGTACCACGAGCAGTAACGAGTCACGAGTCGCCAGCAGACTCCGCCAACTTCATCTCTTGCATCCTCAACCATCATCGATCTTCAACTCGAATCCTGGACCCAAAACACCCAAGCTACAGAGATAGCCAACTTGATCCCTGCCCCCAACCATAATGCCGCACATATATCCCCCGTCCCCTTGGTGATCCAACCCCCCGCAATGGCACCAACCAGAGTGAGCGTAAACGCAACGACCCTCCTGTCGCGTTTCTCGTTCCGCAGTAAAAACAATTTGGGATCAGACATCAGATCGCACAAAAGGCTGGTAATAACAACCGTGGGGATCTCATTGAAACCCAGCGATCGACTAGCGACGATCTGCCCCGCCGACTGAATGCTCAGCAGGACAATGGGCGCCTCCTGCGTCCACTGCGTTTCAGCACCATGCAGTGAGCTCCCAGAGGGTGCGCCGGCGATGACACCACCCTGGACGAGGCCTGCGGTGATCATTACCATAAGGGCCTGAAGCAAGAAGGAGACAATTAGGGTTAGTCTCTGCTTGCCACCGAGTAGTCGGTGGAGCCTCGCGAAGAAAAATGATCCGATCACGAAACAACCAATGGAAGTCAGCGAGCGTGCCCAGCCGTATGGTCTGGGGTTCTGATTGGAAGCGCCTAGGCCGACGAAGATAGTGTTTCCTGCGGTTTCACCCCCGCGAGTGGTTAGCGGGATCGGGGACGCGGGAAATCCGCGGGAAAATCGCAAGGAATCTTACCGGTTTGCATCGAGACGAAGGTAGTATATGCTGAGGTTAATTTATTTAGCTTGGCGTCCACACTTTCAGCCGTCTTTCTCAACATGGGCATACCATTGTAGATGGTGCTATCTATCAGGCCCGAGCTGAGACAGCAGGCAAAAAGAGGGATGTCCGCATGCTGGGCGTGGATTTCAGCGCGGAGGAAAGAGGAGAGCTTTCCACCTTTCTTGTGAGTGGTCATTCTCAGATGGAAGCAGTCTATCAACAAGGATGAGATCACAGTGTCGTCTGGAAAAATGGATAATCGGAGGAAACGATGCGCCCAGTTTATACGGCGAAGATGAGGTGGGAAGAAGGTTTTAATCTTCTACTACAGGCTTTATTGTCTGAGACACTATAACCACTGCCAAGGAGCCTAGATACAACGTTTGCAAGAGCCAAGGTAGCATTGACCCTCGTGAATCATGCACTGATAAGGGCAGACCAATCGGTCGAAGACAGAAATTTTCTGTTTCTGTCGATCAGGGCGTCCTCCGGAGCTCACCACTCACATTCGTCCGGAACGGCCCGTGACTAGATAGTTAAGCTGAGCGGGGAGACAAGCTGAAGAACATGGGGGAGGAGTGCCAAGTGTCTTGGCTTTGCGAAAGATGAGCATCAGACCGGAGCCCCTCCGACATCGTGATGTACACATGCTCGCAGCATGCACCTTGTGGTTCACATGGCTTTTGAGATCGGCGTGCTACCTCGACGGCAACATGGAAAGACTTGATCCCGCCAGGTCTGTGTATCCGTTTGTTGCACAAAAAGCACCGACCACGCCAGCGGGGACCCTTCCGGGTGGGTTCACATAGTCATCCGGTGGGATCTCGCCTTCAAATCGATCAATACGGACGTATCCCACATCCTTCAGCCGCGGAGATCGTCATTACTTGCGTCGGCCATTTCCGTTCTCGTTCCCCGCAGAGCCAAGATTTACACAATGCCAACAACGAGGACCGTCGGTTCAGAAAGACTCTTTTAGGACGATCGTGACCTGTTTCTGACATGCTTGGCGGTCTGCGAAGGGCTCGGCGTGTTCCTGTTCTGCAGGCCAAGAGAATGAACAGACGTTGAACCCTGCTTCAGTGTGCGAGGTAAGCGCCAAAAAATGCCTCTAGGTCTGTCCCTGACCCTTAAAATACTTTAATTATTGAGTCAAACCAGAGTCGTCCCACGTGCAATGAAGCTCTCAATCACAGTAACGATACTGCGTGCTGCGATACTCTACTCTGCTGAGATTCCGGCAGCTGATAGCAGATGACATTGCACAACCCAAAGACCATTAACACGACCTTGCTATGGCCATTTCTGGATACAAATCATGGGGGAAATAAAAATGATACCAGAGCCGTGGGGGCCGTGGGGGCCGTGAAACGACAACTCGAACACGAGGCCTCCCGTCTAAGCCACCACAATCTCGAATATAGTAGCTGCATCTCGGCGCAGCTAATGTGCCGGGGTACAGGATAACCAAACATAAGGTTATTGGGAGGCGAATAGCAGAAACCATTGGTAAACAATTGCGTGATTTGACTGTATTGGCGGAGTATCATATCGGTCTGCGCGTGAATGTCTAGAGATACAACCATTACCGGGGAGACACGGACGGATACGACCCAAGAGGATATCATATGCTAAGGCGCCTGAACGTTTAGGGATATTGGCAGTTCTTGGAAGATGCGGACGGATAATATCCAAGCGAAGAAGGGGTATATAAAGGCCTTCGATCCCCTTCAGTGCTGCAACTTTTCTCTTCATCTCCCATTCTTATCACAAGCTCATTACAAACTCTCTGAAGATGAAGGCCGAAGTGGCACCCAACATGGCTATCACCATCACGGTGGAAAAAGATGGCTTTTATGAAGTCAACGGCACCAGGCACGAGCCCTCTATCTCTGTGAACATGCTTGCTGGTGCCAGTAAGCTCCGTCGTCAGCTCCAGGATACGAATGAACTGATCGTCTGCCCTGGTGTGTACGACGGGCTGTCAGCTCGTATTGCCATGGAGTTGGGCTTCAAGGCCCTGTACATGGTAAGCACGGACACTTCCTTGTCAAAGAGGCCCATACTGACCCACGACAGACAGGAGCCGGGACTACGGCCTCCCGTCTGGGCATGGCAGACCTAGGTCTAGCCCAGCTTCATGACATGAGGACTAACGCGGAGATGATTGCGAACCTGGACCCGTACGGCCCCCCTCTGATAGCCGACATGGACACAGGATATGGAGGTACCGACTGCCCCAACCATCTCTCGTCACCAAGTGAGCAGGCTCTAACCAAGACAGGTCCTCTCATGGTCTCCAAGTCCGTCCAACAGTACATTTCAGCCGGCGTCGCAGGCTTCCACATCGAGGACCAGATCCAGAACAAGCGCTGCGGACACCTAGCAGGCAAGAAGGTCGTCGACATGGAGGAGTACTTGACGCGCATACGCGCAGCCAAGATAACCAAAGACCGACTGCACTCAGACATCGTGCTGATTGCGCGCACCGACGCGCTCCAGCAGCACGGCTACGACGAGTGTATCCGGCGTCTCAAGGCCGCCCGTGACCTCGGCGCTGACGTAGGCCTCCTCGAGGGTTTTACCTCCAAGGAACAGGCACAGCAGGCGGTGGAGGACCTCGCCCCGTGGCCGCTGCTGTTGAACATGGTGGAGAACGGCGCGGGTCCTGTGATCACGACGCAGGAGGCCCAGGCGATGGGGTTCAGAATCATGATTTTCTCGTTTGCCTCGCTTGCACCGGCTTATTTGGGTATCAAGGCTGCGTTGCAGCGTTTGAAGACTGATGGGGTGGTGGGGACGCCGGAGGGACTGGGCCCTAAGAAGTTGTTTGAGGTCTGTGGGTTGATGGATTCTGTGAGGATTGATACTGATGCTGGAGGGAGTGGTTTTGCCAATGGAGTCTAGCTAGCAAATTTGGTGTTTTTTTGGTTTTATTTGTAACGATGCTTGCTAACTTGGATTTTGGAAACATGCCTCAATATGGTATAGTGTTCGTCGACTCCGAGTATGGGGACTACTTCACGAAATTGAATCAATGATGCAGATGGCCTTCTAGCCGACAAAGTAAAGGAAATTAGGGTCTAACAGTAGGTGGTAGATGTTGGATTCAAAATACATTAGCTCTGCGTCTAGTCAATTTTGGGTGTGGCGTCGCATAGCCATTATTATATGGCTTTGAATATATCGAAATTCAATTCAACAGTCGTGCTACCAGCACTTCGAGGCCGCCGACGGCCTGTATAAAGCATGTTGGGCTTTTACTCTCCTTTTCTTTTTTTCTTTTCTTTTCTTTTTTTTTTTTGTCCATGTGCCTAGCGCCAATGAATAGGCGAAAAGGCAGTAGAAACTTTTCCGGAGTTATAGGCCCGCTTTCCAGATGTTGATCGAAGCGGGGAAAAGAATAAGAGCGTCCATGTAGGAATAGGGTGCATGCATACAGTCTAATGCAATATGGGTGGGAGAGATGAAGGACGTGGCAGCCCCGCACTATTGTCTTATGAGCACGCTCTATTGGTGTTCAGGCAGGAATCAGACAAAGCAGCCTATTACTGATCAGTAGTACTGGTTGGTTCTCACGTCCACCACGTCATGCGTCGAATAGAAATCCTATCATATATAGCTCTTGGTTAAAGGCATAGAACCTCACGACAAAACAATGCCCTCTTGTGAGGGACCAGAATAGAGCTTCTATTATTTGGAAGCTGCAAACTACCAGCCCGTGAGACTGGAATAGGAATGGTGAGATGCTTTTCAGACAACTAGGGCAGATTCCTGGATTCCAGCTAATCAAAGCTACAGATAATATAAATCATTATTACTGACATTGCATTGGTTGTCAAGTCCGTCCCCCTTAGTCCTGCTTTCTTACCAGTTTTCCGCTATGGCACTCTTGGCTGCATACGCATCATGAAGGGGGGTTCGAGAGTAGATTTGTTCTAGGGGCCAGGCTCATCATGTCACGACGAAGCCATTGTCGCTTGTACACTGACGAAGAACACTGTATCGAAAATGCTAATCTAAAACATGCATTCCAGAGCCGACCTCTTTTACCCTACCTCCTGCAAGATTTGACGGCCGTGAGTCCCTAAACCCCCGGATAAGTTAGATCAAGGGCAGTCCACAGGCCATTGCTAAACATTGGCAAGAGCTAGTAAGCACTGGCAATCGATGGCTGACACAAACCCGTCCGATCACGGTAATGGAGAAGAGGCAGTTGTCAGAGTCCGGGCCGATGTCAAAACCCTACAGCAGCTCAGCTCTTCGGGCCAAGCAGCCCGGAAGAAAAGGTCGGAAAACCAGGTTGAAAGGGGAATGAGTGCTCTCGGAGGAGCGATTGAAGCTGAATTCCACCGAGACCAGAAAGACCAAGGGATTTCTAGCAAGAAGTAGACCCCAGAGAATAAGACTCCTAGGCAGGGTCATTCCTGAAAGCCTGTTCAAGTTCTTTGTCGTATTGCTCTTTTTCCGCGAGCTTGCATCCAGCGATACGTGCCACATTCCTTTCCCAGAAAAATGGCATGATTAGGTTGAATTCTTCAATATAGTCTTTGCAGAACAAAGGCCGAATATGTTGTTTAAAGATATTGAATAAACCAGAAGGGCTTGATAGTGCCAATGCATACCAGAAAGTCCCGGTCGACCAACCTTGCTCCATGATAGAAGCGAGGGATAAGGGGGTATCTTTCTTCAGTGTAGTTGAGCCGAGGTCTTCTTCTTCGCTCGCCAAGATGGTCACAAATTCTCTCCGAGTCTCATCATACTCTTCCGGAACTATCTCATCCACGCCCTTGTTAGTAAGCCAGTATGGAGTGTGCACCATCTCAAGTGGTCGAGAGCAGGCCCATTCCAAATCCACAAGGCAGGTGATATGCCAATCCGCGTCCACAAATATGTTGCTTTGATGTAGATCCGTCAGGCAGTAAAAAAAGGGTCCACGGCAAAATTTCCTTTGGAAAAGAGACTGGAAAACAGATCGCATTGCAGTGAGTGTGGACAGTTGATGAACACAGTCACCTAGGTTGTTGACTGCATTTGGTTGATACCGGAAGCGATTATCATGAAGCCGGAGGAAATCCACCAGATAAGAGTCCACAGTTGAATATGTGCAATCGCGGCTTATATCTGTAGGAATCTTTCCGTTCTCCATTTGCTGCAGTTCACTGGTAAGTGGTCGATTGATTAATTTTAAGAATCCATCCTCATCAATAATAAAAGAGCCAATCCGAGGCAGAGCGACTCGACTCATACTTAAAATAATCCGAGAGAGATCACGGAACAGGTTTTTTCTAAGTCTATCGTCGTGTCTGCCATTTGTCCATGTATTTGAGAGCATGGTACCTCGCGTTTCTTCAATATACTCGATCAACAGATAGCCCGTGCCAACGGCATTAGGAATGGTTGTAGCACGGCCACGGACATAATTCGAGGGCACTGGCTGCCTAAGCAAGGGCAAAAGGAAGCGACGAAGGGATTGGATCCACCGAGTGAAGAGAGGTAGATTTTCAAGTAGCGTAAACTAGACCTGATTAGCCAAGGCAACGATGGGAGGGTCCAATCGTACCGATTCACCAGTAGAGAGGGAAAAACCGTATAATTGTGGAATTGGCACATCGGGGCAGTTTTCTTGCAACCATGTGTAAGTCCCTGCCTCGCATTGTATCTTTTCGTCAGAGTTTCCCGGCCTAAAAGCTTCACCGACGCGATATGGAAGCGGGAATCGAATTAGGACGCGTTTCTCATTCCCATGCTTCCCATTCCGAGACCGCACAATGACAGGAATGCAAACGTTGAAGCTTCCATGCAGCCAGTCCCTAGTTTCAACCACGTGGCACACTGTTGAAGAGCTTAGACCGAGATGGTGTGCTACAACCTCTTTCATCCAAGAGCGGTTCGCATCTAGGTGAGAGAAGAAACGGGTTTGTTGATCGTAGTAATCCAGTTGATGAAGGACATTAGATTCCTCCTCCTGGGCGGATCCGAAAGTAATCTCTCGCCGAAGGAGACGCCGGGTGTTTGGCATGTTGGCGTCACAGTAATCGAGATCACTACTGCTCGTGATTGTTGACTCTTTGCGCCTCACTCGTTTGGCGTGTGCAATGCCGCAAACCACGTGATCTGATCACCAGGGGGGTGACCTGTCTTCAGGCTGGCCAATAGGAATTGAGTATAGTCCTTGGATTCAGTGTGTGTTCTGTAACCTGGGCTCGTACAATGAGCTTCATCAAAGATATGGATCAAAGACCAGAGAAGCGGATAGTGTTCCTTACTTGAGCTATGCTGAGAAGTAGACTTAAATCTGTAATAAATCCAGGCAAAACAATCAGATCTCGTGCTGCAGATAATGCTTTTCGCTAGGCACTTAATTCGACTATTTGCATTCACTATTATCTGCCTATTATCTGACAGCAGGCTAGTAGTAACAAAAGTATAGTCTTCTAGTGGTCTTCTATTATACCTTGGGGCGGCATTATCTAAACATCGATTAGGATTAACTTTACTCTGAAATTAATGCGACTCTCGTGATTCTTGAACTCATAGACAGGTAAATTCATTGTTCTATAAAATATCACCGGGGATGTAGCTGAGATTATGAGGTATTAATGCCTGGGCATGCTAGCTATGAGGTTTATTTAGAGCAGAACCATAGATTAAGTGATAATAGTAATGGCAAAGAATTCAACTCGATACACACCCCTTTTTATGTGACCTCTGCTTCATACGCATGGTTTACAGCTTATGAATGGGACATGTCAAGAGTATGCGCTGATTCAAGCCACACAGATTCTACTTACTACGCCGTACAAAACCAGGACTAATCTGATCAATGCTTTGAGGTGCTCAGGTAAATAGGATACAACTGATGGGGAGGTGCTACTTTATGTATTTATTATTAGCTAGACATTTCCGTAATATCATTTGGCCCTGTTGGGAACAGCTCTGACTTCAGCTCAATTTGAAAGACATGATTTTAAAACTCATACCACATGATATTGCCAGCGGTAAGGGGCCAGCATGCACTTGGTCAGCTACCAACAGAGTGGCAGATGAGGGCATCTGGAGTGCACGTACCAAGCAATGGATGGGCATGCAAGGGGACCCAAGAATGTCGGATCAGGTACAATAGGAAATCCGTTCTCTCTCGACTGACGCACCCGGTGCGTCCCATGCGAATCAATATTATTAGGGCGTGAAACATCTCATCCCTAATGACCCACCGCATTTAGATGCAGCTAAAGTCTCCGGATGTGGACTTATGACTGTCTGTCTTGAGAACACAGGGCAGATGATGTGGTGAAGACGGTTTATAAACCCGGGTCCCGGGTCCAGGGCGTCGGCTCCAGATTCAGATCTGGATTCCTTCCGCAGAACTTTGTCCAGTCTAGCAAATATGTATTCCCCCTTGATTATTGCAGCGTGTCTCCCGGCGGTGCTAGCGTCCACAGCGGCCTCCCCTGCAAACTTCACCTTCGAAGACCTCTGGTCAATGCAGCACAACTTCCTTGATAACTTCATTTACCCAGCCAACAAGAAGCAAATCAACGCGACAGACAATTCCGTCTTCGCCGAAAATGTACCCCGTTCCAAACCATATCCACTACCTTCTTCCAGAACCCCCACTAAAACCACACCACCCCACAGGTCCAAGGCCGCGTCGACATAACAGGCACCTTCGACGGCCGCGAGCTCAACAATGAATACGTCTTCGGCATCTTCGCGCAGCCCGAACGGTTCGGGCTCTTCGGCGCGCCCCTCAACTACAGCATCACGCAGTTCGTCGCCAACCAGAACATCGCGGCCTCGACCGCAGTCATCACCTTCAACATGACCTCCTTCGGCGGAGCGATCTACCCCGTCACACTAGACACATGGTTCGCGTTCGGCCCAGACCGCAAGGTCATCCAGTACGACGCCACCTTCCGATGGTTCGACTATTTCTTCCAGACGCTCGTCGAAGGCGCAGGCAAAATGTTCCATATTTCCGACCCGGAGCAGATCCAGGCTAAGATCGCGGGGATGCTCGCGCAGAAGATCTGCAAGACGCATGAGGATAGCTGCACCGATGCGAACAAGCAGTATGCGAGCCAGGAGGAGTGCTTTGATTTCCTGACGAAGAAGATCCGCTTTGGGAAGCCGTATGAGCTGCGTCGCAATACGCTGCTTTGTCGTGAGGTCCATGAGCATATGGTTTCTTTCAGGCCCACGGAGCATTGTCCTCATATTGGGCCTGGTGGGGGCGGTTACTGTGTCGATGATATGGATTATACTGAGACTGTTAAGCAGAGGTATTTCCGGCAGTCGTGGGTGCCGTATGGCCGTGCAGAGGATAATTTGTGGACTGCCCCTTGATTTGTCGCATTTCTTTTGTCGATCTGGAGGACTGACTTGTAATATCACTTCTGTCTGGTGTCAGTGGGAGTTGCAAGAGATAGTGGGCTTAATTGGTTTTTGTTGTTGAATGTGATCTGATTTTATAACAAGTTCTTGTACATCGCTGGCTGTAGTGGTCGACTCACGTGGCCAGATTTAGGGTTAGCAGTCACACGTGCACTTGTTTACCAGTAGTTCGAAGATGACGCAAATGTACAAATGTACAAGCTACCCCGTTGGAAACATCTTACGCCCATGGTGGCTTGACGGGAGACACGGATGAGATGCATGGGAACCACCCATGCGATGACGATCAACCATAATCTATGCTCATTTAAATTGTACATATCTTATTCTGTACAAACACTATGACTTCAATACTATGTACATATCAATTTGCCCCCCGGAATCAAGCCCGCTTCACAATAGGATGCATCTTGCTGAAGACATTAGTAGGACCATACTGCGCTTTGACCTTCTGCAGACGGGGAAGGTTCTCGCCGTAGATATTGTTCACCACCACGTCACCCGCTAGTAAAGTCAGTATTATAGCTCTCTGTATTTGCCAGGGAAACACTCACGTTCAGCGTAGTTAATATACTGCGGCACGTCGCCCGTGCCAGCCCCCACCTGCGCATCGAACTGCGCCTTGAACTTGGCCTGCAACTCGCGGGCCCAGCCGCGGTAGAACCCATCCTTGCTTTCATCGTTCCACCGCAGGTTGAGCAGGCCGTTCAGCGAGGGGCTGCGGTTAGCAAAGGCGGTCGACGCCAGTGGCACACTGCATGTCTTGCGCATGTCGTAGAACTCAAGCAGGATAGCCGGGACCAGCTCTTCGTGAGCGGTGTTCAGGGCGCAAAATTCCTCAAACACTCCGCGGATGAACTTCGTGTCGAGCGGCGGCTGGAAATACACGCCCTTGAACGATTTCCGCCCGCCGTACGTGGCCATCGGGTTCTGCAGCGAGTTGAGCTGATCGTAGGGGATCACGTCGATGGTGTTGACGACGGGCTCGAGAGCAAGGAGTTGGGCAAAGCGCCGCTCACCCTCCTCGCGGGTACCGTTGTAGAAGGCCAGGACATTGACCATCGGGCCCGGGGCACCAGGCGGCTGCGCGAAGATGCACATGGCACCCGATCGGGGATCCGGATCGCGGAGCGTGGCGTTGAGGGCGTCAATGACGGCTTCGAGCTTGTCCGGGGGGAACGCGACGATGCCCGCCCAGATGGGGTTGGGCTGGTCATGTGCCTGGAACACAAACTCGGTCACCACGCCGAAGTTGTATCCCGCGCCGCGCAACGCCCAGAACAGATCCTCGTGCTCGGTGGCTGACGCGCGCACCGTGGTCCCGTCAGCGAGGACCACCGTCGCTGCGAGGAGATTGTCGATCGTCAGGCCGTGTTCGCCGCTCAGCCAGCCGTACCCGCCACCCAGCGTCAGGCCGCCGACGCCGGTGTGGTTGACTGTACCGCCGACGGCAGCCAGGCCGTATTGGGCGGCTTTCTCGTCAACATCTTTCCAGACGGCTCCGCCGCCGACGCTGACGGTTTTATTGGCGACATCGACGGTGACGGTGTTCATGCGCGACAGGTCGATCACCAGGCCGCCGGCGCTAGAACTAGTTCCCGCCACGGAGTGCCCGCCTCCTTTGACGGCGAGGTCGACGCCGTGTTGCTGCGCCCAGAGGAGCGCGGTGCGCACGTCATCTGCGTCGGTAGGCTGGGCTACCACGCCCTGTTGAGCTGTCAGTACGCGTCACTGGAGTTGGAGAAGGTGCGGGGTAATAGTGACCGCCTGCTTAATTCCTGTGTCGGACCATCGTCGGATGGCGTCCTGGTAGCCCTCCGAATCGGGGGTGTATATGGTGGAACTCTTGAGTGAGACCTTCAGGACCTGAAGGGCAGATTCGGTGATTGCAGCCATGTTTAGAGTTGACGGTTGACAGGGGTGTTGTGTGGGGAGAGTAGGAAAAGGCCACACACCCAGGGATGAAGAGGACCGTTGGCGGGGCCGAATCTTGGCACCAGCAATGGCTTCACATAGTGCCCTTTTGGGTGGATCAAAATACCGGGCCGGGGTTATTTACCGGATTGCGCCCCTTGTTAGACCTTATTTTGTGTCTTTCCGGCAGAATTGAAAGTGTTTTCAATTCTGTGGTTGGACAGCGAGGGTATACCAAGGTAGTGGATAGATAGTAGTATACGTAGTATACTTGACACTGTTTGCCTTTCCCAATCTCTTTCATCTAGAAAAGGGAGGAAGAAAAATAAAAAGCAGAGTGAAACGAAAAGATAAAACTAAGACAGGGGAAGGAAAAAACAATAAAGAGAACTAGATTGGAGAAGTAGATATGTCGAAATAACTACCATCCCGGTCTATCAAAGCAATATCCAGGTTTAACGTATACAGCCAACTGGTCAAAATGCACCAGAACGGTAAGAGTAGCCTACAACCTCATTTCGGCAGAAATTATGGACAAGTTCTAGACTGCATATAGGGTCGATCACTAAGGACTAAGGTTGCAACCTTTTTGATCCCACTGGTGGAATCTGATTATCGGTATCTCCTTCTCGATTCACTACACCGAGACCATCGGGAATCCCGCATTTAGTTCAGAACGTGTTGGAATCCACCAACCATGATTTAAAACTACGGTGGAAATAAAGTTTGCTCGAGTCATTACCGAAGTTCCTCCATATTGCGAAACAGAGCCACAGGACCTGATCCACATCCATGTAACTTAGCTGTTTCATGTTGTAGAATAGTAAATCCACCAATGAACCTATCTTTCCTCCGTAGAATAAACCATATTATGTTTCGGGTAATAGTCGGCCGAGGAGCCGTCCGTCCTAAATGCCGAGTTTGAATCGAATATCCTAATAAGCCGCAGACTCCGAGATCGAGGATATAAGTTCGAAGTCCCCATACGGCCCGGTCATGTTCAGCAACGGGACAACAACTCAACTCCTACCATGAAGATTACACTCCCTTTTATAACAGCTCTGATCACCGGCGCAGGCGCCGTCGGTGTATCTGGCGCCGCGGAAGGTTTCGCCAAGGGCGTCACTGGTGGTGGCAATGCCGAAGCTGTCTATCCCAAGAGCACCGATGAGCTCGTCTCGTATCTGGGAGACAAGTCCCCGCGCGTGATTGTGCTGGACAAGACGTATGTGTGGCGTCTTAGCCTGTCTGAACGAAGAATGCGAGACTCACATCTCATAGGTTCGACTTTACCGGCACTGAAGACACCGCTTCCGGTAAAGGCTGCGCGCCGTGGGGAACAGACGAGGGCTGTCAAGTGGCCATTAACGAGAACGATTGGTGTACCAACTATCAGCCTGATGCGCCTTCGGTTGATGTTTCATAGTATGTCCCCCGAGATACTCCCTTATGTTATTGTTTCATTGCAATCATTGCTGACTCCACCGGGAAGTGACAAAGCCGGTCTGCTCGGAATCACGGTGGCATCCGACAAAACTCTGATCGGCACTGGGAAAAATGGTGTGATCAAAGGGAAGGGATTGCGGATTGTCAGTGGCGCAAGCAACATTATCATCCAGTATGGGAATCCCAAAGTCGAGGCCAAAAATGAAAGCGAGAGAAAGACAATACTGATGGTAACAGGAACATCGCGATCACCGACATCAACCCCAAATATGTCTGGGGTGGAGATGCCATCACGCTCAACGACTGCGATATGGTCTGGATCGACCACGTCACTGTATGTCTGATTCCTTTTCCTTTCTCTAGGACACCGAAAAAGATCTAACATCAAACCAGACTGCCCGAATCGGCCGCCAGCACCTCGTCCTCGGCACGGAGGCCTCCAACCGCGTAACCGTCTCGAACTCATACTTCAACGGCGAGTCTGAGTACTCGGCCACCTGCGACGGCTACCATTACTGGGGCATCTACTTCGCCGGGTCCAACGACATGGTCACCCTGAAAGGCAACTACATCTACCATATGAGTGGACGTAGCCCTAAGATCGACGGCAACACCCTGCTGCATGCGGTATAACCCCTTCTCCACTTACCGTCCCCCTTTTCTTTCAGTCCATTGCCCTACACCTCCTTTTACTTTACCCACCACAAACACGCTAACAAAACGCCACAGGTAAACAACTACTGGCAAGACTCCACCGGACACAACTTCGAGATCGCCGCCGGCAGCAACATCCTCGCCGAGGGAAACTACTTCCAGGACATCGCGACCATCATGGAATCAAACGACAGCCAGCTCTTCACGGTGCCCGATGAGTCGGCGAGCCAAGCCTGCAGCGCGACTCTGGGCCGCGCGTGCGAGGTGAATGGGCTCAAGAACTCGGGAGAGTTCAGTTCGAGTGATACGGACATGTTGGCCAACTTTGAGGGGAAGAACGTTGCCGCTGCGTCTACTTTTGCGGAGGCTCAGAGCAGTGTTCCGGGCAGTGCGGGACAGGGGAAGCTGTAGTGGGTTTTATGGAAGATAGAGCCCGATGTGTTGACTATGCTCTTTTATCGTTATATTAGAGCTACAACTTGATATCGCCGAGCCATATTTATGAGACTCGCTATGTCTGTGTACTAGTACTACCAGTCTTCCTATTTCAGCTGGTTGATCTTTGTATAAGCTTATCAATGAATGGCCATATATAAATGAGCCATGTCCTGTTTCTTAGTAGCACCCGTCAGTATAGTATGGCGCGCCAGACCGCATAATTATTAAAGGACAGTACGAGATGCAGCATATAAACCCAAAGACCAACCGGGTACATGTAATAGCAACTGCAAAACCCACGCCAACACCTAACGTAACAAAAACAGCGATATCAAAATAGAGTTAGAACGACTTGAAACTTAACCCCCCTCAGCCTGCTACGCATCATATACCCTCGTCGAGAGAGCAGCCCTCGAAACATCCCCCTTATGCTCCGCAAAAACACAAGATGCCAAAGTCTTCATCCCAGAATAGTTCCGGTCCGTAAAGTCATAAGTGGCCGTCCGTCGCACGACCAGCTCACGGCCATCGAACCAGGCCTCCATGACTCGGGGCTTGCTTCCATTTATAGAAATCAACAGAACCTAGGTATAGTCAGTACCGCACGGATATTTGCAACGATAGGTAGGCGACGGCCCAGCGCAGAAGGGTGCGTAGTGCATACCGGCGCAATCATCGCGTTGACGAAGCATTTCAGATTTAGCTGGCCCAATGTGATGCGGACGAGGGTCAGGACTTCGCCGCGCAGCAGATGATCGTCGTCGCTCTCCATATCGTTGTACATGACCACTTTGGTGTGAGGGCAGGATTCATCGGCTACGTGGGAGATCTCGTATGGCCCAAACTCCCCCGGTCCGGTCTGGTATAGGTTACAAAATTGGGAATAGTCCCCCACTCTACGGTATTTCCGTATTAGCCCTAGAACGCAAGAGAAAACGCGACATAGATGGAGAGGAAGAGGGAGTTACTTACTGTAAGGATGACCATGCGGTTTTCTTAAAGGGCGGTTCGAGCGATAAGCGCTGCAGATACTCTTCGAGATATGTGTATATTGCATCGGCGCGTCTGCTGTGTCGCTCTTCATCACTAACATCATACTCTCTCCCCACGTAACTTTCCACGGCATCCGGTATCTGTTGGGCGGGAGATGGTGTGAAGAACATCAACCCCGAAGATTGAACCCCGTCCAGACAAAGGGGTAGGACGCGAATGCTGTGCCTTTGGAGAGTCGCTTGGTCTAAGATCCCGACCTCTGCGAGTCCCTCGATATCTTTTCTCATCTTGGCCAGAGCAGTGCGCAGTGCCAGCCGCTCCGGTGGCTCGATGTGATTCATCGCTATATCAAGAACAGGGAAAAGAAAAAGAAGAAAAAGAAGAAACCAAAATGATACGTCTTGCGAGGATTGCAGTCGGTTGGTCAATTGCCAGGGTAGTACACACAACACTTGCTGAGTTGAACAAGAGCTGGGAAGTGTAGTCAGGAGACAGAACCCAGATATGGCAAAATGCAACTGGGCTGGACGGGAAACACGGTTGGCTGGACAACTCCTCACACTTCCACTATCACCGAGATACCTGACCCCCCTACCATGTGTCATTAGGCAGCTACTGTTAGAATGACAATCTCTGGCCTTTCTGAAGTACTGGGCGGTATATGTGTTTTTGAAACAGTGACCTGTTGGACTCGTAGGCTGTCACTCTGGAGAACACACAATGTCCGCTTTTGCTCCACTGGAGTGAGAAGCCATTATGCGGCGGTTCCAAGTAGCATGCCGGACAATGCGGGATAGAATAACTCGTAATTAGTATCATAAGCAAATAGGAAGCTTGATGGGAACTTCAATCGAAGAATATCTATTTCCCATTGATTACGGCGCGTATACTGATTGATCTAAGAAAAGTTTACAACACCCATCTCCGAGCCATTTCGATCCCCTCGGCCAGAGCAACAACCCGCGTCTCGATCGCGTGTCCTTCACCCTCTAACCGCTTTATCTCCGAGAAGAGAGACTTGAGCGGCAGACTGAAGCACTCGATGAATTCGTCCTCTTCCCGCTTGGGGACGGGGTGCTGATTCTCCGGCAGAGAGAGATCCACATTGACATATGCGAGGTTGAAACAATTGTTACTGAGTCCGGGCGCTGCCAACAGTCAGAAATATCCTCATTACCAGACAGGGAAGATAAACACTCACAGTTAAACAGAATACCCGTACGGCTGTCAAAGACCCCGACATACCCAGTTTCCTCCTTGAGCTCCCGCACCGCACACTGCTCCGGCGTTTCGCCCGCATCGATCAACCCGCCTGGTAGCTCGATTGCGACCTTATCGAGCGTAGGCCGGTACTGTTTCAAGAGGAGCAGCTCCGGTCCAGTGGGTTTATTCAAGACGGACACGATGCTGACCCCGTCGATGGCGCTGTCTTTCGGCCGAGTCTGTCGTCTTTGGTCAGTTCTTGCCCGTCTGAGAATAGAGTGCGATGACGGGCGGAATACCTGCATCTCCGCGGCCTCCCACGTCCGTGCAACCCCATTTGGGTCTGAATATGTAATTTTGACGAGTCGTTTCCACTCGGCGTCTTTGCTGTCCTGGACGGCCGTGAGTCACGTGGTACGATGTGGGAAGAGTCAGCCTACCAAGGAGCATCGCGAGATCACCCTGGGGTTTTGGCGCTCTTGATCCGACATGTTGTATCTTGGTCCGTGACCCTTGAGAGAATCCCGCAGGTTGGAGTATTCCGATTGGTTATTGGCGATATATACGGGATGTACAAGGTGGGATTTGACGGCGGAGTCACCGGCGCGGGACTGGAAGTGCGGGGCAGAAATGATGATATAACCAGGGATGATCAAAATAACACAATTCGTTGCTAGTCGTAGTACACCTTATCGAGCAGATCAATTTGATAGTAGCGATTGGCAATTGAACTCCTTCCTTGCCGGTGTTCAAGGTATTTGACGAAATTGAAAGGTGAAGTCAGCGGTCCCGGTCGGAAAGGCGGAAAAGGAAAAGCCGCGGGGAGGGAGAAGAGTGACGGGAAAGGGAATCAAAAAACACCACAAAGCACAACCTTAATCCAACATCATCATCATCAACCACCCTGCCTCGTCGGAATTATGACCAAACGCGTGTCGATCCTCTGCTTCGGCAACTCCCTGACAGCGGGATACTACCAGTTCGGTCTGGACTATCATCCCTACGCATGGAAGCTTGAATCCCGGCTAAAGGCTGCCTTTCCATCCCACACCTTCTTGGTGAACGCCGAGGGGTTGCCTGGTGATCTGGCGATTGGGCCTCCGGGGAGATTCCTGCCCCGCATCCAGGAAAAGTGTATGTATGTCCAGCTTGTTTACAGATCTACTGTACTATCGACATATACTCTACCACTCTACAATTCTACTCCTCTACTGCTATACTACGATAACGATCCCCACCTGTTCGTCGCACTACTGACCTGATAAGGCGCCGAGCGACACTATGACTGGGTGATCGTCCTAGGCGGCACAAAGTCAGACACCCTTTACATATCTCCTCCCTTCTAGCCCCCCCTCTACCCCTGTCGACATGCTGATCCTTTTTGACCCACGGCACAGCGACCTGGGATACGGCTACGCACCCGAACGCATCTTCCCCGCCCTGCAGGACGCCTGGAACGTAGCTCTCACCGGTGGGTCGAAAGTGCTAGCCCTGACGATACCGGAATGCGCCGCCAAGAGCGCAGCGCTCGATGCAAAGCGCGCGGATCTGAACGCGCGCATCTTGGCCCACGATGCGGAGAGATTGTGAGATTTCTTTTCTTCTTTTCCTTCTTTTCTCTCTCTCTTATGTTCGGCCTTTATCGACAGGCTTGTGGTATTACTGTATTCTGACCCGATGGCAGCCATGCGTTTGACCTCCACGCCAAGATCCCATACCATGCTTCGTCCGAGGAATTCAAAGAGAAGATGTGGGATGACGGATTGCATTTGACGCCGCATGGGTACGACCTTGTGGGGAACGAGGTGGCGGATCACTTGATCGAGCTGATTCAGTCGAGTGGTGGGTTAGAGGCTTAGACTATAGGTCATGTGGGAGAGGAGGGTCTGCTTGATTTCATAGCATAGCCGTCGTAGACAGTGTTTTTCTCGTTTCTACCACAGACGCCGTTCCCCTCTCCTCCTCCTTGTTTCCCAATTGATTAGTGTGTCTGTTATCCCGTATTCGCTTGATGAGGATACTAGCGTCCTTGCATACTACAGCATACTGATTCTATCCCAGCGAACGTCAACGTGAGATACACATATTGGTCCCCCCACTAAACAACCAATAACAATAACCCCCCCCCCCCCCACCCCCGGAAGCCCCGAATCGTATAAAACCGGGATCGAGCGCCGAATCGACCGGATCTAGATCGCACCAAGGTCTAGACCACATCCAGCAAACAAGCCAACAACCCTAGCAAATATATCAGACCAAGCCACGCGGCGCAGCCCACCCCGTCCCCGAAACCCGCACTGACACAACCACCACCCAATAAGCCCGTAATAACACCGATATGTATCATCCGTCCAGCCCTGAGCCAGGTTGATACTCCACGTGAAAAGTCAAGACTATGTAGACGCTTGATCGAACCAACGACCCGCCTCCACGTCGGCAGGGCGGTGCACGGACTGGTTGGGAACAGCCTCCACGGGCGTCGGCTTGACACGGCCAGTCGGGCTGCCAACCCTGTTTGCCAAGCTTTGGTCAAAGAGATGACCTGTAAGCTGAGCTCAGATGGACGTGAGATAGTAGGGGACGGTGGTATGGTAGGCTGGAGGCTCATGCGATTGAAATCGCATAAATTGGATGTGCGTTCCCTGACGCTATCTCCCGGGGTGTCCTGTCCTTGAATATTGGGTCTTGCATGCTGGTCGAGTTCTAGGCTTCTATCTATCTATTGTCAAGCATTCCACAAGATCGAGGCAAGTTGTGCGAAATAGATAGTGAGGTATATATATGCTGAGAATACTAACGTAGCTGCTCAGATATAAGAGAACCACTCCTCCGTCCTCCTAGCAAGCACAAATGTGCTATCAGCAAGTTACCTATGCCTGTGGGCATGTCGGCTCGTCGCAGTCCATTTCGTGCGAGTGCGGCAAGAGGAGGTCGCCTGATATGACGTACGGATTGAAGTGTAGTGATGATTGCACGGGGTCTACGTCTAAGTGATTTTGTATATCTGTGTTGGGGCAGAATTTGGTTTGATGGCGGGCTAGCTTGTCTAGGGGGAAGATGTGATGGGATAAGGCCCGGTTTGTATTGCATACCAGATTGATTACTGTATAATCTTTGGGATGGTGAGGCCAAATGTATTTGTTTATATTTAACAATTGTCGGATAATGAACAGATGCAGCGTTTATCCAAATGTGATATGATAGGATTCCACGATAGTACAGATATGGATCTGTCTACTGCAGCTTCTGCTGCGAATACTTCTCGTACAGCTCCGGGTACCATCTCTGTCCGACATCGGGATGGCTCAGGATGCGGTTCCGCATGTATGCCTCTCCGAACTATACAATCGTTATCAATACTATTTAAAGAAACAAAAGGAGTGGGAATACGAACACATGAATACAGCGGCGACAGAAACTCGCTCGGCACGTCAACCGCCCGCTTCTTCCTGTCATCCGACGCCGGAATGCGCTTCACAATATGCGCAGCAGACTCCCGCAACTGCTCGGTCGTCAGATCCATGCGCACAGCCAGGAAGAAAGCAATGCTGTATCTTGTTTTGGTCGTCGGTGCCTTCGCACATTAGTTTCATGTCACAATCCAAACAGAGACGGACAAGAAGAAAAAGAGGGGAAAACACACCACAACTCGATGCGTCGTCGCCGCACAAACACCCCCCGTAATAGCCTCCAGCCCCTGCTGAATATTCACCACCAAGCTCCCCTCAACAGGCGGCGCATCAATCCACTCCCCATTCTTATTCAACACCTGCAGACCACCCGTATCGTCCTGCGACAGGAACGTGAACAGGCCTGACGAGTCCTTGTGGGGTCCCACACCCTGCGAACCCGGCGCCGCCTGCGGGTACTTGATGAACTTGAGACGGTCCATTTCGCCCTTGAACGACGCGAACGTCGTCGGCGGCAGCGACAGACACTCCGACACGCAGTGCATGAACTTCTGCGAGAGCTCCGCCGACCGCGCCATGTACTCTTCGACTAGGGCCTGCGCGCCCGGATGATCCGGGTACTGGTTGTCGCCTTCGAGGCGCTGCCAGATGGGGTCGTCTTTCTCGGACCAGGGCTTCATGCCGGGGGTGCCGAAGTCGAATTGCTGGTGTTTGGTTAGATTTATTTTCTTTCCAGCGGCAGGGGAAAGAGGAGAGGCGTAGGGTAGGGTACCTCTCGCAGGTCGGTCTTCGCGGCCGTGGTCTCTGCACCGAGACGCGTGTAGCCCAGAAATGACGGCGAGTTGACCATGTTGACTCTGTTTTTGACATCGTCGGGCAGAGCGAACAGGTCTGGCAGCTCAGCGTGTGCGCGCCGCACCAGGTCCTGCTTCGGTTAGTATCATGTATTTATTTATTTATCTACTTAATTGACATTGTTTAAGTCTTTTTCGGGGGATTCATCGGGTATAAGGAAAGGTCCCGTCCCATTATCCATACATACCTCGAGGCCATGATTGGTCAGGTACAGAAACCCCACCACGAAGATGGCATCGCGCAGCTTCTCGAGCGCCTGTGGCTTCGTCGCAGGGTCCTGCAGTTGACCGAAGTCAATGAACGGGATGGAGGTGAACGTATCTGACATTTCGATTTCTGCTGGGTGGTGGCTGTTGTTGGTGGAAGGGGAATTGCGGGGTTGGCCGAAACGTCTTTGGGATTTGGCGTCATCCTCCGAGGTCGGCTGTGGATCCGATTTTGATGTCGCCATTTCGGGATCATGCCATACGCTTTTCCGCGGTATACAGTTGGGAGCAGAGTCGAATTATTTGTCTACGACGCTTGATCATCTAGGTTTAGTATTGTGATGGAATTCTCTAGTATGGTACTCTAGAGTAAATAGAGAAGTTCTCAAGAATCCGTATGGTATCGAATTAGCCTCATATATATGTTCGGAAGACAACTATTCTCTATACCCATAAGTTGGGAATTCCACTTTGCTCTAAATGATACATGGAAGATAGATAGACAGACAGAAGAATTTGAATTATTAGAACCAAGGAGAAAATTGTACTCCATTAACAAGGATAGGTGTTGATGCCCTAGAGAGAACAAAGTAGTCCAACGACAACAGCCGCGACAACATCACTTATACCTGATTAAGACTCGGTCATTTATAGAGACACCTCTATTCTACAGGCAGCTCACCACCGAATATCATACATGGGACCGTCATCTCCAGATCTCCCACCAGACCAGGAGGGACGTAGGTGCCACCATTCCGCTCAAAGGCCATGATCGCCATCTCGCAATCAGGCATCTTGCCCGTATGCTCCGACCACAGTCGGAACTGAACCCTGAAACTATCCTGCATGGCTTCCCACTCCGCATGCGAGTCATCCGTTTCCTGCATCGCACCCATTGTAAGACGAAGCGCCTCTTCGATGTCGGGAACGTCGTTGGTCTTTTCATAGAGCCTCTGAAAAGCGAGGGCGACACCGAATAGCTGCTGCGCCGTGTCCTCCGCGTTCTGGTCGACAAGCATACGAACAATGTGACGCCTGTCAAGGATCCCCTTTGTGGGTTGCGGTACATTGCCTGTCTTGCTGAAGTATTCCTTTGTGTGTATTCGTAGATTGTGGTACGCTATGTGCTTGGCGGAAATTGGGTGGCCTGGTAGGGGTGTCGTCGGTGCGAATTCCACCGCGGTGGTTCCATACTCAACCGCTTTTGCTATGTCTTCTGAGGAGCTCGTCAGCTGATACCGACGTTCGAAGCCAGCTGCGAGCTCATGGGCGGTCTCGAACTTTTCCCTACTGCTGTCCGAGATAGCGAGCAACGATTCAAAGATATTGATGAAGCTGTCCAGCTCTGAAATGTGACGCGTTTTCTCAAATCGCTTGTCATGCAACTGGGCCAATTCCTTACGCAGGAACCTTCCAAACGGGCGCTTTTTTGGCACGAGAGAAACTGCACGCTGTGCTGCATCGACTGCTTCGTCAAGGTACCTTGAAACCTCTGTATGCTGGTACCCAGCACAGTACAAGGCGGTCAGGATCTTCAGTAGAAACGCATGATATCGGCTATCTTCCTGGACGAGGTGGAGCATCGAGGCGACGATTTCAATGGAATCTTCGATTGGGACTTCGCCTTTTGTCTCACGATATCGAAAGCAGAGGGCACGCTCTAGATTCATAAAGTAGACATGTGAGTCTGCCGCGGGCGGTTCTCGCATGATAATCTCCACAGCTGCTCTTGTCGCATCTACAGCTTTGTCTAGGTCATTAGAACCACCATTAGATGTCTGATACCGTTTCTGGTAGCAAGAAGCGAGGACGCAGAGCGCCCCAGCTCTGTCCGCTCCTTGTGTCGCTGGGTCCTCGACGGAAGCTTTTGCGTGTTCGATGGCAGCGTTGATGTCGTCTGGAGCAGATTCGGTGTTGAATTTTGCGAGCGCTTCCAAAGCATGCCTGAGGTGTCCCTGCGACGAGGGGCTTGTGGAGTCTGACGGAATAGACATGGTTGATTATGAGATGGTTGAATCCACTCCCATCATTCATACTCCATTGTAGGATAAACTGATTCATGGAGACTGACTAACAGTAGACGCCTTATGGATGACGCTCTCTGCCCCGCTTAGCTTTGCTAGTGGGTGACAAGGCTGAGCGGGGTTGCCTGTTCGTCGAGCTCGCTAGGGGCTGAATATCCTCGACGTCGTGGGTCATATGGACGATCTCCGCGACATCGTCGGTACCATAAATCAGCCATCATAGCAATCGAAATGGGTAAAATATTCCAAGACTCCGTGGCCGACTGTCCTGTATGCCTGGACTTAAACAGAGAATATCTCCGTTTTCAATGGCGCTCTGTTGGTGGACTATTTGAGGCGAAGTCCCAACATTCTCTGACTCTCAAGCGTCTCTCGGAGAGTTTGTCGTTAACAGGCTGCGCTGGTTGTGCTTTGCTTTCCAGTGCCGCTGACAGAATTAGAGAAGAGTTTGGAGTGGGCTTTAGAAATATTGTGGTCGAGTTTCTTGATAGTGAGCAACGGTCGGGTCTCTCGATAACGCTGACAATGCGGCATCCGATCCATACCCAACCGGGAGACTGGGAGAAGGCACATGATAACCCTGACTTGAGAATTATCACCTGTGCGGGACCCAGCGAGAAGAATCCCAACCGAGAATGGGAGTACAAGATATCCTCGCCAGGGTATGAACTATTTCTACCTTCCGACGCGACAGAGAGTGAGTTTGCATGGAAAGTACGTCGAGCATGTGAGAACAATGCTGACAAGTCAAAGTCACAGAGATAGACTCGCATCCTACATGGAACAGCATTCTCCGAAGACCTTCCCGATGCGGAGACACAGAGAGTGATGAAGCTCTCCGATTCACGCGCTCAAAGTTGAACCACTGCCGGGATAACCACTCAGAGTGTAACTTTGAAGAGTCGGGCTGGGGTCTCCCAACAAGGGTTTTAGATTTGGGTGGGCGAGACAGTCCTTTGACGTCAGATATAAAGCTCTATGTGACGCGTAAGGAGCCAAAAGCATACGTCTGTCTCAGTCATTGCTGGGGCTCAGATGCAGGATCGAGACCCCTCGAAACCACCATGGAAAGGCTGCATGGGTTCGAGCAGGGCATCGCTTACCAAATAATGCCAAAGACGTTCCAAGATGCGGTCGTGTTTACGCGAAAGCTAGGGTACCGGTTTCTCTGGGTTGACTCGCTCTGTATTGTCCAAGATGACAACGAAGACTGGCTGAGGGAGGCCGGGTGCATGGCCAGTATCTACGAGAATGCAGATCTAACACTAGCTGCAGCCTTCGCCTCAGATAGCAATGGTGGTCTCTTTTGCCAAACGACTCCCGAGTCGCTCCTCGAGGTGAAGGAGCACGAAAAACGGCAGCCTGCACTTCGTCGATTCTCGGATCCGTCGTTCTTTGAGTATGGGCGTCGTCAATCGTGTGTCGAAAAGTCAGGCCCAGATGTCAGCTCTCCACTAATCAAGCGTGCTTGGATATATCAAGAGCGCATCCTATCTCGGCGAATGCTGTACTTCACACCGCTGGGGCTTGTCTTTGAGTGTCGAGATTCCAATAGTTCCGAGTCTGGCTATCAATGGATTGATTCTAGCTGTAAACATGCCCTCACGCCTGTGTACAATGCGAACATATCGGGAGAATTGGTTCCCTCCCTATGGCGCAAAGTGGTCAGTGACTTCACTCATCTTGAACTTACTCGAAGCAAGGACACACTACCAGCCATAGCCGGTGTCGCCACGAGATTTTCCAGGCGATTAACGGGAAAGGAGTCGACCAACTATCTTGCCGGCGCGTGGAGAGAGACCTTTATCCAAGACATGCTCTGGGTAGCAAGTCTCCGTACAGGTAGTGGTCCGTCACGGATCGATACCGGCATACCCTCCTGGTCCTGGGCTCGGAGTGACCTGCCCAAAACCTACCACAATCCGGATGCCCTGCACACACTTTGCCACCTCAAGGACGCAGCCTGTGTTCCTCTTGACTCTACTGGCAATGTTTTCACCGGCGTGAGCTCTGGCTACGCCATTCTTTTCGGGTACTTGCTACCGGCAAAAAAGCTGAGCACGGGTATAGTGGTTGAGCACAACCCGAGGGTGCAGCATCTCCCGGAGAGGGACTACGCCTGGTTTGATGAGGGGCCTGATAAAATTAGCGTTGGGGACGAGCTGTTCGTGCTGCCGTTGATGGCGTCTCAGACCGATCATGATGTTTGTATTCATGCGCTCGTTCTCCGACGTTGTAGCACCACCAGCGACGCCTTCACACGGATTGGTATCTTCGGGATGCCCATTTCCGTGCACCATCTTCAAAAGCATCATTATATATTTGAAGGGTCCGACATATGTCTCACAATGTACAAAAGGCTGGTTTCATACGGAGAATCATTGCTAGGACCGGATGGTTTGTATCGCCTCTTGGAAACGGCTAACCCGCTATGGCTCCAGCCCGAGTCCGAGAGTTTGCAATCCAGCTTCCACGCTCAGGCGAAATATCTCCATCTTTGTCTGTATGGGCCCAAGGCGGAAGTAGAGTTTGATGAGTTCTTCGGTCGTATGCATCTAGACGAGTTGAGGTCTGCAATGAGGGTTGAGATGGAAAGGGTAGAAGAGTGGCGTCGTCGAGAAGCGGCAGGGGAAGGGCAGGTTTACCCAAGGAGACTGATAAAGATAGTATGAGGTATCCAAGGACTATTGGTAAGATATGAACCCCCTATTTGACAAAATTAGAAAGGTTGGAAACCAACATGCTACAGAGATGTCCAGTCTAGTGGAAATGCTACCAGCATACTGGAAAACATAACACATCTTGCACCACTCCCACGCTTCACCATCTGCATCACTGGAGGGATTAATTGAATACCATCGCTATTTCCTTCCTGTTAAGGTAGAAGCTACCATGGGAACGAAACCATCTGGGGGTGAATCAATATGCCACCAATCACACCCTCATCCCATGCTCCGTGACCCAAACGTACGATCCCAGAATCGGGTTGATGTCGCCCATCACTAATCCTCAGGGAGTCTCATTAAACTAACTGGTGGATTATCCAGCAGGTGTGACTTTATTCTTGTTCAACAAATTAACTGGCCATCCGAAGCATCCGAAAGCCAGGTACACTCCCATCTGCCGCACGATCCGAGCCCTACATATCCTAAGACACCAACTAACTGGATCACCAACTAACTGGATGGATAAACTTCGGTCCAAGTTATCCCACCTCTGACATCCATCCCATCCCAGGTAGAACGATAATAGGGCTGGTGTTCGTCACGGACATCGCTCAACGATCAATCTCAAGCGGATCGCGTCTCCACCGGAAAAGCTAGCAGGGATGTGGCGGCCCGTGTAAAACAAGCCGGTCTTATTAGTGGAACTTCTTGTGTTTCGACCACGTTCCTGTCATAGCTCGTTACAAGCTCTCATCCCAGACAGCTGCGACAGAGCTACCCCTAGACTAAGCCCCTGGGATGGGGCCATTCGCGGAATTTCTCGGTCTTCTGCCGAAGCTGACTTTGCTGCTTCTGGCTCGGACGCTGCGGAGACTTCTCCACCTATCCGGTGCGTTTCTCTAAAGTGGATCACGAAATAGAGTTCCAGGAGGTCGACAGCTTGGGAGAGTATGGTTACAGATGTATCGTGTTGAGATGTTGAGAAGAGATCTATATAAAGCCCGTGGGGTGGCCGGAGGGTTTCAACTCTTCAGCCAGCAGCAGTCCTTCCAAATCGTCCATTCTTTACTATCCTGCTCGACTCTATCGCATCATCCGTTCTTTATAACTCTCACCATGTACAATAAGCTGGCTTTCGCCCTAACCGCCCTCCTGACCAGGCAGGCCCTGGCAGTACCCACCGCGACTATCGAGAAGCGTGCCTCGGCTGACGACGTGTGTCTCCCTCCCATACCGTCCACTTAAGGACATGCACATGCAAATGCACATGCACAAAGCAAGCAAGAACCATACTAAGCCCAAACAGAAAGCATTCGGCTTCGCCTCTCTCAACGGCGGCACCACCGGCGGCGCCGGCGGCACGACCACCACCGTCGCCGACTACGCGGCCTTCACGGAAGCCGTGTCCAACGACGAGCCCAAGGTGGTCGTCGTGTCCGGCCCGATCAAGAAGGCCGCCGATCAGGTCAAAGTCGGCAGCAACACCAGCATCCTGGGTAAGGATGACAGCGCTGCGCTGGAAGGATTCGGCCTGCTCGTCAAGGAGAAGAAGAACGTCATTATTCGCAACTTGGGCGTGCACAATGTGCTGGCTGATAATGGCGATGCCATTGGCGTTCGTATGTTTTTCTCTTTCTTCCTACCTCTCTTCGTTCATTCCTACCTATTGCTTCCAGTTGTTGTTTGAATACAGTTTCTAACAAGAAACAGAGGTCTCGACCAACGTGTGGATCGACCACTGCGATGTGTCCTCCGACAGGGATCACGACAAGGACTACTACGATGGTCTGATTGACGTATGTCTCCAATATTCCTCCCTCTCTCTATATATATATATATGTACTAAAAAAACCAGGTCACCCACGCCGCCGACTACGTCACCATTAGCAACACCCACATCCACGACCACTGGAAAGCCTCCCTCGTGGGCCACAGCAACAGCAACGAGGAAGAAGACAAAGGCCACCTGCGCGTCACCTACGCCAACAACCACTGGTCGAACATCAACTCGCGGGCGCCATCCTTCCGCTTCGGCACGGGCCACATCTACAACAGCTACTTCGAGGGCGTCAGCGACGGCATCAACACGCGACTGGGCGCGCAGCTGCTCGTCGAGAGCAACGTCTTCGTCGACTCCAAGAAGCCCCTCTATGCGACGGATGAGGGCTTCGCTGTTGAACGCGATAACGATTTTGGCGGTGCCGAGAACGCTGCGCCCAAGGGGACGCTCACCAAGGTGCCGTATGAGTATGAGCTGCTTGGGTCGGGCAAGGTTAAGGATGCGGTTGTGGGGACTGCGGGGCAGACTTTGAACTTTGGGGCTTGATTGATTGTTGGGGATGTGGATATATGATATTGATATTTGTGTGTATATAGTATTTTGAGGGGTTGGATTTGGTTAAGGATTGAAGTAGTGGTGACCAGGTCGAAGTAGCAATGCATTCATGGCATACCAGTATAATATACACGCGTAAAAAATACATGTCATTCCACATAGGAAAGAGGTAGGAAATAAGTATGTGAGTGAGTGGGTGTGTGTGTGGGTTGGGCAGGGGGGCTCAAAGGACCACACAAGAAATGCACATAAGAAACGAACCGAGAGCAGTCTCGGCCAGGAAAGTTATTGAATACCCAACCTCTTCAGCTCCTTCTCCACAGCATACAACCTCTCCCCAGAAGGAGAATACACCTCGTCACCAGAGGAGCACGCACTCGTTCCCTCCCCGTCAGGGATCTTAATACGCGAAGCGTCATACTCCCACGCGGCCCGGCGCTCGTCCCGCGAGTGCCGCAGATGGAACGGCAGCGTCCACTCCTTCAGTCGGCCCTCCAGCATGCCCATGTCGCGGTTCTTGTCCCACATGCGTCGGGACGCCTTGAATGCGCTCTGCACGGTGTCGCGTCGGAGGGACTCGTACGCCCGGAAGGTGGCGCGTGGGTGCTCGAATCGGTGGCGGACGAGCGTGCGGGAAAAGAGGATGGCGTCGTCGAGGGCGTAGGCGGCGGACTCGTCGCGCGGGGGCATCTGTGTTGGTTAGTTTGCTTCGTGATATACTGTAAACCGGGAGGGTGCTAGGGGAATATAGACATACAGCATGCGCGGCGTCCCCGAGCAATATAGCTCGGTCGGTGTGCCACTTCCCTCCTGGGGGTACCTGATATACGGGGTACAGGATCCAGTCGGCGTGGGTGCAGGCCAGCTCCCGGATGCAGGGCAGAGCGGACTTGCCGAAGCGGTGGCGCATCTCCTCGGCTAGGGCGCGCTTGATGGCGGAGCGGGTGCGCCAGTCCTGCCCGTTGTCGAGGCGGTAGTCCGAGAGCAACTGCTCGTCGAACTGCACGATAGCAGCCAGGAAGATCTGGTCGCGATCGCGGTCGCAATAACTGGTGAGAAGGGAGCCGTGGCGCGAGATGTTCATGGCCGTCGCGTTGAAGTGGACCTTCGACTGCAGCGCATCGGTGTCGACGATGCTCTGCAGGAAGGAGATGCCCGTGTATTGTGAATGATACTCGGGCGCCACCCAGCGGGTGCGTGTGGCTGAGTGCACCCCATCGCAGCCCAGCACGAGGTCGCCCTCTGCGGTTGTGCCGTCTTCGAAGTGCAGCTTGCCGCCGTCGTCCAGATCCTCGCCGTACACCAACTTCTTGCCGAACTCGATGTGGATGTTCTTGGTGCGTTCGGCCACTGCCAGCATGGCGAGGGACAGCACAATGCGCATCACGCGTCGGCCTTTGTACCCGCCGACGCCGTTCCCGTGCCGGTCTGTGAAGTCGATCGAGCCCAGTGATCGACCGGTCCGGCTGGAGAACAGCTCAATGCAGTCGACATCGGCGCCGCCTGCTGAGCCGTGGCGGTCAAGCTCATCTAGGACGCCGAGCCGGTCGAGGTGCCGCTGGGCCACCGGGGTCAGATTGATGGCACCACCAGAGGTGGAGAGCACATCGTTTCGCTCGTAGACGATGATCTGGAGGTCCGGGACATATGGCCCCAGCTCCTGGGAGATGGCCAACGCCGACGCGATGCCGGCGATTCCCGCACCGACGATCAGAATCCTTCGCAGCGGCTCGCTTTTGGGGGTGGAAGAGCCCGAGGAAGGTGTCCTCGTCGAAGGGGTCCTCGGCTCGGCCGGAAGCCACATCCACGTCTTGCCCACCAATTGCGGGACCAACTGATTATCATCCTCCATAGCTGTGCTTCATCGGAAATAGTGGGAAGTCCTTCTCCCTATAAGAGGTGCATGAAGTGAAAGAAGGGGAGGGGGCAGGCAAGGAAAAGACCGAGAGCACTCGGCCGTGGAGCGATACTTGCAGCGATAGGGTTTTCGCGATCATTCGGATCCATCAACCGCCCCTCCCCGCCGGACTATGTACTCTGTAGGTTGCAGACCCCGTATAAACATGCATGTCCAATACGAGACCCATCCAATCGGCCCGGCTGCAGCGATTTGGGAGTCTCAGAGAAATTTTCCCACGGTACTCCCTCCCAATTCAGCAGACTGTGATTAACAAGCTCCACTGTGACTGGGCCTGTAATAGGCGTGGTGTCAGATTAAGACAATATGGTGGGTCTGCTGGCGACCGTTGAGACTTCCGGGTCGGCACTGCGAACCATGGATGCGCCACTGCATAACTGGCTGGATTCCCTAGCCAGGGTTGACGATTGCCGAGGCTGAATCATTCTGGAAGAAATACCCTGGAACATTGTGCCGCCAACCAGATGCGATTGGGGATGGAAATCTCTCCCAACCGATGCAACTGCAGATTGACTTGGTAGTATTCTCTAGGCCAGCTTGGGTAAATTAACCGGAGCCGATCTCGACTAGGTTAAACACGGTAGCCAACTAAGTCAACTAGTAGATTGCATCTGCTACCCTGTCCAGCAGTGTCGAGATCTCCCCATCGCCTCGATTCCTTGTCACCCGGCTGTTCTCGGACAAGCTCCCCGCTCGCTGCAAGGCTCAGGGTCGAGATCCACTCTTCGAATACAGTCACCTGCAGTGCGGTCCAGGCTCGTGAAAATCAAGGCAGAGACATCTCAGGAGGCGACGCGGTGATGATCGTTGCTGCATGATTCGGCACTGGAGCCACCATGTTTCAGATTAACGGCGCTATGCCATGTGTGCGAGGGATTGATCTCCCCCCCCTGAAGAGACTCGTCAACCACGATTAAACGCCGCCAATTTGGAAAGGTGACCGGTCTGTTGGAATCGTCAGCCTAATACGAGGTCGTGCAGTATCGTATCCTCGACCTGACGGATCATATACGTCGACGATACGCCTCATCTCGGCGCTGTTTGACGTCTGTCATTTGTTCCGTGCAAACAACGATCATCGCCCAGGTGATCGGCTCATCAGCTCTCTCGGTAAGATCATGATATATCCATTCTAAGCCAGTCGATCTGGGCCGGACTAGGTGCGGAGTCCGCCCCGGTTGAAAGTTTGCGAATGAAAGCAGACAAGCAAGGACCATTAGGTCGAGCTGCGTCGCCACCGGCGTTAGAACAACGCCGATCGTTGTTAACGGCTGCAACTTCACTGCCAGTGGGTGGGTAAACCATGCGGGGTGGGGAGATTTGGACGTGAGGGCAAGACTGCGTCTTCTATCCTCCGCCTGTCGGATGTTAGCCGGACACAAAACTAAAGTAATATCAAAGGCAAAAAAGGTAGGAGAGACATGAGATCCTTGTCCGAGATGGGACTGCTTGCTTGGCACCAAGCACCATGACGTCTGTGTAGTCTCACGCGGTTAGCGAGTTATTTGGATCGTCATATAGGAGGAGAACAGGAAAAGGAGGGGAAAGAAGAGAGATGAGATGGATCTTGTCAGAACGCAAAAAAAAGAAATGTGGTCCCAGTGAGGCTCGAACTCACGACTTTAGAGTTATTAGCTCTACACTCTAACCAACTGAGTTATAGGACCATTTGTTGATGTGCGAGGAAAACTTTGCATACAACAGCCTGCGATAGGGCACTTTTTGAATATCATAAGGAGCCCGCACCTGAAGTTGTTTTTTGTTAGACTAGCTTTCGGATATAGCAGGTGAATAGGTGCGTAGATGTCAAATCACCAGGGACCGTTCAACTCTTTCTCTACCGTTCTATGACCAAATGTCGAAACCTCTACTCTACACTCTGGCCGCCTACACGCTCGAAATGCACTTTTGAATCGAGGTTAAAAAAGGTGACGATGCCGGTCACGGCACACAGTCCCGCTGTGGCAGTTAGCAGGTGCGGTGCGATCGAGGAGATGGTGAACCAACCCATGACACAGTTCATTTCGTAGTACCCGATTTGCTCCACCAGAAAACCCGAAAGGATTGGCCCCACGAAAGATCCCGCCGTCCAGCTCATACTGGCCAGCGACAGGGCTCGCGAGTAACCTCCGTTGGGGCCAAAAATTCCAGGATGCTTGGCTTCGATCTCGTCGACGGTCACTACAGATGGGTTAGTTGTGT
This sequence comes from Aspergillus neotritici, assembly GCA_023619815.1. Taxonomy (NCBI): domain Eukaryota; kingdom Fungi; phylum Ascomycota; class Eurotiomycetes; order Eurotiales; family Aspergillaceae; genus Aspergillus; species Aspergillus neotritici. The sequence goes on along the minus strand of JALZYL010000029.1, from coordinate 228,611 downwards.
CATTGTGAAAGAAGGAATGACATGAAGGGTTCATACCGGTCGCCTCGATTGTCCCTGCTCCGTTGAGTAGACACGTCAAAGCCCCCACCAGGGTGACGCAAACCGTGTAGATAACTTGTCCCGTCTGTCCACCATTCGCCCAGGGGAATCGGTCATCGCCAGGTGTCCCCAGCAGCCACATGACTGGGGTCAATGCCAAAAAGCCGACCGTGGTCGGCCATCGCGTGCCGACTCGGTCCTTCAGCCAGCCGCACAGCGGGCTGAGGATGATCCCCGGGCCTTGTAGCGCAAAGAACATCATCCCGGATAACATGCTGCCCCAATTGAAGACATCACGCACATGTAATGGAAGCGTGGTGTCGAAGCTGGATATTAGCGCCGCAAAGGTCAGATAGCTGACGACGCCGGCTACGAAGCGGCGATACCCGAAGATATATACGTAGAACTCCCACCCGCTTTTCTCCCCCACCGACGGGTGTTCTCCAAGAAGAGGGTCATTTTCTGGGTTTGAGCCGTCGTGACCAGCACCTGGAGTCTGTTTCGGCCGTTCCAGCATGAGCATTCGTAGAACAATGTCCACCAGGATGATCGCGAAAGCACTTGACCAGGCCAACCAGTAGCCTCCCAACTCGAAGAGGATTCCCGCCACCATAGGACCGGCCGAAGTGCCAGCAGCCACAACCAAAGAGATCACCCCATATGTCTTTCCCAGATGCTCTGGCTGCACGTTGTCTGCGATGGTGGCATAGCCTACGACCCAGATAAATGCGCTTGCAATGGCCTGGATGAGGCGACCGGCGAAGAGTGTGAATTCTACATACATCAGGCACCATTGTCTGAAAAGGGGGGGGGGGGGGGGGATCTCAGAGCATACGCGAAGTGGCTAAGGCCAGGACTAGCGTCCCGAAAAGAGCCACAGCCAGTGAGGCCAAAAGCAAACCCTTTTTGGACCGCAAGCCGTCCGCATAGTGACCGATAAATGGACTGCATACCAACGATGCAATGGCGCTCTCGGCGAGGAGGGCGAAACTTAAGCGCTGGGTCAGAGAGACGTCTAACCCCAAACGATTTTCAAGCACATATGGCAGGATCGGGACGAGAAAGGCATAAAGGAATACGTCTAAAAGCCACGGATTGGACTGTCAGATACGCCAGACGACGATGTGCTAGGCGTGGGTCTCACCGGTAAACAGGGCCATAGCCATGGCGGCTACGATAAAAACGGGAGAAGATCGCCATTGGTAGCCCCATATGGGCTCATGCGCAGTGTTGAAGCTCATGATGGGCCACCAGACACAGGAGAAATGGCTGACACGGGATTGACACTCAGGTGTGTTGGCAGAGAAAAGCCATGATGGTAAACTGCGGGAGCCTTGGGGTGATCTCCGGCGGGGGATTCAGCGCTGTCGATTTAGCCACCTGCCCCACATAGTGAGTCGATCCCTTCAGCTCGAGCACATGTATAGCAGCAGGCCAGCAAGGGCTGTTGGTGGTGTTCTTTTATTGGGTGGGTAAGACGCAGAAGGAAGTCTTGAATACGAATTATGGTCAAATGTAGATTTGTTTGCTATCCCATTGGGTTACGGAGCAAGTAAGGAGCTGAGGATGTCTCTGATGACCGGGGCGGCCCTATCCCGACGGGGCACGTGATGCTCCATAGTGGGATAATGTCTAGCATTTCCGAGGTATTTTTCTATATTATGGTTCGATCTTGACAGAAAAATGATAGTCATCACTTAATGGTGGCTGTGGCAGATCAAGGATAGACTGCAGGAGATGTCACACAACTCATGTAGACTGACTTCATTGTGCAATGTTGTGTAATGTATGGCGGACGGATTCCTCATGTATTGAACATATATTTTTAATGATATATTAGCTTCCTTATAGGGGTAGGAAGTATACTTCAACATCCATATCAACAAAAGATATGATATTTACTTTAATTCAGAATAATTCAAGAAAACCCTTTAACTTTCTTCCTCGTCCATATACCATCCAAGTTAAATGCCCTTTTTTCCTTTTGGCGCCCACCTTGCTTAATCCCGCAGTGCACCACGACTTCCGCATAATAGAGTCACTTGCAGGTCTTCACATTGCTCACTCACAGCGCACCCCATCTTCCTGGAGGGAACCATTTTCAGCTCCCCTGGCCACTATTTTGTTCGCCACGGTCCTGTACAATTCAAGTTCTAATATATCGACCATGTCCCTTCATACTCTCCTTCTTAAGGGGATATCATCAGACTTGCCATAAGTCAAGTATATGAAAAACAAAGTAGAAATACCATCGTGAAATCGATAGTAACAATAAGTATTCAAGGTTGTGGAGAGGTTTCCCCAACACTCGAGATCATTATTGCTATCCTAAAGCTTTATCATCGTATCATTGTTCCATAAACATGGCATCATGTGACTTCGGATGGTTAAATCACGTGGCCCACAAAGGAACCGAAATTCGACCGACTGGTCGAATATGCTCCTCTTCTCTCCATTCCCCACCTCTCTCCCCGAGCTGTCGAATGAAACCTCACTTTGCCCCTTCCTCTCCTCCGTCGATCTTCGGTCCACATAGGTAGGTACTAGGTACCTAGCTGGAGTTCCCTTTTCGTCCTTCCTTTCGTGTCTCTATTGGTTGCCGAAGGCCCCAGTGCGGAGACGCGTTTTCATTAGTACTCATCTTCCCATCTCTCACCAAGTTGTATGTAGTACACGTTCCAGAAGAATATTGATCGAGGCATCCAGATTAACAATTGTGACGCTGAAAGGCAGAACAAAACCCACACAGTCTCACTCATCGTCGCCGACCATCTTAGTCTTCTTGATCCTCCTTATTGTCATGTCAGTTTCCTAGTTTCACCTCGCATTCTGCTGACACTTCACCTACAACCGTACGGTGGTCGTGGATCGTTGGCTTTGGTGACATATTTCGAATGCGCGTGTATCTCCTCAATTTCTGAGGGTGGCATCGCGGAAAAGAGGACCCCCAACTGGCGAGGCGGAGTCGCCCAAGAGGGCACGAACTCGTAGCAGTCTCGAGATGACACAGAAACTGCTGGCCAGCCCGGCTTGCCCGGGTGTAGTTAAGAACCGCGATCGTGGATCACTGTCGAAGATTCCGCCAGGTTCTGATGCTTTTGAGGCATTTGCCAAGGTCAGAACCGACAAGGATCTGACCGATGAAGAGGCATTTCTCGAACTTCTGACCACTTACGATGTTCCGCTATCCACACTCTCACAGATTGCCGCTAAGGAACTAGATATCTCCTTTTCAAACACCACATACAAACAAATCGCCCCATATGTCTGGTTAGATCCTAACAGGGGAGCTAAAGATATGTTGCCGCTGGATGTCTTTCGATCTCGGATTCCCGGTGGTATGTTTCGTGACATCGTACGTGATGTTGAAGATGCTTTGACACAGTATGGTCCCGTTGATTCTCATGACAATGAGGAGGCCAGATCCCGTTTTATTTCCTCCCTTTTCAACCGCATTGTCTGTCTGTTCAACAGTATCGTTGTGAACAAGCCAGGGGCCTTGCTGGAGAGTGAGTTTACTAAACGAGGTCGAATCGAACACCACTTCGTCGCGCTCGAATCTGTGAGTGTCGTTTTTGTCGAGGTGAAAAAGCTCTGGACAGTAGGAAAGAGCCGCCTTGATGTGAAGGGCCAGATTCTTGCTGAGTGCGCGGCGTGTGACTATGCAAACTTGAAGGAGGGGCACTGGGTGCCCATCCTTGCCATCCTCTGTGATGGTAACAATTTCGAGTTCTTTGTATTCGATTCTTCGGACAAGGTCATACACTCGTCAGGCCGTATCACATCTATCATAGCGCATGAGCGAGGCCGCCGGGCCGATTTCCTTGCTTCCACCAAAAGAACCTGCGAGTATCTCTTTGACTGGTTCACGATGGGCTATATCAACAGCCTCCGATCTTTTGGACAGCAGTTATCAAATAAATCACGTGTGAAGAAGCTAGTGTCGAATGACCAATGGGAAAGCGCTGTTGCCACTGCTGATGCCGCACACTGGTTTCTAAGAGAGGCCGCTGATGCCGCTAAAAACAGAAAATTCGAAGATGCTGAGGCCATGGCAACCTATGGTGTAGAGCAGTTGAAGCTGAGTGTCTCACAGGTCCCCTATGAGCCACTGTATGAGAGGAACCTTGAAACTCTATTGGATGGCAGCAAGCCCCTGGAAGAGACCTTGAGCGACCGAGAATACTTCTAAGCCAACATTCACATATTGTCTGTGTTTTCTATCTTGCAGACAGAAACAGCAAAAAGGAAGTTGGGTGATACTACTACTCAAGCCTTAATTACAAAAAAGTTAAAAGAAAAGAAAGAAAGACAAGAAAAACAGGAAAGCAAGGGCCGGGGAGAGGAATACCAGACCAGGCCTGAGATTACACCAAGGTCTCCTGATGATTCACAATCCGCCACTCCCCATCCGACCCCTGACTCCACGTCGTCGACCCCGTCGCCCGAAACTCGCGATTACTCTGGGCCGCATTGATCCGGTATGTAATAGTCCCCGCCATCAGGTCGATGACGTGCACGCGCACCTCGGTGAGATCGTAACGGTCGAAGTGGTGGAACGGCGGTGCCAGCGTCTTGGCCAGCGACGAGTCCTCCTCGCTGTGCACGAGGATAGACGTATTGGGGAACATGAAGGTCGCTTGGTCGTTGCTCATCTTTTCAATCTCCGGCGCGGGGTCGGCGGATGTGAGTGCTGTCCAGAGACGTCGCTCGCAGGAGATGAGGTCCTCGCGGATGCGTTCGTGGATGGAGCCTGGCATTGCTGGTTCTTTTCTTTCGTTCGTTCTCTTGTCCTTGAGGGTCGGAGGTGTTGGATGAGAGGGGTGGGGTTGTTGCTGGTCGAGTAGAGAGTGGTCAGTGTTTGCTTGCTCTCGCCATAGGCAGTCCCATGTAGTATACACACCAATATTCAAAAACCAGCGCTATATTCCCGTCCTACCAAATCTATCAATCAATTCAAAGTCAGGTAAATCGTAAACACGGGCCACAGTCTTATACAAGGCCAAGTGGAAAGCCAGACAACAGTGACGTCACCAAGCCATGACGTGGGCGATCGGCAACTTTAATATAAATTAATTAACACAACCATGTCTCTTGCCTGGAATCCATCAATAACAATGTCAGCAGCCTGTGTCAGCGGTCCGTGTCATTGGTTTCTATTTGGGGACGGGTTGTACACACGGTGTGAAGATCCGATCTTGTATGTCGGCGTGATTCTATCCCTTGCTCGAATCATATTCCCTGCTTGCTTGATTTGTGCAGTTGCATGAGGATCGAGATGGGCTGCATTAGTTGCTTGTGATACGTGCTGTCAGGTAATTGTCATGTGTGTGTTGCCCCGCTTGGAGAGGTCTTTTGTCTTGTTCATGGGAATGTTGTCGCCTACCGCTGCTGCTTGTATGCATGCGAAGTGGGGTAAGTATAGAAGAGTCTAGGCGCGTTGTGTGAAGCTGTCGTATGATGAGGGTAGGGTCGGGTCATCCAGTGAGCCCTTATACTGGAAAGCAAAGAATGTACTCGGTCAAGTATCAGATCTGTCAGTCTGACTACAAGGCAGGGTGATATTGATCTGGGTATTCTCTTGCTATATTGTATCACTGCTTTATTCTGACGCACGTCACAGGCTTTACGAAGCTCATATTAATTCCCAGGATTGTCACTAATATTACATGGAAGTGTCTAACAACTACGTAGACACCAAGGCACCTATTGGATTAATCGCCCAGTATATACATTTCGAATATTCCATAAGTACTATATGCATACGATGGAACTTCCAATCATCAGACCACTGCCTTCAACGAATCACCTTATCAAAAACCCCAATCGGAAACCCATCCGCCATAGCCTGATACCCCTCCCCATTCAAATGCAAATAATCACCCGAGTCGTACTCGCCCAGCAACCTGTCAGGGGCCTTTGGATCGCGCACCATCTCATCAAAGTCCACCACGGCATCAAACGCCCCGCTATCGCGAATCCACGCATTGACACGCTGTCGCGTGCGCTCCCTCTCAGGATCGGAATACGGCTGCGTATCCGCGTCCTCCGCTGGCGCGGAAAACGGCGTGATCGTCGCCCCGATGACGGGGATGCCGGCCGCATGGAGCCGCGTCGTGATCTGTCGATATGCGCTGATCAGGTGCGTGCCGAGGAGGTCCTGCGTTTCGGGGTCTGTTGCGGCGACGCCGATGTCGTTGACGCCTTCGAAGAGAACGGCGCATTGCACGCCCGAGTGGCCGAGTACGTCGCGGTCGAGTCGGCTCAGAACGTTAGGGCCGAGCCCGTCGGCTAGGATGCGGTTTCCGCCGGCGGCTTGGTTGAGGAGGGAGAGCTGGGCGGTGGATGGGTCCTGACGGAGGCGTTTTTGGAGTCGGTCGGGCCATCTGGTCTGTGGTATTAGCGGTGTGGTGGAGAGAGGGGAGGAAGGAAGAAGGGCATGTACCGGTTGTTGGCGTCGGTGTCGCTCCCGCGGCCGTCTGTTATGCTGTCGCCGACGAGGACGCAGCTGCGCGCTGTGCACGGCAGCAGGGCTTCCACGCTGCTGATGAAATACCTGTCGACGTTAGCGACATAGAGGGGGCTGTGGGAGGGTATTTTACCAATGTGCGACGCTTGCGACGGAAGGATCAGTCAGGTTGGTGGCGCCTGTCCAGTCTCCGAAGCTCATCCATGAGGTTGTCCGGCTACCGGGGTGGGAGGTGATGGCGCCGCCTTGCTGTCCATTTTGGAGGTAGATATCAACTGTCAGAGTCGTGCCTCCGTTGGGTACAGTGAGCGGATCGGAGACGGCGAGGGCACCGTTGGGAATGGTCATGCCGCGGTTTCCATCAAAGAGGACTTTCTTGGTGGTCCCACGCTGAACAGCACCGGATCCGAGCTGTTGATCTGCCGTGAGGCTGACCGTAACCCCAGTGACGTCTAGGTCCGTCAGTCCAAACGCATTCGACAGTCGCAAGCGAATCTCCTTTGCAGGCTGCGTCAGTCTGATTGTCTGGCGGATGGTCGAATTGTTGAAGATGGACTCGGTCGAGTTCTGTCTCTGTTAGCCGTGAAACGCGCAGGAGTGATCCAACATACAAACGGAGTCGGGGGTAGGTTGGCCGGCTCAGCCATCTGTGGCATAGAAGCCCAGATGCTGACCCATTGAAGGTTGTCCTGCTCAACTGTAGCAGCCGGCATGCCAGCGCAGATGCCGGCCTGGACGGCCAGCCCGGCCACAAAGAGCTTGAACCTGGGGATCATCTTGACCACGACAACAGTGTCTATAGCGGAAGAACCTGCCTGTAGGTGTCTTCCCACATCCCCTGAGAACTCGAGCGGTGATTTCCACTATTTATTATTTTAGTAAAGGAGGCGTCCGCATTCGTCGGATAAATGGGTAAATGCTAGCAGGAATACGCCATTGCATTGTCGGGAGAATTCATTCCCGTGTTATTGCAGGGGCCCGGGGACATTGCGGGGGATCGTCCAGTATTCACAGCCTGCTGCCATGTTTTCCAATTGCCGATCGATCTCTCTGTCTGAAGCCATTGATGGTATAGTGTGTGCCTGGGGCAGGGAGATGTTTGCCTGGGGCTTAACCCCGCTATCTCCGTGCGGGGAACGAGATCCTCAGCCGCACCCTGATTCTCTCGTGTTCTTCACACATCTTGCACCATTCGATTGAAAAGAAAATGTCTGTGATCCAAGCTCAGAAGACGGCTCTCATCACGGGTGCTGCCTCCGGTGTGGGGTTCGCCATCGCCCAACTGTGTCGCCAGCAGGGTATGCACCTGGCCCTCGTGGATATCGATGCAGCCAACCTCACCAAGGCACGGGACGCGCTGGCTGCGGCAGACCCATCGCTGCAGACGACCAGCTACGCCTTTGACGTTGCCGACCGCGGTAAATGGACTGAGATGGCAACGCAAATCCGATCGACCTTCCCCACAGGTCTCGATCTGGTGGTGCTGAATGCCGGGAGAAGCCTTCGGCCGCAGAGCGCCGCCGACGGCAAGCTAAAGCCCTGGATGGACATCGAATATTGGCATAAGGTTTGCCGTTCCTCTGCCTGGAGAATCGAGATATAGAGCTGACCGTCAGACCCTGGATACCAATGTCGTTGGTATCCTCAACGGAATCCAAGCGCTCCTACCGCTGATGCTCGCCCCAGCCTCGGCGCGGTCGCTCGTCATCACCGGCTCTAAACAGGGCATTACGAACCCCCCGGGAGGCGGCAACCCGGCCTACAATGCGTCTAAGGCAGCGGTCAAGACTCTGGCGGAGCACTTGGCGCACGACCTGCGATCCGATCCGTCCACCGCACACATCGCAGTGCATCTGTTGGTTCCCGGATGGACGTGGACCGGACTGATGGGCAATGTTGGTCCGACGCCCGAACACGAAGTCCAGAAGAAGGCGGGTGCTTGGTATCCGAGTCAGGTGGCGGAGGAACTATGGAGAGAACTGGATAAGGGTCGCTTCTATATTATCTGTCCCGATGGGGAGACGGACCGTGCACTGGACCAGGCCCGCATGAAATGGGGCAGCGAGGATGTGGTCGAAGGGCGACCGGCCCTGTCGCGATGGGAGGCGTCGTGGCAGGCGACGGCGGCAGAGGGGATCCAAGCCGAGGCAGCGCGGCGACGGAATCTGTAGTAAACCGTCCATGTCATGACTACTAGTAGAGTAGGATTCCAAGGGATTGGGTCGGTAGTTCCGTTCTTGGTTCTTGGGGGGCATTCCCTGACCCAGATAGTCAACATGCCGTTTTGGGAATAACTCCACAACCCTAAGAACTCAAAGTATCATTGACAAGATACCTAACTTGGTTGCCAACGGCTCAAACCGATGAATCCAACTGATATGCTGTCCTATCAGCTTGACAGACCAACCAGAGACGAACTAGGTCTCGATAAGGCCCGGCGCATGGCGATCGCCGGGGTAGGACTCCTCACGGTGCGGAGAACATAGCGTGGGGGTTTGCTGGTTCGAGATAAGAATGCAACCTGATCGAAGGTTGGGGGTTTCTTCTTATCATAGACTCGTCGCAGGATTGAATGTCCTGTCGAGATTCCGTCTTCATCCCTTGCGTCTGTTATACCTCCTTTTTCTTCTCTCATTGCCCCCCCCTCTCCCCCACCTCGGTCAATTCAATATCCTGGCATAATATGAAGGGCCATCAGGACTCGGACAGCGTTGTCCATCAAAAGTCGTCAGTCCCAGATTCCCTGCAGGATGATGCCAGCGGCAAGTTGGGCCCCCCAGGGGTCGTTTCGGATGTCGTCCAGCCCATCGACTCGAAGGCAGAGACGAAGCTGTGTCTCAAGTTCGATGTGCGCATTCTCCCGGTGCTGGCTGTCATGTGTATGTGAACCCTCCGGACGCCGAGCACTCGAGTAGAAGTCAAGACTGACACTATCCAGACCTCTGCAGTGCCTTGGACAAGAGTAACCTGAGTAATGCGGAAACGGATGGCCTCAGCAAAGATCTTCACTTCAAGCCTAATCAGTACAACCTCATCGTCTCCATCTTCTTTGTGCCCTACGTCATATTTGCTCCCCCCGTCGCAATGCTCGGCAAACGCTTCAGCCCCGCGCGTGTGCTACCCATCCTGATGTTTTGCTTCGGGTCCTTTACCCTGCTATGCGCCGCGGCGCAGAACTTTGGCGGCATCTTCGCCCTGCGCTGGTTCCTGGGCATGTCTGAAGCGGCCCTATTCCCGCTTGTCATCTACTATCTGACGACTTTCTACCGCCGCGGCGAGCTGGCGCGCCGCCTCGCCATCTTCTACGCAGCTTCCAACATCGCCTACGCCTTCTCGGGCCTGATCGCCTTTGGCGTCTTCCAGATTAAGGGCTCGCATCTGCAGAACTGGCGCTATCTATTTATCGTCGAGGGTGGCTTTACCGTGCTTTTCGCGATCTTCGCCTACTGGTATCTGCCGCTCTCCGCCTCCGAAGCTAAATTCCTCTCACCCGACGAGAAGGCTCTCGCCTATCACCGCATCCAAGTCGACTCCAGCGCCGTCGTCAACGAGAAGTTTTCCCTCCGCGAGGCGCTCGCGATCTTCAAGCAGCCATCGACCTTCGCCTTCCTCTCCATCGAGATCTGCCTCGGCGTGCCTCTCCAGGGCGTCGGTCTCTTCCTGCCGCAGATCATCCAGCGCTTGGGCTACTCCACCGTCAAAACAAACCTGTACACAGTAGCACCCAACATCACAGGCGCAGTGGTACTCCTCGCCCTCGCATTCTGCTCAGACTACGCGCGTCTGCGCTCCCCCTTCATCGTCCTCGGCTTCCTCTTCACCTTCACCGGCTTCATGATCTACCTCGGCATCAACGACGTCCAAGCCCAGCTGCCCCTCGCGTACTTCGCCACCTTCATGATGACCTGGGGTACCTCCGCACCCTCCGTCCTGCTCAGCACGTGGTACAACAACAATATCGCGCACGAGGGTCGCCGCGTCTTGCTGACGAGTGTTGGCGTCCCGCTCGCGAACCTGATGGGTCTCGTCAGCAGCAATGTCTTCCGCGAGCAGGACCGTCCCAAGTACATGCCTGCCCTGATCACGGTCGGGGTATTTGGCGCTGTCGGAGCCACCCTCGCGGCGTCGTTGGGTCTGTTCATGTGGTCGGATAATGCCCGCCGGAATCGTCGCCAGGGGGTGGTGGTGCGCGCCCAGGACGTGCCGACAGATAGGCTGCGGGATGGGCCTGCTAGTGAGAATTTCCGGTGGTTTGTTTGATGATTTCCCCTGGGATTATTTGTTTCCTGCTTTATATATTTTATCTGCAAGCGATGGTGGAATTTTGTTTTTGAGCTGGTTAGGTAGAGAGTTTGTGGTTAGGTTGCCCGGTGCATTGCCACGAATGGATCACTTTTTACTGGGTGTAGCATTTATGATATTAATCCTCCTATAGATAAAGGCAGTGGACTGCATCCCACCGCAATGGTCAGTATTATCTTCACCTGGTAGACATTGACCAACAGGTTCTGTATCCTGCTGGTACCCTCAGGCTGGATAAATCTGTATTCTCAATTTGGGAGTCGTTCATCCCTCGTTGCCCCTTTCATTTGTTACTAGCCGGTTCGGTGCATTCGAAGATATATCATCTGTCTATGAGGAGATTCTCATAACCAATACTGGGACATGGTGCTTGATCTCTCGGCCAAAACATCCTCTACAAACGGTGACATCAAAAGTAAACAGCACATTGAGGATCCGTCTGCATGACTGTCCAGGAATCTGCTATTTGTTAGCATATCAGCATGGTTAAGCCCTATACCAAGCGTTGTTCAACGTTTTGGTGTAGCGATATTTTTTCTACACTATTTGATACTGATTTTCTCAGTTTCCGGTCCTATATTTCACACTGGATCGACAGGATTACTAACAGTATGAAAGCTACCCTAACTTTGGCTATTACCGTCAGCATTCGTGTCCAAAATATTCTTCTAATTCCCACCGAAAGGTCCCCAAATGTGGAATTCGTGAGAACTACCGAACAGTTCTCGTCTTGTACCGCCCTGTGCCAAGGTTACACTGCATCTCGGTCCCGATTAGCATATACGAGGGATCAATGAACTCTTACGGACCCCGCTCCCGAGTCCCTCCTGGATTCATTCTCCAACGTCAGCATTGGCTTATGTGGTCACTTGGTGGGGAGGACAGAAAGTACCCTGTTGCAGATTCCCCCCTTGGTAGCCTCGAGTCCAACCAGGAGAGACCGTCCACGAAGCTATACAAGCCATCGGTATACTGGCCCTATCCCCGCCGGACAAGATCCTTGACCATTCACAAGACAATCGCAGGCGGCTTTCTCGATAAACTCTGCTGACACATGTGCTTTTCCATGGTCTGACCCCAGCTGGAATTTAAATTCTCTAACCCTGGAAAGCTGGACAACATGGTCGTGTTGCATCGCACCGTCTGACTATTATTAATGGGAGGTGACGATGGTGGGTTATAAGACCCCTCTGCCACTTGACTGTTGCATCCATGATCGACTTTCGAATTATCGCATCCTTAATCGAGTACTGGCATTTTATACGCCCTCAACGAGATGATCAGCACGGCATCTGTCCAGACCAACCCGTGGACGCTGGTGATCACCACCATCGCAGCGTACACGGTCTACTGTGTCGTCGAAGCCATCTACCGGGTGTATTTCCACCCGTTGGCACGATTTTCAGGGCCCTGGAAGGCCAAGCTGTCGGAAGGATGGTTCTCCGACATTGCCGCCAGCGGGTTCGCCGAGCGGACCCTGGCCGTCGAGCATGATCGATACAGTACGCGTCCTCCTATCGCCTAAGATCCACAGACTTCTAACAGGATAGAAACAACCTCTCTCCGCGTCGCCCCCAACCAGCTCCACATCACCGACCCCGACGCCTACAAAGTCATCTATAACCAAACAGCGCCCTTCCCCAAGGACGCCGACTATTACGCCACGTACAACACGCCGCACTCGCTCTTCACCGAATGCGACCCTGTTCTCCACCGCGAGCTGCGCAAGCGCCTCAGCCCGATGTTCTCCCGCGTCGGGGTCACCAAGCTCGAGCCTATCATCCACGAAAAGCTGCGTCTGATGACCGAGAAAGTCCGTCGACTGAGCAAGAACGGACCGATCGAAATGAACTATGCTCTTCGGTATTATGCCCGAGACAAGCTTTCTCCAATCACAAATACATACTAACTAAAAGAACCCCAGAGGCCTCACAATTGACATAATCAGCGAATTCGCCTTCGGCGAATGCTGCAACGTCATGCAATCGAGCGAGTCTTCCTTCGCCGCGCGCTTCCTCTCCGCCTTCGACGAGAGCATCGACCTGCCCATCAAAAACTACTACGGCGGATTCCTTCGCCGCCGCCTCTCCCGCATCATCCCGCTGTCCTTCATCGCCAAGTTCGACTCCACCGCCGCCGTGCTGGACGAGATCTTCACCTTTGCCGAGAACTGCTCGCGCGCCTACAGCGCCCAGGCCACCGTCGGCGGCAGAGGGGGACCCAAGCATAGCAAACCTCACCCGATCGTGTTCGACGCCCTACAGGGCTTGCCGGAGTGGCGCACTCGCTACGAATCCATGGATATGATTGTAGCCGGGTCGGACACGACAGCATGGACGCTGACGACGGTGCTGTTCCATGTGCTGAGGCGGGAGGATGTCAAGAAGAGGATTGAGGAGTCTGCTCGGAAAGCGTTACCGGATTTGGACCGCATTCCGAGTTATATCGAGTTGGAGAAGGATGAGTATTTGGTATTTGATTTCTTCCTTCTTTCCTCTGTGATGTGCCCCTTCTCGTGGGTTTGAAAATGAGAGTGCTGAAGAATGATCTAGTTCGCCTGCGTCAAGGAAGCCCTCCGCGTGGGAGCCCCCGTCCCGGGCGTCCTACCCCGGATTGTACCCAGTGGCGCTCCCTTCCAGGTAGAAGGGAAGATCGTCCCCCCGGGTGTGAGTATACCATTCCTCTCGTCTCTCTCCTATCTTTGCAGACAGGCATTCACATATAGATAGACAATCGTCGGCATGTCCGCACACACGATGCATCTCTCCACTTCCATCTGGGGTCCCGACGCCAGCGTCTTCAACCCGGATAGATGGCTACAGCCGGACAGCAAAGACATGGAGCAGTGCTTTGTGCCGTTTAGCAAGGGCACGCGATCGTGTATTGGGATGAAGTATGCCAACCTTTTCTGTTTCTGTCTTTTGCTTTCTCTTTCTCTCTCTTTCTCTTTCTCTCGTTGATCTTGTTGGAGTATGCGCTAAAATGGATACAGTCTCGCCTACGCCGAAGTCATCATCGTCATGACGTACCTCTTCCGCACGTTCGACATGAAGCTCGTGTCGAAGGAGCCGCGCGTGCGCGAGATGTTCATCCAGATGCCGGATTTGCCGTGTTGTCTGGTGGAGTTTACGCCGCGGAATATTGATGCTTAGCATGGTTGGGGTCGTTTGAGAGTGAGACACTGAGAGTGAGACACGAACGGGTGGTTCAATTTGATCATGTCTGGGAATGGTAAGCTATTATAGTATGGATGGTATAATACTTCGTTAATGAAGTCTGCTCTTGCTTTCACAAGAATCATGCTGTCTAGGCATCGGTAAGGTAAAATCATTTCAGATGATATCCTTATCCATATAGTACTCCGCAGACCACTATAAGATATAGAGATAAATAGACACCTCAGGCTCCACCGGACATAACCCCACACCACCCCACTTTAACTCCGAGCTTCCCTTCCCTTCCCACAGCTCTCTGAACAACCACAGCTCTTCTCCAACTACCACCACTCTACAGCCCAACAATAGTCCCTAACTCCAACCCAACAACCCCCAACAAATAAACAACAAATACCAAAAAGAGAAACGAAAAACCAGATAAATGCCTCCCATCCCCATCCCCTCCTTCGCCTCAACGCAGCAACAGCTCCTCCTCGCCGAACACCAAGCAGAAGTCTCGTCCTCCGCGCTCGCCACAACAGCCGCGTCCGCCTCGCCCGCCACCCGACGCACCCTCCAAGCAACGGGGTATGCGCTGACGGGGCTGATCCTCTCGCAATGCCGCACGGGCATGGGCGGCCGCGTGGTCGGCGAGTTCGTCGCGGATCCGGCTACGGCTACGGCTGCGGCGGGGGAGAAGGGAGAGCCGCTGCTGGGGACGCATGGGATGCGCGTTGGGGATGTGGTGCGTGCGAGTGAGGTTGGGTCTGGTGGGGGGAGTGGGAGTGGGAAGAAGGGTGGGAAGGAGAAGGAGAAGGAGAAGGAGGGGCAGAAGGAGAAGGCGCTGGAGGGGGTGATTACGCGTGTTGTAGGGGAGAAGAGTGTTTGGGTGGCTTTTGGACAGCGGGGCGGGGGTGGGGGGAAGGCGAAGGAGGATGATGAGGTCGTGGAGGAGTTGTGGGGGAAGAAGGTTTGGCTGTGTGTATTTTGTTTACCTGACTACTGTTTCCCTGGTTTTGTGAAAGGGAGAGTGGCTAATGGGTTGCTTGGTATAGGGTTAAACTTGCTAATGATGTTACGTATCGACGGTTGGTGCATCTTGGAAGTTCTGGATGGGGACAGGCTGACGAGAACAGGATGAATCAGACTATGGAGAAGATGGCTAAAATGACCGACGCGGATCACACCCACTTCATGCGCGTCGCGTTCGGCCATACGACACCTCTACAACCTGACTACGAAGCTATCGGCACCGTAGAATTCCAAGACCCGTCGTTGAACGACTCCCAGAAAGAAGCGATCCGGTTCGCGCTCGCGTCGAGGGACATCGCGCTCATTCACGGCCCGCCCGGGACAGGCAAAACGCACACTCTGATCGAGCTCATTCTGCAGATGGTGCGGCGGGGACAGCGGGTGCTCGTGTGCGGCCCGTCGAACATCTCCGTGGATAACATTGTCGAGAGGCTGGCGCCCAAGAAGGTCCCCGTCGTGCGCGTTGGCCACCCGGCGCGTCTGCTGCCGTCCGTGCTGGACCACTCGCTGGAAGTGCTGACGCACACGTCCGAGGCGGCTGCCATTGTGCGCGACGTCCGCGCGGAGATCGACCAGAAGCAGGCGAGTATCCGGAAGACGCGGGCGGCGAGGGAGCGACGGGCCATCTACAACGACCTGAAGGAGCTGCGGAGGGAGTACCGCGAGCGCGAGTCCAACTGTGTGGACAACCTGGTCCGCGAGAGTAACGTGGTGCTGGCGACGCTGCACGGAGCCGGGGGCCACCAGGTCCGGAACCAGAAATTTGATGTGGTCATCATCGACGAGGCCAGTCAGGCGCTGGAGGCGCAATGCTGGATCCCGCTGCTGGGTGCGTCGCGGGTGGTGCTCGCGGGCGACCACCTGCAACTGCCCCCGACGGTCAAGTCCGCGCCGAAAGCCTCTCAGTCCAAAAGCGACAAAACCGACGGCGATACAAAAACCAAGCTGCCCAACGTATCCCTGGAAACGACCCTGTTCGATCGCCTGCTGAAGATCCACGGAGCGGGCATCAAGCGTATGCTGACGACGCAGTATCGCATGCACGAGCGGATCATGCGCTTTCCGTCCGACGAGCTGTACGAGGGGAAGCTCATGGCCGCGGAGCCAGTGGCGGCACGCCTCCTCAAAGACCTCCCGTATGACGTGGAGGAGACGGACGACACCAAAGAGCCCGTGGTGTTCTGGGACACGCAGGGCGGGGACTTCTCTGAGAAGCCCGAGGACGACGGGATCCAGAAGAAGGAAAACCTGCTCGGCGAGAGCAAGAGCAACGAGATGGAGGCACTGGTGGTCGCCAGGCATGTGGAGAACCTCATCGAGGCGGGTGTGCGGCCCGAGGACGTGGCCGTGATCACGCCATACAATGGCCAATTAGCGGTGCTGTCCAAGATGCTGCGGGACAAGTTTCCGGGTCTGGAACTGGGGAGCGTCGACGGGTTTCAGGGCCGTGAGAAAGAGGCAGTCGTCGTTAGCCTGGTACGTAGCAATGGGGACAAGGAGGTGGGGTTCTTGGCGGAGAAACGCCGATTGAATGGTATGCTCTTGTCTTTCGTTATCCTGATAGGTCTTTGAGTTGTCACTGACGAGAGCAGTGGCCATGACGCGGCCCAAACGACATCTATGTCTGTGTGGTGACTCTGAAACCATCAGCCAGTAAGTTTCACGCCCCCACATTCCATACCTCCCCGATCTGCTACCCGGGTAGAACCCGTGTTGAAACCTATGTTATTCTCGCAGGGGCAGTAGTTTCCTCAAGCATTGGATGGCTTTCCTGGAAGAGCACTCGGATTTGCGGTATCCAGACGCGGGCGAATTATTGTGAGACGACGCAGTTCAGCCGTGTCGCATTGGCATCGCATCATATCCACGCGGGGGTCGGCGACCGACCTGAGACGCTGGAGCCCGAAGCGAGCGCATGGGCGGGAGAGGGAGACGCGGGACGGTTCTCCTTGAGACCGTCGCTTCGTGGCGCACGGGACAGCTCGATCGCATGTTCCATGTTCCAGTTCCCCTGATCGAACGAACGAGTGGTGGTGACGGAGAACCGAATCAAAACCAAGCACCAAGCGTAAAATAGTATATACCAAACCTACCAGACCGACCCATGCGGGGCAGGGAACCTACCATCGAACCCAAACCAAAACCGAAATAGGAAAAAGGAACAGTGAAAAAAAGAAAAGACAAGAAAAAGAAAAAGAAGAGGAAGAGAGACGGAACTGGCCGACGTTGTTTCAGAAATGTCCGACGGCCTGCAGGGAAGACACCGTCCGTCCCGTCGGGCACAGCGTTTGGCGCGCAACGTGGCACACTTCCGGACCATACAGACCTCTATCTCTCTTTTATCTCGCATCCACGACCATGATCCGTGGGATCAGCGTCGCGAGCGGGAATGGAATGGCCTCCGCCCAGACGATCCTTACCTTGAGGAGCGGGGCGCTCTGGACTAAGCCCGCTCTGGACCCGGGTGTCGCTTTCCCACCGTGGAGGAGGGGCTGCGTATTGGGATTGGTGGGATGGGGGCATGGAACGATCCCAATTGCTTCCCTCGCACTATCAGAGCTTCCTGCCCGTCCCTGGGCCCAGGGGCAGACACTTCTGGAAGTGGAGACGAAGAATGGGCTTGGCGTGGCTCGGGTTGGGGCGTGGATGGGGCGTGGATGGGGCCCGGGGGAGTTACTGGTTTGAGAAAGAGACAAACAACATGGAGATGGCTTGACGGTTGAATTTGAATGTTGAATGTGCTGATTGAGTGGGTGAGGTGAGAGGACATGCAGCTATTTTTTGGAAGTGGATCGGTAGGATTGGCTGGGAATGGAGAGGCCGTGGACGTGCAGGAGTGACTGCCAACTGGTGAGGGGGGATGCATCCTTCTAGAAGGGGAGAATCCACGAGGGTTATTGGGGCTGTTATAGTAGATATAGTATAGGACTGGGATGTATTTGTATATTGTTCTTGAATATCAATATCAATATTAATATCAATATTAATATGAATATCAATATCCTAAATTAATCCAGGTAATATCAATCCATAGACGGAACACTATCGAGATCCAGGGGAACCGCTATTAATAGACGCGCCAACCATGGATCGTCCTGAAGAATGACATTGTCCAACTTCTCCTAACATCCTGTCTCTCCTGTCTCTTCTGTATACTCCCGTGTACTCACTGTCAATATTGGTCAATTGGTCAATCATCAGAAACAGAGAGAACCCCTGACAGGCTGAAACGGGCACAGACGGTCTCTCCATCCCCCACCGGCCCACCGTCCACTAACTAACGCTTAGTCCGTCTGCATCTTCTCTCTCACTTTCTTTCTCTTCTCTCCAATCCCTTTCTCTCACTCTGTCTGACATCCTCTTCTTCTTCCTCTTCCTCTTCCTCTTCTTCTGCTTACTTCGTCCTTCCTTCGTTCGTTCTGTCATCCTGCAGCCCCAGTTGGCTCCCACTCTCGTTCATTCATCCTTCCACTTCTTCTCTTCTTTGTTGACCTCGCTTCGTCGTTCCAGCCGAATCACCCCTCAGCCACACTCCTATTTTTATTCCGGTGGACCCTCTTTTCTCGTCGCTGCCTTTCTTCGCCCTGTCCTGATGCCTCGCCGTGGGAGTCCTTCTTTCTCCTTTCTCCCATAATCGGTCGCTTCGGTCGTACCGTTTCTCATGATCTCGCGCGGTGTCACGCCGTTTGTCCTCGACGTCGTCCTGCACATCCCCCACCCGACAGCCATCTACATGCTTCCTGCGGCTCCAGTACCATCAGTGATGACCCTCGCTGCTGCGGTCCGTATCCGTTGCTTGCGTTGCCCCGAAATTTCCAGTGCTAACCCCCCACCAGCCAGATTTATGATCCGCCCGATATCTGATACTCGTCATACCAAACATCCTCCATCCACCGCGCCATAAATCCCGCGAGTCATGTCCTGTCTCCCCTACTCCATGGACCACAACATGTCGGGAAGCGTCAGTACCGGGAGGACTCCCTCCCTCCCCACGCCGCCGACGGAACCCTCCGCGGATCCTCTCGATACCGCCCTGCCGCCCATGAGCTCCAAACAGCTCGTCCCCGTCCGCGCCTCCGAGTCCTCCATGATCTTGAACAACTTCCGCCAGAGTCAGCGGGTCTCCGCCGCCATCTACTCCCAGGACGCCATGCCCATGGTGGCCCAGGGGTCCTCCGCCCACCGCCGCACCGGCAGCACCATCAAGACCGTCATGCGCAAGATCTTCACCCGGAAACGACGCAGCAACACCGACGACTTCGAGTCCGTCGGCCCCGGTCCGCGTCCGGGTGGCTTCCGGTACAGTAATCCGACGGAGCGGATGGGCCACTCCCTGCCCCGGTCGATGAACGTGCGGCGGGGCAGCCCCCTGAAGGAGGAGAGCGAGACCCCGCAGCCGGACAACTTTTACCACTTGCAAGCGCGTCCGCCCCGTCGTCGGCGCGCCACGCTGCCCAGCCTGGGCTTCTCGGATGAGGAGTCCCGCGCCGCCCTCAACGCGCTGGCCTCCGAACCCAGCCACTACCGCCCCAACAGCTCGCTCGCACCCCCGGCCGACCCCGCCCAGGACCGCCGCCGCGAACTCCTGCGCAACCGGCGCCGCTCGCGCAGTGCCAGCGCCCTGCGCACCGTGGCTGCCGACCACCGCATGGACCCCATCCAGTGGCGCCGCCGCAGCGTCGCCTCCGTCGAGTACGTGGGGACGACCGTCTCCGACAGCGAGCTGTCGTACCGCCCGCCCACGCGGACGACCCTCGCCAGCGCCCCGGAGGAATCCACCGCGCCCTCCGTCTACGACACGGACGAATCGCAGCTGCCCGCGGACGCGCCCGACGACGACGGTGACGCCGACAACAACGACAACCGGAGCAGCATCATGGTGCCGAACGCCGGCACGCTCATCAGCGCCATGCAGCACGACCCCGACCTATCCGTCGACCAGCGGCTCGCCACCATCGAAGTCAAGCTCATCGATCTCGAGTTCGCCATCGCGCGCATGCAGACCTCCCCGACGCCCTCGTCCACCGACAAGGCACGCTCCACCCCGCGCAGTCGACACGCGCACTCGCGCAAAACATCAGCCTCGAAGCACGGCGCGCCCGGCACCAGCAGCGGACCACCACCACCCCACCCCGCAGCAGCACCACTCCCACCCGTACCCCCCAAAGACCGCCCCCTCAGCACCGCCACCATCAAACCCAGCACCGCCGACAGCCAACCCCCGCGCGCGCCGACCCACCGCGCCCCGTCCTCCCCCCTCTCCACCCCACAAGGCATCTCCATCGAGCAGTACAGCGCGCTGGTGCTCCTCCTCCGCCGCGAGCAAAGCGCCCGCCGCGCCCTCGAAACCGAGCTCTCCACCCTCCGCCACGACGTCCACCAGCTGCAGCTCCACCAGGGCCTGCCCAGCGCGCGCGGTTCCCTCCCCAGCACCACCACCAGCACCGTCACCCCAGGCACCATGTACCCCATCCACAGCGCGGAGTCGAGCGAGTTCCTGCGGCTGCGCGAGCGCGCCCTCCGCCCCCAGAGCATCTCGCCCGCCCGCACCGAGCAGCGCTTCTCCACTCCGCGGGAAAGCGGCTCCGACTGCGACTACCGGCGGTGGAACTCTGCGCGGTGCGTGGACACAGGCGGACTGATCTAGATTTAAGACCTGTGTTTATTTATTTCATCGGGTATACTCCTCTCCTGATCTCAACTCCTGATCTCAGCTCTAAGGGTATCTTCCGAGGGAAGAAGAAATCACACAGCAGGATATTATGACATAATGATTGTTCTTTTATATTCTCGGCACTGGTTGCTCTATCCTATTCTATCCTATTCTATTCTACTCTATCCCATTCATTCATACATTCATTCTGTCGACCGATTATATTATATTCTATTCTGCTTTGTTATATTATACTTGACAGTACAATACCACCACATTTAGATTATCAATTACATACATACATACATACATATATACAAACATATACTATACATACATATTTTAAAGAAAAACAGCTATTCAATCTACCCACCCCATAGAAGAAAAGGAAGTACAGTACAATAGATACCGTCCCTCATCGCACAAACAAGGGTATCTAATATATGAAAGAGGGAGTAGAAGTAAAGTAAATGTAAAGAGGTGTAGTCGACAACATACACACACACCAAGAAGGAAATAAATGAATTATTCATTCTTCTTGACCTCCGCGTCGACACCACCATCCCCGTCAACAGCAGCACCCCCCGACTCGGACAAATCGATCACCTTGCCGAACAGACACGTCCGTCCGAGGAGACACCCCACCGCGTAGCCGAGGTACGCGCCGACGAGGATGGTAATCGGGAAGGCTTGCCATGGGCGGTCCCTGCATCATTCAAAATACGCATTAGCTATGCTCGTAGCGTTGCTGTAATACCGTGGTAGTGGTACAGTGGGACAGAATGACTAAAATATAGAGCACGGAAGAGAAAAAAAAAGAGAGACAAACCAATCAAGTGGAATGGGCACCGCACCCAACCAAGCACCCACACAGGCGCCCAATGCCCCGCCCCAGACGAGATCAGCCGGCCGGGCGAACCCCCACACGTCTTTCCAGACGGAGCTGTCGACGCCGTGGACGTAGACGAGCGGCGTGGCGGTTAGGACGGCCATGTGGGCGGCGCAGAGGAGTGTCTGCGCGTTGTGGGTTGTCAGGGGGGCGCCGAAGAGGACGAGGAGGAGGGAGAGGGCGGGCGTGGCGAGGAAGGTTGTTAGGAAGAGGCTGATTAGGGTTGGCTTTTGGATTTACATTAGCTTTTCATTCATTCTTTCTTTCTTTCATCCTTTCTTTCGTTGGAGGTGGAGGGTTCGTGAGAGAAGGGAAAGGGGGAACAAACAGTTAATCTGGTCGTTAAAGCTCTACCAACAGCCAGAACAGGCGACGAAGACGACGACGAAGACGACGCAAAGGGCGTCTTGCGACGGTAGGGAACCTTGTTCGGCTTGATGATTTCCGACCGGGGCGTCGCGGACTCTTTCTCCTTTTCTTCGGAGCGGTCGTCTTTACTGACCGTCGCTGCTGTCGGAGGAGCGGTCGGCGCGGATCCGGCGGGAGGAAGCACCGTCATGACGAAGAAAGTCTGCAGGGCGGCGAGGAACGGCACATCGCTGGTCATTTCAGCGACCGGGTCGGCGACCAGAGCTGGGAAGCGCCATGTGAGCAGTCCGAGGAGCACCAGGGGGTGGGCGGAGGCGTAGACCCGCGCGAATTGCGTCTGCTGGATGTGCGTCGGCGGTGCGGTCTTGGGCGCCGGTGGTCCCCCTCCTACTCCTCCTGTGGAGGAGGAGGTAGTTGTTGGTGTTGCGGGGGGGCTGGCGGCCACGGAGGAGGTGGCGGAGGCGGATTGAGGCATTTTTGTTGGTCCTGCTGTTGGTGCAGTCGTTGTTTGTCGGTCCCTGAATGGGCGATGCCCGACTTTGTGGGATTGTTCTGGTCGGGTGTTGTCTGTTCAGACGGGGAGAGAGAAGAAGCCCGGATGGAGTGGATGCGCCGGATGTGTTTGTCTGGTTTGTTTAGTTTGTACTTTTGACAGCTGTGTTTGCCTGGGGTGTCGATCATCACCATCGTATCTCGTCGATTCAACATTGCCGTTCAGTCTTTGAATGAACCTCGCCTGGTACAGCTAGTGTGTGGGAGAGCGAGAATAGATCTTGCAGTAGACCTTGTATCGAAAGGTTGGATCGGAGTAACTTCTGTATTGAAGTCTAACAAGTGTAGCCACAGTATTGATAGGTGTATGTATACATTCACATGCGCAAACCAATATAGCATCACGCAGGTCTGAGAGACCATAGACCATAGGTAGTACCTGCCTATATACTACATATACAACTGCCCAAAACATAATCCCAATTACAAGATGCAGTGCAAAATCAAACAATATTTACCAACATGAGTATCAAATATGATACATGACCAAAATATACATCACTCGTGGCACATGGAGTAAGGCTACATTATTTACATCCCAGATTCTAATTTCCCAAAAACTCATACGTCGTGTCGTTGCCCTTGTCTTTGCGCGATTCCGCCGTCGGCAGCGGAACGCTGGCTGTCCCGGTGGGCTTGGGGGACGGTGGATTTACCACCTCTGTTGGCGGGACCTCTACTGGCTCCGCGGCGGCAGCAGCCGGTGCAGGAGGTTGGGTAGGAACCGGCGCGGCTGCTGGTGCGGTGTCTTCCGGAGGTGTGGTCTCCTGCACCGCAGGCCCGGGGGCATCAGACGTGGCGGTGGGTTTCTCCGGCGTCCGTGGCTCCTCTGGGATGGCGGGAGGCATCCCCGACGACGAAACCGGGCTCACCCCCTCCGACGGATTGTTCACATCGATGGGGGCCGGTCGCACCCGGTCCTTCCCCATGGGCGACAGGGTATGATGGCCCTTGTCGAGATCCGATTGCGGGCTGCGCGTGCGATCGCGGTCCGATTCCTTGCCGCCATCTCGCACCTGCGCCACCTTGGCTTTGAACTTGCCGAACAGGCTCCGTCGCTCGGGCTCGGGTGTCTCCTTGCTGCTATGCACCTCTGCATCTAGGCTCAGCGGCTGATACGACGGGTCGTTGGCGAACTGTTGCATGTCCGACGGGGAGCTGCGACTCGAGTGGTGCCAGCTGCCGATCGAACTTGTGCTGCGGTCGGCCCCGGGGTTCGATGCGATCAGTGGCGGAGACCCGAGCCCCAACCCCACCTGCTCACTGCTGCGCTTTGCCGACCGCGGGAAGCGCCAGCTCGGCCGATTCTCCTTGCGCTCCCGCGATGTATCATCCGTAGGGTCCATGTCCGAATAATCAGTAAACGAGGTGCGCGAGTTCATCGACGGGGTCCGCGATCCGTACGGCCGCAGCGACGCGTCCGTCGTGGGCTGACCTTCACTCTGTGGCGGCTTCTCGGACTTGTCCTCACTCTGTTCGTCGATCGTGGTGGGCTGCCTGGGAGTGGCCCCCCCGGCCTCCGGGGGGTCGGACACGCGGGACGTTTGAGACGCCAGAGCAACATCGGATGTGGCTGCCTGCAGGGACTGCGACGAGCTCTGGGCGCTTTCGCTGGCGCTCCCCGGGATCCGCCGCTTCTTCAACCGATTCGGCTGCCGCGGTTCCCGGTCACTCGGGGGCGATTTGGAGAAGAGGGCCGAGAGCTTACGTTCTCGGGTGGGCGTAACGACGGGCGGGGGAGACGTGGCGGGAGACAGCGTGTCCGGCGGCTTCTCGGAACTGCTCTCCTGGATGTCCTCCTGCAGATTCCCTGGCCGTTCGTGGGTTTTCTCCGGTGCCGGGTCCGGTGCCTTGCGCACGGGACCGTGGGTAGCGGAGTGGAGGTACACGAGTCCCGTCCCCGATTCGGTCACGTCCTGCGGTTTGGGCGGCTCTGGGTTCTCCTGCACGGTTGCAGGCGGGGTCTGACTAGGCGATCTCGAGTGTTGTGCCGACGTGGGTCCGGGTGAATTGGTACCGGTGTTCTCGGAGACGCGGCCGATCCGTGACGGCGGAATGGCCGGCGCCATCTTGGAGGGCAACGTGTTGCTGCGATGTACCGAGACGGGGCCCAAGGACGTGGGGGTGGCTGGGCTCGGGCTCTGGTTGGAGTTTCGCGAGTTCTTGGACGACACCGACACGTTGCGGCGCAGACTCTCGTACTTCCGGAAGCTACCGCCGCTGGCATTGGAGACGGACCGTCGCACGCCCGAGTGGGTGGTCGGACCACGCACGAGGCCGCCTTCGACCTCCTTCATCGTCTGCTCGTCGGCGGCGGTGCCGTTCATGCCGAAGAGGAAGTGGTCCTGATTCTCGATGAGGAAGATCAACACGTCCTGGCTGAGCTTGTACTCGTCGGGGGACATGTCGTGCTGGGGATGGGACAGAAGGCCCGGTTGGAAGATGGCGGACAGATTGGCAGATGTCATGCGATTCTGCTCCGACTTGGAGGCAAAGACGGCAAGAAGATCGAGGATGTAAAGGAGGAGTTGTTTGTTCAGCGGGGGCAGCTCGCGGATTAATTCCTGGTAGGCGGCGACCGCCTTGGCATGATCGACGTTATCTGACTCGGTCGCGGGGCCGTGTTCCTGGATGTGCTGCTGATACGCACGGAGCGGCTGGCGAAAGCGCTCGTAGAAGCCGAGCGGCACAATCGGCTCGGGCAGCTGGTTGAGATACCGCCGCAAGACATTCGCCGCATCGTGTACCGTGTATCCAGTCCAATCCAGGCCTTTGCCGTATCGTTCGGGAGAATCGAAGATCTCTTGGAGGTCTTTGATGCGCTTGGCCGATCCGTTCAGCCGGAAGATGCCCTCGACGTCCGTTGCTACGGTGGTCAGCGCCGTCTCTTCACCGGGGGGCGATCATGCGTACCTTTTTCCTTCAGGAAAACCCCACACTTCGCGATGACGATCGGCACGTAGCCGTAGATAAAGCTTTCGCCGTTATCGTTGGTTAGGGAGATGGCGACATTGGCATACTTGATGCTGACGTTCAAGGGGACGCCAAAGATGCCTTGTGGTTTATCTGCGACAAGACTCAGTACCGATTCACCCTGTCGCATTCGACGACCCATCCGCCGCGAGACCACATACCTTTCGGCTCCTCCTTCCGCGTATTGCGCTTAAACTGCCTCCACCACGATGTCAGGTCTCGTTTGGACGGGGGAGAGGTCGCAAGCGCTTGGGGGGCAGCGGCGGTGGGGGGAAGCGAGTGTAAGGGGTCAACGCCCGGCGGCGACTTATTGGTGACCATGATGCTCCGATGCGAAATGAAGAAAAGACGGTCGGGAGGGAATGCGCGGGTCGATAAGATATGAGGAACGACGCTTGAAGCGACGAGACCGCTAAATGCTCACCGCCCTCGTGTCGCAGCGAAATTCCGGGGCTGGGGGACCGTGATCCCAAAATAGCACGAGGGACCGATCAGTCAGACCGCGGCCGCCGTTACCGTCGGCCTGTTCGGAGAGGCGATTTGACAGCGAACTAGCACGAGAACACGGATCGTGATGGGTGAAAGAAAGGCAGGATGGAAGTGAGGGAAATGAAGAACGAGGGAAACCGGACGAAATCGATGAGCGAAGGGAAATGGGGGGAGGAATGGGAATGAAAGGAGGATTCGAAAGGGAGATAAAAACCACCGACAGGGTGGACAGGAGAAAGAAAGTGGGGAGTACGGAGGGATGGAACACGAGATGAGGAATGAAAGAGGAGAGAAGGGGGGAAGGTGAAGGAGAAGTCGACGGCGATGTCGAAGTAGAAGTAGAAGAAGAAGAAGAAGAAGAAGAAGAGAGAGGGAGAAAGAGAGAATGAGGAGGGGGAGAAAGGGTGATGGTTGGATCCTCAGGCCGAATAGAACACACAGGCTGACAGGCAGATTTGACTTCCTTTTCCACAAGGCACTTTGGACCCCCCGAACAATAACCATGTAAGGTCATCAAATGGATACTTATCCCCGGTTGGTTTCTGATTGGATTTGTCCCTTTGCTAATCCCCCTCTTGGTCCAGTGGGAATTGGAGGGGAATATTATTCCCCTTCCTCCCCCCCTGATAAATGAATGAATTAATTAATTCTACCTGGTCGTCATGGATGGATATGAATGGATACGTATCTCAATATCCTTGAAGACTGGACTCCAGACAGCCCTAAGGAGACGATCATACTCGATCAAGAATCGACAGAATAACGACCCAGACCCAGGGTTCCAGGGTTTGTCTCCTGTCTGGACCAGTCTCGATATTAATCTAATTTCACCACTACGCTAGTTTGTGAGATGGTGTCTTCCACTAGGCCTTTTTGACATCTGGGTGCCTGTCCGGCCAGACTCCATAATCAAAAATATAGATTAAATCAGACACATGCAAATCCGAGTCATCAACGCCTCCGAACGAGAAGGGGCAACAGAAAGATAAAAAAAGAAAGAAAGGGAAAAAAAAAAAACCAACATGACCCCGTCCCGATCAAGACGCCGGAATATCACCAGAATGGACCCGGTGATCCCATCACCCTGAACCTTTTGGCAGAGGTCCTACCGTCCCCCCTCCAATCAGACGCATCCCTCGCGATGCCTGTCCATGTAAAGAGGCGTGGCCACTGTCGATCTGCAGTTTCACGTCCTCAGCATTCAAACGATATTCAAGGTCCATGGACACAAGGGCGAGAGGGGTTTGACCGAACCGTGGGCGATGATTGGACCTGAAGGGTGAAATGCATCCATCCACCTAAACTGGATCATCCATGGTTCTTGTCTGGGGACGTAATACTTCGTCGGTCCGGTGGCGGCTGTTCTTTTTTTATTCCACCTGAATAATCCTCGTTGGAGAATGATCGGAGGCTGACGTTGCCGATTTGGGCGAGACGGGAACATCCAGTGGTCGCCCGTCAGGTGATCCGCCGGTCTCGTGGGTCACCTGACAGCACGTGATATACACCGACCATCTTCTATCACGTGATACAGACCCATCTTGTCTCACGTGATGCGAAATCAGGTGACCTCACGTGCGGTCAGAGCCTGCGGCCAAGCTCCGCGCTCCGGCCCAAACGAGGAATCCTATACTCGGTCATCATTACCACAGCTCTCCTTCTTTACTCCAACCCCTTATTCCCTCTCCCTATCAACACATCACAATGGACGGGTAAGCGGAGTGTCTTTCCCGAATGGTCCGACCGGAAACTAACTGTCCCAGTCTCTCTCAATCGGAGCAGCGCGAGCTCGCGTCTCGCATGGAGCGCAAGCAGATGAAGGAATTCATGACGGTATGTCCTTGACACCTTGAATCCCAGACCTACATCTTTCAAATGGGAGGCTTCGTCCACACGACACAAGGAGACCGAAAATAAAAAGAGGAGAACGAAAGAAAAGGGGTATCCCTAACGGACAAGTCTCCTTGTCCCATCGTCACCCCGAATCCGTCCCCGAACGATCCACGCCGCATCTCTTCCAGTCCCACCACTGACCATTCCATCATCAGATGTACTCCAAGCTCGTCCAGCGCTGCTTCGACGACTGCGTCAACGACTTCACAACCAAGTCCCTCATCAACCGCGAGGAGGGTTGCGTGATGCGCTGCGTCGACAAGTACCTTAAGAGCTCGCAGCGTCTGAACGAGCGCTTCCAGGAACAGAACGCGGCCATGATGCAAGGAGGTGGAAAATAATCTGGTTGCCGTCAGTGGTTTCCTGTTTGGGTTCTGTGCTATATTTTTCGGGTTGGGACCGGCTCTCATGTGTATACTATAGATTTGATTTGAATGAGACTCTCCTGTACTCTGTCTACTGTCTGAGGGATGTCATCTTGCATCTGTGGTTTTTGAAATGGTGGTTTGGAGGGCGTCACAGTTGGGCCAATTTCAGGCAATATCTAATATGTGGGCTTTGGGTCATGTTCGGTGGAGTGACGTGGTCTGTATTGTAGCTACATTGTAGTAATGAGTTATTGAGATGACGCCTGTGGTTTCCATAGCTCGTCGGCAGTACATTACCATCCCACATTATAACTTCTCTTCGATCTCAAGTCAATTATGACAGATGGCCGGAATAGCCATGACCAAACACTCTTGGATATCGATGATTACATAATATAATCCCCTATGAGCAATCATCTACACCAAATCCAAGACATCAAGATGGATAATTCACTCCGCATGCTATCCGTGGGTAATTAGCGATGAGCATCGTTCTCCAACATCATCCCGTACGGAGGAAAGACAGAACCCATTCGGTAAGAGAACCCTCTTGTCGTCATGCCGCACGGACCACCCGGAAAACTTTGCCTATTCGGTCGAGTGCAGAAGATGGAGATAAGCCGGTTTCTAGAAGGCTGAAGAACTTGAACTGATCGTGCGGTTACTACTGACAGGGTATTTTATACATATGACTTGGATATCAGTTTGTTGATTATGTGGTTATCAATTGGGTTACTTGCCTATGTGGTTCCGCTACGGTGTTATAACATTGCCCCTATGAGCTACTACCACTGCAGTCGGCGTGAAGTAGCAGCAGTACTAGTAATAACAGCAGGACTGTGAACAGATGATAAAAATGAGGAGAGCAACTCCGTGCGGAGAGAATCTGCAGCCAATATAAACCTATACTATTCAGGGGTCGAGTAGGGAGTATAGATGAGGGGAAAGTGGTCAAGTGGTCATCACGGTGTGGGCAGCCTGAGGAGTCCACCTCAGCAGCCCCTCACCCCACCCCCTCCTTCGTCACGTCAGTCCGTTATTCTGGATCCCCTCACCACAAAACTCCACTACCCTCCCCGATCTCGCCCGTTTAAAGCATTGATTTCCCCTCCATTCATCCGTACCTTTTTTTCCCTTTTTTTTCTTTCTCCTTCCTTCGTCTGTTCATTTCTCTCATCCCATATTCCCTCCCCAGATCATCACAATGGCCAGCACTGTCGGACAAGTACGCCCCCTCTGCTCCCCTACGAATACCCATCCTCAGGCGAATCACCAGCTAACAGATCATTTCTAGACCATCACCTGTAAAGTAAGCCTCACATGATATCGCCAAATCACACCACCAGCCAGGTTGACCATGATGTAGGCCGCCATCGCGTGGGGCGCCGGCGAACCCCTCTCCGTCGAGGACGTCGAGGTGGCGCCGCCCAAGGCCCACGAAGTGCGCATCAAGATCCACCACACCGGTGTCTGCCACACGGGTTTGTTCCCTGTCCCATCACCAATAATCGGTAGGATGCTGACCCTTCAGACGCGTACACCCTGTCCGGCAAGGACCCCGAGGGCGCGTTCCCCGTCGTCCTGGGCCACGAGGGCGCCGGTGTCGTCGAGTCCATCGGCGAGGGCGTGACCTCCGTCAAGCCGGGTGACTATGTCGTTGCCCTCTAGTACGTTTCATCCGAACATCTCACGAACAAAATACCTGCAGCGATGGAACTGACCCGCGCAGCACCCCCGAATGCCGCGAGTGCAAGTTCTGCAAGTCCGGCAAGACGAACCTGTGCGGCAAGATCCGCGCGACCCAAGGCAAGGGCGTCATGCCCGACGGCACGTCGCGATTCAAGGCCCGCGGCAAGGACCTGCTGCACTTCATGGGCACGTCGACCTTCTCGCAGTACACGGTCGTGGCAGACATCTCGGTCGTGGCGGTCACTCCCCAGATCTCGACGGACCGGTCGTGTCTGCTGGGCTGCGGTATCACGACGGGCTACGGCGCCGCCACGGTGACGGCCAAGGTGGAGGAGGGCGCCAACGTGGCGATCTTCGGCGCCGGCTGCGTCGGCCTCTCCGTCATCCAGGGAGCGGTGCGCAACCGCGCGGGCAAGATCATCGCCGTGGACGTCAACGACGGCAAGGAGGCCTGGGCGCGCAAGTTCGGCGCCACCGACTTCGTCAACCCCACCAAGCTGAACGGCAAGACCATCCAGGAGCAGCTGATCGAGATGACCGACGGTGGATGCGACTACACCTTTGACTGCACGGGCAACGTGGGTGTCATGCGTGCGGCGCTCGAAGCCTGCCACAAGGGCTGGGGTGAGAGCATCATTATTGGCGTGGCTGCTGCCGGCCAGGAGATTTCCACTCGGCGTATGTTTCCCCTTTCTCCTCTGTCTTCAGTGTTTTCCCCAGAAGCTAAGAATAAATAGCATTCCAACTCGTCACCGGCCGCGTGTGGAAGGGCTGCGCCTTCGGCGGTATCAAGGGTCGCACCCAGCTGCCCGATCTGGTCGACGACTACCTGAAGGGCGAGCTCAAGGTCGACGAGTTCATCACGCACCGCGAGCCGCTGTCCCAGATCAACACGGCGTTCGAGCAGATGAAGGCGGGCGACTGTGTGCGATGCGTTGTTGACATGTCGTAGGACAGAGAGACCGACAAAAAGGAAAGGAAAAGGAAAAGTGATGCTGTCAATGAATGAATAATTTATGTCAATTTGTTTAGTAGAGGAATGATGTTGATACCACTGTCCGTATGCAAGAGAGTCGGTAGGTAGGCACTTCGGACGTAGGATATATTATATATATATGGGGAGTTGTCCACAATGTCCGGGCACTCACAAGGTCCTTGACCACAAGGTACTTACCCACTTAGCTAGGTAGTAACTAAGTTTAATCTTGCATGCTTATGACTTAACTAGGTATGTATTGTTGGATCACTCGCCAGTTGGTGTTTGCAAGATAATGACAAGCTACCTCTACCCTCAGTATAACATGGTAGCTCGGTTAATTAATGTAAAGATACAGGCATACCATCTGTATTACCCGAAATAAGCAACACACTGATATAATTATCATAAATAACCCATATGCGAATAGTACCTGCGTGGAAATAATTACCCAGACAGGTAATAAAGTACTCTTCCAAGTTACCCACCTGCCTGGCTAGCTACCAAATAGCAAAGTCACTCCAACACCCCAAACTCCCCACCAAACATCAAAGCAAGCAAGCAAGCAAGCAAGCAGCAGACAGCCATGTAAGCAAACCCACCCTAACCACCCAAACCAACCAGCAAACAAAGCAAGAACAACAACAGGAACAAAGAACGAAGCAATCAAACAAAATACGTAGGTAGCAAAGAGAAAACGACCACTCCCTCCCCACTCCTCTCGTCTCCACCCTATCTCCTCCTCCTCCTTCCCCCTTCCCCCTCACCCCACATACATTTACATAGTTACCTAGGTATTATTCCCCGATCCAAGGACAGAATGCACTTCCCTACGCCTTCGGTATGCGTGTCTGGCTGCTCTGTATACTACCTTAGTTTATCTTGTAAAGATTAAAAAGATAGATAAATGGTGTGTAATTGTGGTGGATAAGGTATGGGCCTAGCTTAGCTGGTAAGTGAAGCACTGCGTGGCATGCGGTGGTAGTAAGGTTGTGTTGAGGGGGAGGGAGGGTGAGGGGGAGAGGATATTGTTGATGAGGATGGGGTGGGGTGGGTGGGTTTATGAGCGTATATGTATTGCTGTTGATAGATTTGCGAGATACTTATTATGGTATTATGGGGATCGATGGGATGTATGTCTAGGACGGCGTTGCTTTTACTTCTGAGTGGGTCTAGGTGGAGTATACTCTACAGTAGAAAGAAGATAGAATTGCAATTTAAATCAATGCATGGAATGTCCTAACGAATGACTTGGGTGAGACGATACGGTGAAGCAACACAGCTACGCTGGATGCTGTTTACAGCAACTTGTGCTCGAGGGTCATCTCCGACTCAGGCTGCAGACCGACACAAGCACGGAAGATGTTGGTCAGGGCGCAGCGCTGCTTGTTGAGCGAGTTCACGACGGGCGTACCCGGAGGCGTCAGGGGCGCCTTCAGCATGTAGCTCAGCACGGAGAGCACGCTGTGGAAGCCCTTGTAGTCGGCGGCGGCGTCCTCCTTCCAGGTGATGCGGGTCATGATCTCGGTGATGAGGACCAGGTCGATGATCAGCGGGGACGCCAGCAGCGAGTCCTCGCAGATGTTGAACAGGCTGATGGTCTGGTGGCCGCCCATGAAGATCTCGGCGTAGTACTCGTCCAGGGCGCGCTTGTTGTCGCCCACGGCCGGCATGTACTTGATGACGACGGTGTGGTCCGGGTGCTCGTCCTTCTCGTACAGGATTTGGTTGGCGGCGACCATGTCGTCGACGACGTTGGACTTGGAGATCTCCTTGGAGCGGAACTGCTTCTGCGAGCTCAGGTTCTTGCCGTCGTTGTTGCCCAGGTGGTTGTAGCTGGCGATCGAGGTGAGCTTGATGCCCGCGTTGATCAGGAAGTCCACCAGGGCCGACTTCATCTTGGTCTGGCCCGACTTGAAGTCGTCGCCGCCGATGAACGCCTTGCGCTGCTCGGCCAGCTGGATGGCACCGGGCACGAAGGTGTTCTGGGGCGAGCCATTGATGAAGGGCACCTGGTCCAGAATACAGGCCACGGCGAAGATCGTCGAGGGAGAGACCTCGAGGTGGCCGGTCTTGATGGCGTTCAGCAGGTTGTCGGCGGTGTCGTTGACGCCGGGGACAATGTCAGCGTAGCGCTCCGTGTTGGCGGTCCACATGACAATGACCTTGTCCAGGCCGTTCTGAGCCTTGAAGTCACTACACCAATTAGCCTTGTCTCTCCCTCGTCAATAGGAAGTATCAACATACCGAATGTCCTGCTGGATCTTCTCGACGTGCGCCCAGCATGCCTTGGACCCCTCGAGGACGTTGTCGGCACGGTCCTCCTGGTTCGAGGCGATGAAGTCCGGGTAGTAGATGCTAGGCAGGGGCTTCATCTCGGCCATTTCCTTGCGGACCGACTGCTTGAGGGCAGGCTCCAGGACCTGAGCACGGTCCATGGCCGCGGCCAGGTTCATGGAGCTGATGTCCCAGCCACCGACGGCCAGATCGTTGGGATGGACCATGGGCAACATGTCATGGAAGGGGACGTTGATCTCCTCACCCGTCTTGGCATCGGTGCCCAGCTTGATGGTGGAGCCCATGACCATGGAGCCATAGTAGTTGGCGGACTGCATCTTCTCGCGAGTCTCCCAGGACAGCTGACGGCGGTTGGCAATGAGACCGGCGGTGACGGTGGAACCGTTGTTCCCGCCCCAGCCGACCATCATGAAACCGACCTTGCCGACCTTGCGGTCGACCTTGAAGTGGTAGTCGGTGGTCTTGGGCGTGGCCACCAGCTTGTTGTCGGCAGTGCGAGTGATATCAGTGGTGTGGTAGGCATACTTGCTTCTGATCTCCGCGTCCGTGTAGACCACATTGGGCGAGTTGACAGTGAACAGCGGAGCAGAGGAAGATGAGGCAGACCCGTTCACGGCGCCATTGGTCGCAACATCCGCACTGGCGTGGGGAGCCATTGTAATTGATTGAGTGGTGGGATGTGTGTTGATTTACTGTACGTAGAGTGCGTAGTCTGGCGCCCCTCCCCGGTTGGATGAGCGGCGGCCGTTGAACGGGTGGTGCCGGCTGTTCCAGTTAGCAGTGTACATTGGCTTCCCTTGCATAGGAGAGGAATTGAGGCGAATGAAGGACTGTTGACTTCTGCCTAATTGCTTCGGGAGAGGAAGTACTAGGTAGGAAGGGAGCGGAAGGGGGAAGGGGAGCCGGGTACTCACGAGTTAAGAAGTGTGGAGAAAATTTTGGCGGTTTTTGACAGACCACGCTCAAGGAGTGTGATCAGAAAGTCCGACGAAACTGGCAAAACTTGGGAATTCGAACAATTGAAGGAATTGCAAGGGATGTGGAGGGAAAGATGAAAACAGGAGAGGACGAGGGGGGATTAAGTAGTGAGCGTCCCCAGCTTAGTCACGAACGACATCCGAACCCGGCCGCCAGCACAGTCCCTGACTAAGAGGGGGGAAATCAGTGGTCGAGACTAGCCTATTCCTCCCAAATCCAATCCATTCAGTCCATTCAAGGCTGGGGATTCATGGCTAGATTGACACTAAGGTGGTCAAGCGAGAACTGGCGGTCTGTAGGGTTAAATCCGGCCACAAAGGGGAGGTCCGGAGGTCCTACGAGAATCGTTTGACAGTTGTATCCTTATCATCCTTCTACCCCTCTACCCCTCAATCAGTATAAGATAGAGGTATAGTGGTAGAGATCGATCGAGATCGGATATCATCTGGTCATCATATTGCGAGAGAAGTCAGGACTCTTCGTAGAGAATGATCTCGTTCTGCATCAGATCCGTCTGTCTTCCCCATGCACATCCCACAACCGGGTCAATGGATCCCCAACAACGGTGGAACCCACACTGGAGGGCAGTGGATGCACCGATAGTCTGATGCAGGCCAACTGTCACCACCTGACCCAGTTAACCAGACCAAGAGTGGGCCATGAATGATTCAGGCGAGGCCCATGGGCAAACGCGGGTAGTCTCAATCATGTTCTGGAAGAAACCATCCGTCTTTTCCGGTTTCCATCCTGCTGCTGTTCGTTTTTTTTTTACCCCGCCAACAGAAGGTCCAGAGGCCCAAGGGAGATAATGCGAACTGGACTCGGGGCGGAAGGTGGTCTGCGCGTATCGCTTAGCTGCTGGAGTGGGCCACACATCGCCGTAAATATCTTTGTCATATTCCCTGATACAACCGTTGTGCTTATAAAACATGATCTGTCTATCCCATATTTTCAGGGCAGAATATCCATGCACCTATACATATAGGTGTAAATATGTCTGTATACTGATTATATTCCAGCAAAGAATCAACAGGAGAAAGCCGACATTGCGGTGAGGCGAGGAGGAATGGATTCGAACCATGGATGGTTTTCCACTAGTGGTTTGGCTGGTTTGCAGTGTTTGCTGTCCGAATCCGGAGGAGAATTAAACAGTGGTGCATGAACCTCCAGCCATAGCAATTATTCTGCCTATTCCTTATTCTCAGAGACTACGAGGGAGAGAATATAGTTGACGGAGTGGACAGCAGTTGTCCATCCCCTTTAAATATGCTTCCAACACGCACGGATCAACCATTGACGCCAGAAAGCTAATCCATCCTTCGCCTGGGACGGCCATGGTTCGGACGAAACAACAAATAAGTGACGAACACATGAAGAACTCCAGTCGATGAGCTCATCAGGGATGACGGAGTAAGAATGATGATAACGCAGCTTGCGTACCCCCGACCGAGCCACGATCGAACAGCTCGACCCATATGGTGATCCCTCGGCCCCGTAATACGGTCATTCTCCGTGATAAGCGACCGTTTCACGGGGACACAACACTCCGCTCTGACCGAGGATTGCTGACAGCCGGAGAGATGCTGTATTTCCATGTTCCAGGAGCCGCAGAATCAGGAAGAATACGACTGGAGGATCGACAGGTGCCCTGTCTGTCGAATGTCAATGTCGGAGACCGGACAGCACGGACTGGCTTACACCTTACGAGTATGACCTGGAATGGTGAAGATAGGCCGACATTGAGACAGTATATTACGAGTGGGATGATCCTTTTCCCTCCGGGTTAGTTCCCAGGTTGATTTACACGGGATGAGGGACAACATGGACGGGATCATCGACGGTCAGATACGATTATCCCGCCCAAAAATAACCCAGAATCGGATCAGCACATCATCCGGTTTCTTATCACCATCCATCCATGGTTAGAGTTAACGTAAAACGAAGGGAAAAAAAAGACACCTTTCCATTGTGCATCTCTGGGCAAATCGGACTCCACCGTCTGAATTGAGAATGATGTGCGGAGAACTCCGTGACAGGGACGGAGACCGGAAGAAGCGCGAGTAAGAGGCAGAGACAGCCCCTGAGGATGATCTGCAGAAGGAGTATGGTTCAGGGGTAGGATAATTGTTGTGGAGGAACCGTCAGCAGTACGACAGGTAAAAGGGGAAGGACCAAATATCATGCATTCTATTTTTTTTATTCTATTTTATCTCCTTTCACTAGTTCGATGTGGCTTTTCTCCGATGCTAGAATTTTCTAGAGAATCAATAAAAAAATCACCCATCCCCATTCAGTTAATGAACAAGAAGAAATGGAAAGAATAGGAGAGACAAACCGGAACAGAATCAATAAAAATATATTAAACAGAAAAGATAAAAAAAATTGGACCCAGGATAGCATCGGAGGGAAGTTCGTTTGAGGACCGCGTGTTGTCCTCGACTATCACTGATTGGGGGCCCTGGGGACTCCCTAACCAAGCCTATTCCTCCGGGGCACAACCCCACTAAGCTCGATAGGGGATGAAGCCTAAGAATAGCGCGGGACGCCAAACCCAGAGGGGCATTAGGGAGCAGGATCGGTGGATGCACGAGGGGAGCTAGTTCGTTCCCTAGTGTGGGTTGGATAGACCTGGTTGGTTCCTTTTCTTCCCCACTTCTTTCACTTCTCACGTCCCTCCTGTATGGACCCTTTTGCTGCTGCTGCTGCTGCTTGCTTCTTCTTCCTCCGTTTTATCATTCTTCTTCTCTTCTTCGGGTGGTTGTCATTGTTTGGGTTTGTTGATTGACTGTTTCTGGTTGGCTTCATTGATTGGTTTTATTTTTATCTTGTTTTCATGTCCGGGTTTATCTGGTTGGAAAGTCGCATTCCCATGACGATTTATTTATCCTTAGGCTGCCTCATTTCCTATTGATTCCTCTAGTCACCAATCATTCTCCTTGCCTAGTCAATTCTATCGGATATCGCCTCGGTCAAGGCCAAAATCTGGGGTGACTGACAGCGCCGGGGACGCGAGGAGGCCTTTCCTTCTGCACTCGTTCTCCCCCTTTCTCGTCGCTTTCTTCATTCTTCCCTCCTCCAACTGACCTATGAGTGACTCCCCGTTGGGAATCCTCGCGTCCGCATCATGGCCATGGCAATGGATGCGGGCCTGCTGCCCACCATCAAATGCTCCAACTGCGGCATGAACGTGGAGATCATGTCCATGGGGGACCACATCTGTCCGCCTGCCGGTACGTTTCTTTTCCTTTCATTTCTTAATCTTTTCTTTCTTTTGACTTCTGACATACGCTGACTGCCTTGCAGGGTCACAACCACCGCCGCCCCCGCCAAAGGAGGATGTCTGGCCCAAACCCCCCAGGACGGGGCCTCCTCCCCGCATTGACCCGGCCGCAGCCAGTACGATTAGAAACCCTCCTGCCTGGCTACAAATCCCCGAACCCAGAGCTAATACCTTCTCTAGACAGGCCGTTCATGCAGGCGGACGGAGGCATGAATGACGACAGCCTGACCCCGGCCCCACTCTCGACCGCCGCCGCGCAGCGCTCGTTTGCGCGCCCACCACTGCCCGACTCCCCGGATTCCCCAGATTTTGGCTTGGGCGCCTCGTTGGATGACTTTCCCATGCCACGGTCCATGTCCCTCCGGCGCCCGGGGACCAGCGACTTGAAAGATGCCAATTCTGCCCCGCCAGTTCCGTCGCCGCACTATCTCAATGCGATGCCGACCCCATCCACCACCCACGATCCCCCACGGAGTGCCAACCTGCCGCTCGAGGAGGACACCCTTCCACCGCTTCCCGTGCCCAAGGACAATGGCCCCGCCATGGGCGTGTCCCACCGATCCGGGCCGTCAATCGACAGCAAGAGCAGCTATCGCACGTCGTTCGCGAGCTCCCGGTACGGCGACATCAGTGACAAGCGGTTA
This sequence comes from Aspergillus neotritici, assembly GCA_023619815.1. Classification (NCBI taxonomy): domain Eukaryota; kingdom Fungi; phylum Ascomycota; class Eurotiomycetes; order Eurotiales; family Aspergillaceae; genus Aspergillus; species Aspergillus neotritici. The sequence continues at coordinate 190,563 of JALZYL010000029.1, read as the reverse complement.
ACCACCTACTCCAGCCGCATCGCCTCGTTTAGCAGTGTTGCGCAACCCTACCGCTACGAGGACGTCCCACCCATCCCCACGGATGCTATCCGTAATGCCCTGCATGCGTCCGCCTTTTCGGACTCGAGCATGTCCGGAGACTCGACGAAACATGACAGTCGGGGCGACAGTATGGGCAGCTTCGACCTGGGACCGGGGCCGGACCGCGCAGGGGAGCGCCTCGGGGACCGGTTGGAGGCCGACCGACATCGCCCCAGCCCGCTGCGCGTGGCGTCGAATCCGGGTTCAGAGCGGTCGAGCACGTCTCGTCGCTCGGACGAGCTGTTCTTCCGGAGCCCCTCGCACAGCATGCACGGCGCCCCGCATGATCCGCCCGACGAGTCGGACTATCGCTCCAAGTCTCCGGCCGACGCGCCGGCGGACTACCGACCGTATAAGTCCGCCGGGTCGGACTATCTCCAACCCACCCACCCGGACAGCCCGGGTGACCCCCACAATGCCACGGCCCAGCGGAAGAATTCCGACGCCACGAGCGACAGCGGCCTGTCCGTGTCCAACTTTGCGCGGGCGCTGGGCCTCGAAAGCAACCATACCGTGACCAGTTCTACGGCCTCGTCAGACTTGTCCCCGTCCGAGAGCCGGAGCGGCACGTCTCTGTCCAGTCTCCCGTCCGAAGCCAGTCTGTCGCGGCGAAAGCCCTCCGACCAAGGCCGTCTGGGACCGGTGCTGGAAGAGCTGCAGACGCAGGGCCCGCCGCTGGGGCAGATCCACGAGAGCCCCACGGATCTGGAACCGCCCAAGATCCCCGCCAGCGCAAAGGTGGTCCCCGATTCGCCGACGGACCCAGCCCTCGGCCAGGGGAGTCTGGCGCTGCGGCGGGAGCAGTCGCACGAGACGGACGCGAGCTCTCCGACCACCACCAGCATCTCGCGGTCGGCCACGGAACCCCTTCCGGGGGTCCCGCCGACCCCCCGCCCCAAGGGCCGGTGCAAGGGCTGTGGGGAGATGATCCTGGGGAAATCCATCTCCTCCAAAGACGGCCGCCTCACCGGGCGGTACCACCGCAATTGCTTCGTCTGCTACGACTGCAAGGTGCCCTTCCAGACGATGGACTTCTACGTCCTCAACGACCTCCCCTTCTGCTCCCAGCACTACCACGAGCGCAACGGCTCCATGTGCCAAACCTGCCACCAGGGCATCGAGGGCCAGTTCCTGGAGACAATCGAGCGCCGCGGCATGGGACCCGTCGACCGCATCCGGTTCCACCCGGACTGTCTGACCTGCCGCACGTGCAACGTCATCCTGAAAGGCGAATACTTCGAGTGGAACGGGTTCGTCTACTGCGAGCGCGACGCCCGTCGCGCAGCGGCCTCCGTCTCCCCGAACCGCTTCCGACGCCCCACGATGCCGTCCTCGCCGCTGGCGCCCCCTGGCCCCGGCCGTGGCTACGGCCCGCCACCACCCGGATACGGGCCTCCTCCCCGCGGGTTCCCCCCAGGCCGGGGGCCCCCACCAGGACGCGGCCGCGGCCTGCGCCCTCCCCCGGGGTCCTTCGACGGACCGTACGGACGGCCAAACTCCCCTCTGATGCCACCACCAGGTCCGCGCCGGTTCCCGGAGCGACGCACCACCCGACTGATGATGATATGATTACCTCTCACCACATAACCTCACATAACCTCTTGATTGACTGACTAACTGGCTTATGGGGCATGCATGCAACGCTCGTTGAGCGGGCTGGGTTGTAGAAAGTGTGGCAGGATTGATTTGGTTTAACCGCTTTCTTCGTTTCCCTCTTGTTTTGTTGTTATGTTTGCATTGGACCGGCTGCCATATACCCAACCTTCTTTTTCTTCTTCTGTTCTTGTCTATATTTTTGCACTTGACTGTGTACCTTTCGTCATGTTGATCAGACTATGTTGATCCATATCCGTGGCTTGTGTATGCGTCCAGCGATTCATACTGTTTCGTCTCGTGTTATGCTTCCTTTTACTGTCCATGTTGACGTGGACGGAGATTGCCTTGTTCATGGATGGATATTTACTATCCTCGTGGGATGTACTGGACTAGTGTATTGGTATATCCGTTGGCTCTGCCTGTAGGACTGTATATATGGTCCGTACATGATTGCAATTGGAAATTGTTGTACGTGCATACTACTTAGTATTTGTCTGTACATGCACATGTACACATGGTCTATAAGAAGCAGATTCGATGACTACCGTAGCTTAATGCGTGTCTTATATTGAGCGAGTAGGTTCGAAGCACCACGCGTCAATATTTCAAAACATGATAAGTATTTATCCATAGCTCTACCCACAGTCCATCAAGGTCCTAGATAGAGACATAACATATTTCTACTATCGAAACTGCCTCCTTGGTTATAACGATGAAATCAATATCACCGAGTACACTCTTGTCAGGTTCTCTCTATTCACACCGAAGCAGATATATTTAATGCGATAGCACAAAAACAGCATTAATCCCCCCCCCCCCCCTCCCTAAAAAACAATCTACCCGTCTCTCATACTATCTATGTATTCTTTCCCTTCCACATCTTATTTATTAAACTTTTACCTCCCGGTCTTTTTTCTCAAATATATTATCCAAAAAGTGTCACCCCCACATCACGTCACCCGCTTTGCATCATCATCATCCACCCAGATAGATACCTAGATACCCACAAGCATCGTGCTACCCCCAAGGCGTCCAGCCACCAGACAGCAAATAAACAAGTATCAATCCACCCACACCGCAACTCCCACCTGCAAGCATTGTCTAGAATTAATCTAAATACAAGCTAGCAGCAAACTGGATGCCCAATCTAATGGACTGATTGACAGACTAACTAACTACACGCGACTAACACAGTCAAGCACGCAAGCAAGCACGCGAGCAAGCGGAGGGATGAGATAATGGTGGTCAGTTGATGCCGAGTACATCTACACCACCACTATGCAGAGAGTACTAACTAGATGTAGGTAGTAAGTACGACTGACTGGAGTGACGTTGATGATCTTCGTGATTGATGAGCGGGGTATACTGTAGTTTACTGGGTTGGTTGGCGTTGTGGTGAAGAGAAAGTTGAAGATTAGGGTTATGCCTCGGCTATACTCCGTACTAAGTACAACATCCGACTGGGCATGTATGTACTTCTTTTCTTCCACCTCTCGGCTTACCGTCAGCTTAGTCGATAAGACGAGGCTCGGGGTCAATAGATATACACAATAGATATGATATAAATAATCAGCTGGATTGGGCCCCTCGTACCTATCTATACTATTAATATCATCCTATCTATCTACCTTACCGAAGACACAATGTCATGCACAGGTGAAGCCCCGCGCGGGGCTGGCGTAAGGCTGTACACTGCAGGGTTTATACCTCGTCTACATAGTTAGTACGCGGTATATAGGTAAGCAATAAGTGTAGTGCAATCCTTTGGTTTTATTGACTTGACAAAGTTAGTATCTGCAGGCAGGCATGAATCAGCCTTGGCGTCTGTACCCTAGGTACTTATTATGGATATGAATGAGGGGCCGGATTATAGCTGCATGGCGCAGTGACTTGAGTTATTCTGCATTTACGGCCCCAGCTTATGCATATGCATGTGTCTGTCTGTGTCTGTGTCTGTATCTGATTTTGTTGGTAGGCGCAGCTTTGTTGGTGATGATGAGTGTATGAGCTGATATTTTAGTTTGGTTAAAATAATTTTTTTTGGGGAGTATTTAGTTTATTCTTTGGTTATTTTTTAGCTTCGTTTTTTAATATCTTTTCCTCCGTCCTTGTACTATATTAGTTTGGGCAGTAGTTGCGGTGGGATTATATTGGGTGGATGGGGCAGGATATATTACTGCTTCATGGTAAGACAGTATGTGTGGTCCGTGGTGTGATGTTTCTACCTCTCTCAGTGCTGTAGAGTATACCGATTCTATACCGGAAAGCCACTTCCATACACTGCACATGGGTATATTCCATGAGATACTCATATCTCCGTGCTTCCTCAACATACATGCAAATTCCGTAGCAGGAGTGGGGAGAGCCCCACGCTTAGTAATGCGGCTTATAAATCCATCCATGATGTCGATATTTGATGCCAAACTTGTATACAACATCAGACCTTGGATTCTACACCTCCAACCCATCAAACACAGAAAGCAGAAGCAAAAAAAGAACCAAAAAGTGAAGAAAATGTCGATCAAGCAGTGGAAGACCCCCCTCCAAGGCATCGACTCCCTCGAGTTGACCGAAACCCCCATGCCCACCCCTGCAACCGACGAAGTCCTCGTCGAGATCCACGCCGTATCGCTCAACTACCGCGATGTAGAGGGTATGTCTCACCCCTCCACCCGACAACCTGGCAGATCAAGTCTAAAAGAATAGTCACCAACGGGGAATACACCCACCACAAATCGGTCAGTCAGGCCGCCATCGTCCCCTGCTCGGACATGTGCGGGGTCATCACGGCGGTCGGCCCCGCCGTCTCCAGCTGGAAGGTCGGTGACCGCGTGCTGTCGACTTTCTGTCCAGACCACCAGACCGGCCAGATCACCGAGAAAGAGCTCAGTCGCAGCATGGGTCTGCCGCTGGATGGCGTGCTGGCCACCCACCGCGTCTTTCCCGCCTCGGCGCTTGTCCGAGCCCCGGCCTACCTCTCTGACAACGAGGCCTGCACCCTGCCCATTGCCGCTGTCACCGCGTGGATGTCGATCAACGGTATGCGCCCCATGGGCCAGCCTGGTGGCCAGGGCGAGTATCTCTTGGTGCAGGGCACGGGCGGCGTCGCCATCGCAGGTCTGCAGATTGGGAAAGCTTCCGGCATGAAAGGTGTGTTCCTAGCCTTCTCCTCACCCGTCTTGGGCATATGTCCCGTATCATAGCAAGTGCATAGCATAGCTGATTAATGAATGCTGAAGTGATCGTGACCTCCTCCTCCGACGAAAAACTCGAGCAGGCCCGCGCCCTCGGCGCAGACCACACCATCAACTACCGCACCACACCCGAGTGGGCCCCGGCCGTCATGGCCGCGACGGGCGACCACGGCGCGGATGTCATCCTCGAGACGGGCGGTGCGCAGACGCTCGGACAGAGCTTCGACTGTGTGGCCTTTGGCGGCCTCATCGACTGCATTGGCTACGTCTCCGGTAAGATGGACACCGAGGGAACCCGTCTCAACACGAACCTGCTGGCGCTGCGCCGCAATGTCACCCTCAAGGGAATCATCAACGGCCCCAAGGACCGGTTCGAGGAGATGCTGCGCTTCTACGAGGCGCGGGAGATCCGGCCGGTCGTGAATCGGGTGTTTGGGTTTGAGGAGGCAAAGGAGGCGATGCGGTTTTTAGAGAGTGGGAGCCATTTTGGAAAGGTTGTTATTGCTGTGTAGTTTTATTTTTTATTTTTTATTTTTATTTATTTTTTATTTTTATTTATTTTTTTTGTCCCGTGTTTTATTTTTGAGTTTTTCTTTCTTTGCTTATTTTGGTTATTATTTTTATCTTTTTCTGCTGGTTTTTCTGTTGGATCATTTACATATAACCGACCTGCCCCATTCAGGGGTTATTGCCTGGTTATTAAACCCCATTAAACGCCGCCCTGATTCAGCACAGCCCCGTCTTCTGACTCAGAGAACATGATTCGATGCGAGTTTAGCGTTCCTGCCTCGGGTGATACCGCATCTCTCCGACTGCATCTTGTCTGTGGACAACGAGGTTGCCAGACAGTGATATCATGACAAATGGACTGAGATAACACACGTCAAAGTATCTCCCAGCACACTGGACTCCAGCGACTGGCCCAGAGAGCTCCACAAGCTCTGGAAAGTCATGAGTCCAGAGTGGAGCGAGTTGTCGTGATGATCGACATTTAGACCTGAAGGATTAGGGTTAGGGCCCGAACAGATGTTGTCTGGTTCGACCGTCAGCAAGACCCTCTTCCCAAAAAAAGAAAATTGAAATACGACCCCAGTAATACTAATCAGGGACCGTCATATTGGCCAATCCCTGTATACGAGCCAACAACGCGGTCGGATGGGGCGGCGCTTTTTCTGTGGCTTTTTTCTTCACCCGGGATGTCAGGGAAGATGGAGACGGGATGGCGACCCACCATGATCGCGTATTTGCTATGCGTGCGTCTGGCATCATCTGTGGTTCGATTGTGCAATTCGACCATTTTTCTCTAGTTCGATGGGGTACTATCACCGCGGTCAATTTCTAGACAGCTGTTGGATGGACGATCGGGGGTCTTCGCCGCGTAGATTAGCCCCCCCGCTAATGACCTAGGCGCCGATGAGATCGACACTGTGCAATGGGGTGGAGAAATGATACAAATCTGGGTCGGGTGGAACGGGGGGGAGGTCAATCTTTATTTATTGGGGATGTGACCCTGGACAGCCGGAGCTTGAGTTCTCTAACTGAGCGACAAGCGACAACACACGATGAAGTTCACGGCCGCCCAGTTCGTTCTGAGCCTGCTCGGCCTCGGCGTGGCCGCGAAGCAGCCCAATATCCTATTCATCCTGACCGATGACCAAGGCAAGGAGGCCATCGGTGGGCTGGAGCACATGCCCCAGCTTCAGGTACTCTCCTTTCCCATGCGCGCGTCGTATACAACCCACTCATACATGGTGTAGGAAAAAGTGGTCAGAAAAGGCAGCACCTACCCCAAACACTACTGCTCCGTCGCGCTATGCTGCCCATCGCGCGCCAACCTCTGGACCGGCCGCATGCCGCACAACACAAACGTCACCAACGTCGAGCCCCCCTACGGTGGGTATCCGCGGGTGGTGAGCGCCGGCTGGAACGACAACTACCTGCCGCTGTGGATGCAAGACGCAGGCTATGACACGTACTACGTGGGCAAGCTGTGGAACTCGCACACGGAGGAGAACTACAACAAGCCGTACCCGCGGGGGTTCAACGGGTCGGACCTGTTGCTGGACCCATGGACGTACCGGTACCACGCGGCGCGCATGACGCGCAACGCGGAGCCCCCCGTCGACTACTCCGGCCAGTACTCGACAGACGTGATCCACAAGAAGGCGCTGGATTTCCTCGACGACGCGCTGAAGAGCGAGGCCGGCCGGCCGTGGATGCTCACCGTGGCGCCCAACGCGCCGCACTCGAACGGCAGCTTCGACCCCTCCACCAAGGGCGCCTGGTTCGGCGAGCCGGAGTACCCCGAGCGTCACGCGAACCTGTTCAAGGACTACCGCATCCCGCGCGACAAGAGCTTCAACCGCGCGATCGAGGACGGCCCCGCCTGGGTCGGCAAGCTCGAGCCCATCAAGCCGCACGTGCTGGACTACATTGACGAGTTCCAGCGGTGTCGACTGCGCGCGCTGCAGTCTGTCGACGAGATGGTCGGCGCGTTGATCGATCGGCTGGAAGAGGCTGGCGAGCTCGATAACACCTATATCTTTTACTCCACGGACAATGGGTACCACGCCGGACAGCACGCGATGCAGCCTGGCAAGAACTGCGGATACGGTATGTTCTACCCCCTTCCTATACGTCGAAAACCGTACTAACAACAGCATGTAGAAACCGACATCAACGTCCCCCTCATCGTCCGCGGACCCGGCATCCCCGAAGGCGAGACCCTCGACGTCATCACCAGCCACACAGACCTGGCACCGACGTTCCTGAAACTCGCCGGGGCGAAGAAAGACGGCCTCGATGGGAGTGCCATCCCGACGACCGTGGCGGCCAGCAAGGCGGCTGACAAGAACGAGCACGTTGCTGTTGAGTACTGGGGGACGGTACGTTCTTTCATTCCATCCATTCACCATACTCTATCACCTACATATATGACTTTCACATGTTATCATCTGGTGAAAATTAATCGAATAATATACTAACTCTACTTACCTCACAGGCCGTCCCCGAAGGAATCTACGGCTGGATCAGCAACGAATCCTTCCGCGCGGGCAACACCTACCGCGACAACACCTACAAAGCCGTGCGTCTCATCTCCGACGACTACAGCGTATACTACTCTGTATGGTGCACCGGCGAGGTCGAATTCTACGACTTGAAGGTATCTCCTCCCCCTTAAGATCCCACCATCATTTCTCAAGAGACCAACAAGCTAATAAAAAATAAAAAAAAGGCCGACCCCCTCCAAACCAAAAACCTCGGCGCCAAGCCTCAGCAGCACAAATTCCTCAACCGTCCCCTCGAACAAGCCATGCACAGACTCAACACGCTAACCCTCGTCCTCAAATCCTGCAACGGCGACTCCTGCCGCCACCCCTGGCAGCAGATCCACCCCGGAGGCGGAGTGAAGACCCTCGCTGCGGCCCTGGACGCCCGCTTCGACAAGTTCTACGCCGCACAGCCGAGAGTCGCGTTCGCGGACTGCGCGCTCGGATACCTCTGGGAGAAGGAGGGGCCGCACGATTTCAACATCTTTGGGGGCGGCAAGTCGAGCGTGAGTCCGCCTGCTGATGAGCGTGTCAGGAGGGGGAAGGATGATGCCGGGAAGAGGAATTCCGGCAGGGGCGAGAAGGGGGATGGTGATGATGATGATGATAAGGAGAGTGTGGCTGCGGCTGTTGTTGTGGCTGGGGGGAGGGGGAGTGTCTGGATGACTGTTGCTGGGGCTGTTGGTGTTGGGATGGTGCTTGTGGGAGGGTTGGTTTGATTTGATTTAATTCACATACATTTTGTGTTGGTGGGAGAAAGACTATTGTCTTTCTGTATTGGGGTTTTGTGTTGATCCATCTTGTTAGCATGCTGCTTGCTTCTGGTTATATGATGGCTAATGATACCTAATGATACCCAATGAGGTTTTATCTTTCATATCTTTTCTTATATCTATACCCGTTCTAATATCACATCCTATGTCTTATATCCTACGTTCAACACCTTACATCACATATCATCCCGTATCTAATATCTAATGTAAATTTGTACGATCAAGTGCTTGATTAGAGCTAACTACAGTGAGGGTTTATTAATAAGGCATGTCAGTCATACTAACAGAACCATCATGCGACCAAGCCAAGCACAACACCAAGAGCGATGTCAAACACGGTATGGCCGAAAGGAAAGGTAAAAACAAATGACAGAACAGCTGTAAGATCCGATGAGATATCACCAACCGTTGATGCACAAGCAAGGTAAGGGACGGGGAATGTAAAACGGAAGAAAGATGAAAAAAGAAAGATGGAAAAAAAATCAATCCACAAAAGGAAGATGATTTCGGGATCGGCTTCGATGACCGAGGACGGCTATCTCCGCGATGTGCTCGTACACGCGGTCATCGGCGAGGTAAACCCGAAAGTCGCGCAGTCCGCGCAGTTCCACAAATGATTTTAGAAGCTTGCGCATGAACTTGATACGGCATTCGGTCGTGCTGCCTGAGAATGCGTTCTTCGTGCCCAGGTCGACAAGGGTGAGCGACAGACGCGGCAGGTCAAAGTGCTCGCGGATAAAACGGAGGAGCATCAGCCAGGGTAGCAGAGTTGAATGATCGAGGTACTTGCTCAGTCGGAATGGGTTGCGGTAGCTGAGAGGAAATTTGAACGACAGTTGGCGGATCCTCATGAACGACTGCGTGGGGATGTAGTGCCAGAAGCGCATCATGAATTCCGGATCCTCCTCCAAGAAGGCGAAGTGGTTCTTGCCGTAGAAGATCTGGCGCGCGTCCTCGTAGAAGCCACGACTGACCAGAAAGTATGGCAGCGGCGAGGAGAAGCACGAGCAACTCGTGGAGAAAGACGTCTGACGCGAATGGCAGAAACACATGGCCCCGACGGGGGAGCAGCTCTCACAGCAGGTCAACGGGAAGATAACATGGCGGTCGTTGCGACGGTCCTGGAAGCTAACAATGCCATATTCATTATCGGCGGCCGCCAGATACGGATCCGAGCGATCGGTGAGCAAGACCTCCAAGACCATCAGTTGGATCTCCTTGGGGAGTCGCAAATACGGGAAGACGGGCATGTTGTCGGGCAGGTTGCCAGTCACCCTCCAGGCGGCCCGCTTGATAACACGGCGAATATCGTCATCGACCGAGGTCATCATGTGGATCGCGCAATTGGACAGGCGCGGAAACGGATCCATCGCGGTCATCATCTTGCAGGCAACCTCAAACTCTCGGACCCTGCACTTAAGGCTGAACTGCCGAAGGCTAGGCATTTCTTCCGCGGCCACTCGGCAGAACTGCGTCCAGATCTTGATCACCCGACTGTGTATTCCAATCCCCAGCTTCAGATACCGGTTGTAGGCCGGGCCCATGTCGACATGCAGACTGCGAATGTGATGGACGCCCCATTGGGTCGCAGAACGGAAGAGCCGAAACTGGGCCACGGTGTCAAGCTTCATGTTGAATCGGTTTTGACCAAAGAAGATGGCACCGGCTTGCTCTCGCATGGCACGGGACACAGCGAACAGCTGGGTAGGCAGTCTGGGGTGGTGACAATCAATGTGCCTCACCAACAGCCAGGGCATGCGGCCGGGAGGCAGAAATCCATGGAATCGATTACACTGGATGTTTCCGGTCTGGCAAACGATGCGATGCTTTTCATACCGCAGGTTGAGCGGACAGGGCCGGAGCAACCAGGCGTATCGGAAGATACGGATCTGGACGTCCTCTGGGAGGTCTAGGAAGGTGATGCGGGGAGTTTCCGGGCGGGCCACGCTGCCGGGCGCGTCCGTCGTCGACTCGGTCTCCTGTCTTTCGGGACCCTGGGCGGCAGGACGAAGCCTGGGGCGTGGGCGAGCCGGCATGCTGCCCCAGTTGGGGTCTTCTTTCTCCGCGCGAAGATCTTCGAGATGGAGGAGCACGGCAAGGACGGCCTCTTCCTCGCTGTCGACCTCCATCACGAAGTGCCAGTGGACGAGATGCGTGGCTGTCGACGTGGACGTGTCAGTGTGGTTCCAGTTATTGGGGTGAACGGGTCCAGTGAATCAAGGTGATGTGACTTACCAGAGAGTCCCTGCCGGTTGAGACTCGTGCTGGATAGTGATACAGTTGGGAGACCGGCCTACAAGCGGAAAAATGATGGGCAGAGGCAAGACCCGAGGGAGATACAGAACAGCGAATGTAAGATAGATGGGAGAAGGATGAAGGTGAAGTCGTTGTGGAGGAGTGCACGCGGGGATAACAAACTTCCCGTTTGGGCCGGCGAGTGCCTGGGGTGTCCGATCACGTTTCCGGCTCAACTTTGACGGTAATTTTAGCATCCTCTTCCTCTTTCGCACTCGTCTTCCTCCCCTTTGTCGCCAGCCCTTTGACTTCGCTCTTGCACAGCTTAGTCCCTGCCAGATCGCATTCGCCGCATCGCCGACCAACAGGTAAGCACACCGTCTGTCCTAGACCGACGAGCAGTTTATTGATTTCATGCCACTTGTCGCGGGGGAGCCACGACTCCAGCGCCATGCGCGTTTCTTCAGGATTCTTGGTCTTGTGCCATCCCCAGAGGTTCGTGATGCGGTGGACGTGGACATCGACGCCGATACCGAGGTGCTTGCCCCAGGCGGCACTCATGCAGAGATACGCCATTTTCGGGCCGACGCCGGGCAATGCCATCAGACCTTCGGGGGTGGACGGGATGTCGGAATCGTGCTGGTCGCGGAGGATGAGCGCGGTGGCTTTGATATACTTGGTCTTGTTGTTGTGGAAGCCCACAGTCCCGATGAGCTGGTTGAGCCGCTCGGGGGAGACAGCGAGGATGTTCTTTAGGTTCAAAGTGCTGTCTTTGTCTTTGCTGTCTTCAGACTTGACTGCTACGTCATCGGGATCTTCAGACTTGACTGCTTCAGCTGAATCTTCCTGGCCAAGCTCGGTGTGTAGCCGGTGCATGGCGACCGCCGTGACGGTGTCTTTCGTCTGGGAGGAGAGCATCAGAGCGGTCAGGATGTGATATCGGCGGTCTCGCGGGGAAGACGCCCGCCAGTACAGCTCTGCGCAGCCCATGGTGTCGACGGGGGCGGTGGGGTTCTCCTCTCTCATCTTCTTGACGGTGGAATAGATAGTCTCCCAGTTGGAGGGGGGTTCCACATGATAGCCATCGGGGGTTTTGAGCTTGCGAGCTGGAGTGCGACGGGTTTTCTGCGGCTCTTTCTTTTCTTCTGGTTCATGCTTGATGGCAGTCCGACGGGGTTGCTGGACCTCCGTCTCCTCCGGCTCACTTTTAATAGCAGCCCGAGTACGACGACTCCGTCCAGCATCCGCAGCCACTCGGGAAGGCCTGACCGGCGCGTCCAACGTGGCCTTTTGCCTCTTTGGCGGCGGCTCCAAGATATCCTCAATATCAACCGTATTCACCGACGAAAGCGATGACTCATCGTCGCTGACAGATTGGTCCATTCGTCCTGCAGGAACAGCCGGAGCGTCCAGCGCGAAGCTGCGGAGGGCGCGGCGTGTCCGGGCAGGGGGCGACAGAGCCTGCATCAGCTTGGCGGTATCTTGGGAAGCGCGAGACGTGCGCATGTTGCTACTTTAATCAACCACTAGTATAATACTGATTAAAAGCAAGCAATTGGTTGGTTGGTTCACATGAACAGTCGACAATACCGTAGCGTAGCTAGATCGACGGACGAATTTGCGGCGAGCGGAAGTCAGTCGGAGTCGGAGTGAGCAGCCCAACCCCAGACGGACCCACGGGATTTTAGCCTCGGTCGGATTTCGCCATCTCATCCATCTCCATCCAGCCTCTCATTTATCCTCATCCAACTAACCTCCCTACCCTCCACCACCGAAAGAACAACGCGATACAATACAACAAATTAAAAAGAAGAAGAGAGAGAAGAAGAAGAACAAGATGGCCATCCCCCACTCCACCACACAGCGCCTCCTCCGCGAACTAAAAGACTACACCAACAACCCCAACGCTGCGCTCCTCCACCTTGGCCCAACCAACGACGACGACCTCTTACACTGGGACGCAGTCCTCAAGGGTGTCCCAGGGACACCATACGAAGGTATCCCCTCCCTCCCCCCTTTCCCCTCTCCCCTTTCCCCCCCCCCCCAAACCATCAATCATCACCAGACTAACCCAACGCAGGCGGCCTCTGGCAACTCACCATCACCCTCCCCCCAAACTACCCTCTCTCGCCGCCCCAAATCAAATTCAAAACGCGCATCTCGCACCCCAACATTTCCTTCACGACCGGCGAAATCTGCCTCACCCTGCTCACAACGGAGCACTGGAGTCCGGTGTACACTCTGTCGACGACGCTCTCCGCCATCCAGCACCTGCTGACGGACCCGCGGCCGGATTCGCCGCTTAATGTGGATGTGGCGAATTTGCTGCGCGAGGGGGATATGGCTGGGTGGGAGAGTATTGTGAGGTATTGGACGGGGGAGGAGAGGTGGGTTCCGTGATTTATCTTGCTTTGTTTTGGTTCTGGGGGGTGGGTAACCATCTTTCGTTATGGTTTGGTTTGAGTTGGGTTGTGGTGGGGGGATATGGGTGTTTTATTGGGTTGAGGTGGAGGTGGAAGTGGAAGGGGATGATGGATGGATGGGTTGGAGGGAGAGGGGGTTATGTTTATGACTGTTTATATCTTATTTATACATACCCTGCAGTGGTTATATAGAGCTCCTGCAATGTCTATACTCGATGTTTATACATACAGATTTATGTCCATCTTATATCCATCATACCTGGCAGGTTATATTATACATTACAATTACACAGAATTGACTGATAAACATGTATTGGCTAATCCATACTTTTCAAGCAAAAAGAAAGACAAATCCGATCAGAGAGTGACACCGCAGATGCTATGCGTAAGGATCGTAAGAACGTAATAACCGCCCGATGCGAAACGAAACAAGCCAGAGACCAGAACTCCATCAATTCAATAGAGGTAAGGTAGAAAAGAGAAAGACAGAAGACCAATGCTTTACAACACCATAGCCACAGCGGCAGCACCACCCATCATCAGATACATCTCGTGACGGAAGTCCACCCGGGCCCCCGCCGAATCGCCCGTCTGCAGACCCGGGGCGGGCCCCGTGGTGGCCGCGGCGCGGTTCTGGGTGGGATGGACGACGGTGACGGCCGTGACGGTGCTCTGCTCGCCGTTGGGCAGGGTGGTGGTGCTCTTGAAGGTGGAGGTGTAGGGCTTCTCGGAGGTGGTCTCCGAGGTCGACTCGGAGGTGGACTCGGAGGTGGTGGTGGGGGCGGTGGTGCTGGGACCGTGGGTGGTCGAGGTGGTCTTGGTGGTGTCCGCCGTGGTGGAGGGGTGAGCGGTGGGGGTCGGGGCGTTGTCAGAGCTGGAGCTGCTGCTGCTGGAGGTGGTGGTCGAGTCCTGCGAGGTGGAGTCCTGCGAGGTGGTCGACTCCTTGGAGGTGGACTCCTTGGAGGAGGTGGACTCGTGGGTGGTGGCCGGCGGGGCTGGAGCGTCCGAGGTGGTGGGTTTGGGTTCGCTGTCGGCGGTGGACGCGCCGGTCGGTTCAGACCCGGTCGTCGGACTGCCCTGGGAGGCGGCAGTGGGCTCGGTCGCGGGGGCGGCGGAGCTGTTGGGCGAGTCGCGCTTGGCCAGGTTCATGTGGGCGTCGAGCGAGGAGTCCTCCCGCGGGGACTTGGCCTTGTCGTCGCTCACACGGCGGGCGGCATCACGGAATCGTTCCACCAGACGGGCGGCCTTGTCGGCGGATTTCTCGTCGACTGCGCGGGCGGCGACCTGGTCGGCGTCGGACGACGGGGCGGGGACGGCCACCGCGGAGGAGGCGACCAGGGAGAGAACCAGCAGGTTGAGAAGGGACTTCATGTTGACGTTGGAGGATGGTAATGACGAGGCAAGATGTGGATGAGAGGATGATAAAAGATGAGGTGAGATTGGAAGTGGTTGGTTGGGTGTGACCGTTGCAGCCACAAGCTAAGAACAAGAGGCGCAGGAAGAAGAAAAAGTCAAGTGCAGAACGATGAAAAGGAAAGAAGAAAGAAGAAGAAGAAGAAGAAGAAGAAGAAAGCAGGAGTATTTGTTTCCTGGCCGATCGGAGCGATCTCGTCGGATCCACCGTGTAGGAAAGACTCGTCCGATCCAATCCAGGATCAAAAAGCCGATCAACCGGGATAAAATTAGACGACGAACCAGGCAGTCCTCTCCCTAAAGGATTAGACCAAAGCCAAGTCAGGAATCCTGGTCGGGAAGAACGATGACGAGAGAATCAACTAGTGGGTGGATCGTCCACTAGTGTTCGTGTCTATTCTGTTCTGGTGTGGCGATGCTCTGTTACGGTGACGCTGGAGAGATCAGCCATGGGTCGCCTGAAACTGTTGTCACTCGATTGTTCTTATATTCTAATATTATAATAATATTTATAAATATAATAATATATCAATTATTGTTTCATCATTCCATACTTGATACCTTCATCATTCCCATTCTCCTACATTTATCGATCCCCTTGTTGACGGTGTAAATTCCAGGAACAACACCAATAATCCAGAACCATAATCCAGGACAACAACACAGGAACAAGAAACAAGAAACAGTCCGCATTCGGTCACCCTGTTCCTTTCGGTTCCTTCGGTCCATTCAATGGATCGAACTGGATCGACCTCGGCTGCTTTCTCATAGGCGGGTGGAGTGTGGATCGACCATGGTTACTAGACACTACTAGAGATACTAGGTAGTAAGTAGCACTACACTACCACTACTGAGTTACTACACTCCACTTCACTACTCTACTCAGTTACTACGCTGCCTAATAGTCACTCCCTCAAGTTGAGTTGGTCTGGTAGACTCTAGAAAGGGTCATCTCTTATACATTCCTCGCGTCGGTATGGATATGATGACCCTCGATCGGATGGCTTCTCATCCCTCAATCCCTACATCATACTCATCCCCAAATCAGCCAGACTGAGACATGCTATTTTTATACCGGCAACTGGCCGAAAACCAGTGGATAGAGAGCGGATACATCCACACAACACGAACAGAATAATCCTACTGCACAATAAAATATACACCCAGCATCAATCACACCAGGTTAACCAATCCATCCATCGTAGTCCAGAGTCCCCCCAAAAAAACCACCAGAAATAATGTCAACGCTCCAAAACCCCCACCCACTCCGCCCATCCCACCACCGCCCCCTCCACCTGTCTCGCAACCTCCCCCCTCGTCGCCAGATCGCTCAACATCCGCCGATCCACCCGCCGACTGAGCGCCACCAGCTGAAAGAAGTACCGGTGCGGTCCACCGCCCGGCACCGGCGCCGGCGCCAAGTACACCACCCCGTCGCCGCCGCGGTTCTCGCCGTACCGGAACCCGCCCGTCAGCCGGAACGCATCGGGCGTCGACTCGTCGATCTGAAAGTCCGCGTGGTTGACCCCCGTAAAAACAGGCGGGATGCCGAAGTACACGCCGTGCACGATGGGCGTCTCCAGCGGTGCGTCCGGGTCTTCGCTGATGAGCACGTACTCTTCGATGGGGGCGGCGGGCGGCGGACGCCAGCTGAGGGCCGGGAAGAGCCCGGCGCCGTCGACGGAGTACTCGACTGGCATGGTGGAGCCGGATGCGCCTAGCTCGGGGCTCGTGATGTTGAAGGTGGGCTTGGGGTGGTTGGCGAAGGCGGGACCGCGCGTGAAGAGCTTGGTTTGGTCGCTGTGGGCGAGGGGGATGAGGGGGAGGAGGAGCGTCAGGAGGAGGGTGATGGTGTGCATCTGTTGGGGTTAGTTAGGGGTGAGTGTGATGTGGGGGACGGACGTACTTTGGTAAGTAGTATGATATTCTGCTGTGGTGATGATGGAGATAGACTATGCTTTGGTGATATGTGGTATGGCGATGATTGAACAGACATCGTCTAGGGACCATCCCCGATATAACCACATCCTGCCCGATGGAAAGCGATAGGGCAGGCACCAGTCGCGTCAATGGAAATGGCAAGCCATGCCCAACGCACGCTCCTTCCTGCTACACCCCAAGTTGCGCATTGCCATCAATATCATACCCGCGTCTTACGACTTGTCGAATGGGTAGGTCCTAACTGACAGGGTTTTCACTCTGTAGAAGTAACGATGGTACCATAACCAACACCCTACGTTGCCAACATATATGTAATCCGCTCTTTCGAAAGTCCATCCCACAGCGGTCGGAATTCTATTCCGGATGTGTAGTGTAGTGTAGTCTGGTTGGATATTCACAAGGAACAAGGGGTGTAGTCAGGGTCATCAATATACCGACGTACAACCAATAAACCAATATATTGTAGGAACAGTCCGAAGAACGTATTATTTGTCTATCATAATGTTATTATATACTAAAATCTTGATATATACACCCAAAACCACCTAAGAATTCTGGCACTGCGCACCCGCAACATAAGGGTTCGAAACCGCCTCGAGGCCCTCGCTCTCAGCGCAGCACTGGGCGTTACCATTGCCGTCCTTAATCTGCTGCGAGTTGCTGTCGTACAGGCAGTTATCCTCGCCGTAGTAGATGTCGCCGTACGACTTGGGCCAGGAGGCGCTCAGCTTGCACTTAGGGATGACGGTATTGTCGCCGGTGTTGCTGCCGTCGAATCCGGCGTAGATGGTGGCGCTGAGCGTGTCGCCGTTGCCGGGGTCGGAGATGGCTACAGATTATGTCGTTAGTTGGGTGGTTTTGAACCTGTGAGAGCGAAGTGGGGTCTTACTGAAGTGGTCGCAGACGGGCTTCTCGTTGATGTTGATGTATCCCTTGTTCACGTGCTATATATACAGGTGGTTAGCAACTGGTAGTACCATGGTGATTTAGTGGTGGGGAGAGAGGGGAAGTACAATAGTCGTTCCCTTGCTGTTGTAGTTCGGAGGGTCCGCGCAGGGCCAGTAAGGCGAGTTTGCTTGGTGGTTGGACTGGATCCCGGACTTGGCCTGCTCCACGCTCTCGCACACCGGGAAGTTGAAGAAACCGGGGTAGCGGACTGTCTTGCCGTACTGGGCGCTCTTGAAGTCCTGCATAATCTCTTCCATACCCGGCGCGTCGTAGCCGTTCTTACCGCCACCGCGCCCCTCGTAACCGGTGATGGCACTGGACACAATGTCCTCAAGCGTGATGCCGCCCCAGTTCTGGGAGAGCGTGGCGTTGTCCGCGCCGGGAAGCGGCGTAAAGTGGACCTGGCTGTGCAGGTCCCACTCGTTGGCGTTCACAAGGAAGGCCCAAGTGCCTCTCCAGCACACACGCGTCTGGGCGGAATCTTCGTCGGTCATGAGACCCTCGTACTCATCCGAGAACCCAGAACCGGGTTTCTTGAAATCGGCCGAATGGTTGTCACAGCTAATGTCGGTCTTCCTGTGGGAGAATGAAGATGAGTACCACGGTATCTATGAATGGTGAGCTTGGGTTGCTTACAGGACGAAGGGATGGGCACCGGCGCCATTGGAAGCAGTCTTCCACGCAGTAGGCATCAGCTGGCCGTACAGCACCGACACGACCTCGCTTGCCATTGCATTTTGGTTGAGAGTGCTGGGCATGTAGTTCATCCGGCCATCTCCAATCAGCTCCTGGAGGTCTTGTACAGATGAATCATCGCCCGAGAAGATGTTCTCGAGATATGTGGCCTCCATGTCCGTCCAAGACTTGAACAGATCGCCAAGAGCAGAGCTCAGAGAGTTTTGTGCCTCGAGCTTATCATGAACCCTGATCGTAGTTAGCAAAGACAAGTCCACAAGGGGGATGCCGCTTTGGGCGCTTACTGGGGTACATTGTCTTTGACCCAAGCTCCCGTGAGACCGACAAGCTGGAACGCCATGTCGTGCGCAAACCCTTCCGCGCTGAATCCGGTACCTCTCTTCCATCGAGGGAGCGGCACTGATCTCTTGGTTTCGGGACTAACTTGAGTCTTTTCAGTGTCCCCAAGTTCAGTCTTTTCAGTATCTCCAAGTTCATGTTTTCCACTTCCAGAATTCCCGCTGTTTTTACGGCCGGAGGCGATACCTGTAGCTGCCTTGGCGATGTCCGTCTCAACTAGCATTTCATTAGAAGAGAACCCAGAAGCATGTATACGAATAATCGACCCCGGTACGTACCCGTTGCGAAAATCCCGGAAATCCCAAACCCAAAGATCGTGCTCAAGCCGTCAATGATCGCCTGGATCGCCTTGGAGTCATCCGACTGAGGAGCGAAGGTGGCGGTGAAGTCACCAATCTTGCTCTGGACTTCCGTCATGGCCGTCTGAAGTGCATCGTGGATCCCGGCGTGCAGCTGTAATCACCATGTGGGTTAGGGCCTGCTGGTTCGGGCTTGGAGTCAAGACAGGGGATGAGCTTACCTGATGAATACCAGAGAAAGCGTTCAGGAGAAGGAAGCTATATTCTACCGTCAGCACCAGTGGAATAAAGCAAGACGACATTCGAGCGTCGGAAACCTACCCTGCTGGACGGCTCGTGTCCTGGCACTGGACTGTGGTTGAGCAATCGACGTTGCCAATATTCGCACAGTTCCACTGCTCCGGGCCATGGAAATAATCGCTGGCGAACTGCGGAAAACTGAGTCTACTGTCCTTACCCCTGCGCCTCCACTCGCCAGTCATTGAATTCCAAGCTTCTGGAACGCCAGCCGCCTCCCATCGAGTTTTGAATTCTTGATTGACATCGGCGATGTTATTCTGCTGGCATGTTGCAGATAACCAACCCGACGCGGAGACATTCTGGGGGTTCTGTCTGATTACTAGCCCGCTGGCCGAAGCCAGGAGCAAAGGGAGCGTAGCACTGAGTTGAGTGTGATGCATCGGGGCGAATCACCTGCCGACGGGAACGAGTGACGGACGTGCTGCAATCAGCGAGTCAAACAAATGAGCTGAAATAAACGAAAGAATGGTTGGAGTTTTAAGTCCCTGAGCCAGCTTGAAGAGAGGCACAAGAGCCATATTTATAACTCCCGGCTCCAGGCAGCCCGTGGCTGTGTGCCTGTCACATTGTAATCCGACAAAGGAGAACCTCCAATTAGCTGCCCCTTTCAGGATGCTCCACGAGAACCTCCTGGATATGGTGTCTGCGGGCCCCGGAACCACGTTTCAGCTGTGACGGCCCCCAGGATACAAACGATATGGGCTTGCGTGTGCTGCACCTGAACGTGGGGTCCAAAAGCTGCGGGGTCTGACTTGGTGTTCTCCAGACAGTGTCTCCATACCCTGGACATGCCATGTTCGATGGGCGCTGAAAGATCCCAGTACGCTAACGGCGCAAGTGGGGCTTGCGACTTGGCAGGAATCGAAGAAGTGGTTGAAGAAACCCTCCGGAGGGATTAAAGACATGTGTTGAATTGATCCTGAAAAAGCTTGAGCAAGGAAGGATGCTCCTTTATACTGTATATCGACGAGGAGTCTCGATTCCAACGTAATCCTCGAGTCCAGCAGCAGTATCATGTAGTTACTCTCGGGTTATCACCAGAACAGACTGGAAGACATGATGACGCAGACAGTTCTCGCCCCATTTACCGGGAATATTCTCCGCGGTAGAATATTTAGGGCGTTTCACGGTGGAGAGTACCATACCACGGTTAGATATGATATCCATGATCGGGTGCATCGTTCGTCAACGGCACCGCGGGTGAACATGCATCGATGATATGGGCCCTCTTCAGCTGGGGTCAGAACAGGCCTTCCCTGCTTTTTCATCAATCATTTTTAACCTCTGCATACCATACTGACGTTTCATCGAGCAAGAGTCGTCACATTCCTCGCTGGACTGGGATCAAACGGCGCACTCTGACAATCTATTTCCAAGTTATTGATTCCAAATCCCAACAGAGCGAAGCCACGAAGCAGGTAGCCGAACCCGATTGGACCGTTGAGGATCGGAGGTCGGAGTTTGACTTGCGTCCGCCTTGCAGAGGATAGATGACGATCATCACAGATAGTCGTTGGCTCAGATCCTTCGTTCAGGGCCAGTCCAAACAACGCGGCATGTAGAATGGCTTGGCACGGGTCAATGTGGGGAGCTCGCCAGTCACATGATCAGACCCTTTGCTTGATTCGGTCTAGTCAGGTCCCGTGATGATATCATTCGCTTGTGCTTCGAGGTACATACAGATCGATATACAACCCACCGGGTTGGAAGAATGCAGGAGAGACGGCCTTCTATTAATAATCGTCGGAGGTCCATTCGCCGTGTCTCCACCTCTCCCCTGTACTTGATTATGCATTGGCCCTCTTTTAACTTCGATTTGGCCAAAATTCGCGCGTCTTGGTAAAGGTATCATGTGAGACTGATACCGAATGCAGTGTGAACGTGCACCGCCCACATTGGATGTGGCGCGTCTTTTCTCAGTCTTCGGCGTGCTTGGCTATAATACTATCTTATTGATGGCGATGGCCTTTCTAATGTCTTATGAGTAGCCCAGTCCTAGGACAGTGCTATGGATACCTGGTTGGCAATTTCAGTAAGGTCAAGCCCTCCCAGAGTGCTGGTCAGCATTTTTGGTGTAGCGACTAAGATATCTTCAATCACGTTTGTTAGATATGTAGCCATGATATTAGACCAATAAAATACTATTCACCCCATAAGATAGAATATTAATTATTACAGTTTGACATCCGTTCAAACATACCTACATCCCGTTATACATATTAAATACTGCAGCCTCGATGACGATGATATTAGCATCTAATAAAATGTAATGAAATTGTCTGGGAATTAGTATCTTCATGTAACTATATGAACTGAAATTCCTAGAACAACCGTATATTTTCATCTCTGGTGCCACTATTTTGTAAATATATATAGTACCGTGGGTCTTCATCGTGTACCGATAGAGTGTGCTCGATAATTTGCCGACGCTTAGATCATCATTTCTGTTGGCATGCATTATCCTAACAATTCGACCAAAAGCACCAATTGGCCATCGACAGGGCCTTGATATCCCATGGTTTCTTTCGATGTTCTCACCGAATACCCCCTGACTTCCGGGAGAATAGTATGCAACTAGCAAAATCCGCTAGCCGCTGCTGTCGGGGGTAGATGCTAAAGGTGCAGGCCGCAATATTAATTCGGTGGAGGGACGCCGAGACATAG
Organism: Aspergillus neotritici; assembly: GCA_023619815.1. Lineage (NCBI taxonomy): Eukaryota > Fungi > Ascomycota > Eurotiomycetes > Eurotiales > Aspergillaceae > Aspergillus > Aspergillus neotritici. The sequence goes on along the minus strand of JALZYL010000029.1, from coordinate 168,611 downwards.
AACATTTTGAGGAAGGATTAGACCCTGCGAGGCTAAGCCTACTCGCTGAGGGAGATGCAGAAAGTGATCTGGGAAGGCGGACATGGCATACTGTTGAGAATGGAGAAGGTTAGGCCGCCATAATAATATTTGTTATTAGTAGTCTATCTTGAGAGCTAGGTTGTTTGATTTCGGGGGTAGGAGAGAAGGGAGATTGACAAGGCTCAGCCGGTCACGACGGGGGCGATGACGAGGACTAGAAGGAAATCTGCCATTTGGGGTGATCCTGTTCCTTTTCACCTGGTCTTTGGTCTTTTGTGTCTTATGCTTTTCGTTTCTGGTGTCGCCGGATTTTCCGTCATGACGATTGGATTTGGGGACTTGACCCTTCTGGACCATGGCTCATCGACGGCCGAATGGACCATCTTTCAGCTGATTGTGTCCTCCGCCCTGGGACTCATAATTAGTACCTCGTTACCGGCGGTCCAGGCTAAACTGTCTGACGACGACACGGCCAAGTCTACGGGAGTGTGGCAGTTTCTCCGGAGCTTTCGTCTCGTCTTTGGGAGTGCCATTCCCCGGCAGTGTTCGACTCGCGTTTTGATGAAGACTCTGGGGTGATTCGGGATACGGCAGTCCGGGAGGAGTTATCGGGGGGAAAGGCATATAAGCATGCGACGCAGGCTTTTATGCTATCATTACCAACTGGTGTACGGAACCATGTGATTGTAGCATTCACAGAGGCCTTGTATAGCATCAAGCCAATTGGATGGCAATGTAAGTAAAGGGCTTAGCGCATCAGGTGATGAGGTGTATAATCCCTCGAGGCTGTGGCCCTTCATCCTCCCTAACTCGTCCATACGACTTCCCAACACTCCCTCCCACCAAACAACAACGCTGTACACCATGCCAAACAAACTGTCCTGTGATCGATGCCACGAACAGAAGCTTCGCTGCATCAAAAACGCCACCGGTCACGCCTCCTGTAAGCGATGTTTAATGATGGGGGCTGAATGTAAATTCAGCCCCCCAATGCGTGGTGTTCGGCCCCACAAACCGAAAGGCCTCCGCGGCCGCGGGTCGGCTCGCTCCTTGGTTGCTGACGTCCCGGTGGACCCCATGGTTTCGACCGCGTTTCTGTGGACTCCCAGTTACTACAACCCTGATAGTATCAGATGAGCGCTAACTGTGACGCCATAGGCTCTTCACTGAACCAGCTGGATCATGAGATGGACGCTAACATCGCATCGATGCCCAATGGGTCGATGGTGGTGAGTACATGATGTCATCAATAAGTGCCTACAATGCAGCACAATCCACCTGTTCGTCTCACATCCAGGAGCCGCCAAAGGCACCGGAGCAAGAAGATACCGTCCTCGCCCTGGAGCATAATATCGGAGAAACATCACAACGCTTCCGTAACCACGTATGCAAGATCCCACCTCCCTCCGTCTGGTCATGCACACGGTCAAAAGCAGCAGCAGCATATTGTTCACCAGAAAGCCTCGACTCGACTTCCACCTCGACGAAACCTTTATCTCGAGCGAGGAGGTAATCGTCAAGGGTAACCGCTTCATGGATCTGCTCCGAGAATACCAGCACTGGTCTGTACTCGACTCCACCCCGTTAGACAGCAACAACACAAGTATAACCGATCTGGCACTGCCTTGGTCCTGTTCCCCAGACCAGGGCCCTGGCCTCTCGTCTTTCCAACTTGTCCTTTCCTGCTACCACCGCATCCTGGACGTCTGGACCGTAACCTTCCTCCACACCCGCAACTGTGCTCGTGCAAGCAAGGAAAGAACCACTGAAGCAACTGTCATGCACGTGAGCAAGGTCCAAGTGGGATCATTCACACCCTCCAACTTCGCCACCCTCATCCACTTGTCACTGATGGCGCGCACCGGCACACACATTGAGGGCGCAGTACGGGCGTTGCTCAACGAGGTCTCTGTCCTCTACGAAAGAGATACAAAAACCGGAGTTACATCGGCATCATCGATTCCAGCCTCCTTAGCCGACTCGGGACTGTCCTCGACTGACGATGTCGTTGGCCGAATCGGTGGGGAAGGACTACGTTGCCCGATGGCTGTTTCGTGGTGTCGGGCCTTACTTGAGAAGGCTGGGGAAATGGTCAGAAATGTGGAAGTCATGAAGAGGCTAATTGAACAGGTGCTTGCGCAGCCTCGGGCAGATTTGCGCCAACGGTAGGAAAACCCGTTTCCCTGCTCAATGTTGCGAATAGTATGTGCTTGCTCAGTACCAATTTTTCCCGATTTATTGGAAGCCTTGTTTTTATATATATCATCAGAAAGGCTTTCTGAGTTTTTCAACGTCGTGTCACTCAATTTATTCTTTTGAGTGTAATTGGATGTCTGCAAGACCGATTGATTGGAAAGCCACGAAACAACGAACGAACACCACGTCTACCACCAAGACCGAATTGCTTGCAATTTCAGAAGAGGTTAAGACAATCCTATGGATGAAAACACCTATTCAATGCAATCAAGTGCACATGTTTCGGTCAAACACATGTCTCCAGCCACGGAACTCATGATTCGAAGAATCGATGCCTCTTCATACAGACTTTCATTGGTTGACAATTTGTCACTAAGAAGTGATGAAGATATCGGCCCTTTACAATGGAAGTTGATTGGAGCCATAATCTCTATTTTGTGCAGGCAGCCTGTGTCAGTTGAGGCTTAATTGATCGACATCAACCCCATAAACACGAAGAGATCGTCGATGTTTCGGGTCAAATTGGTTCTCTTGTCCACTGATCAAAGAGATCAGAGTTTGGCCCCCACAGTCGGTGTGCTCCATCTGGAAATGATAGCTTGGCTAGCTGTTCGATAGATTACTTGGTACCGAATCAGGTTCCTGCGAGTAATTCGATCAGCATAATATACGTCTTCAAGCAGGAAAGCTATATCGAGGTATTCACCGCTGGGATAGGCATATAGTTGATCCTCATCTCGGCTCGTTCTCATGGGTACAAGGGAGTTCTGCAAAATATTACCAAAGAGCTTCAAGTCTAATATATTGTGAAGTTAGAGGTCCCAGCACAGTTAGGTAGAAAACAAAGGTATGCCCCCCGAAGAAAATATTTGCTCCCTATTCTCGTCTCCATCTCATCAAATCTCACAAAACACATCACCTCCTTCGAACAGTAACGAAAGAAGTCGAGTCCAATATCAATACGAACAATAATCCACATCCTCCCCACTCCCAAACCACAATGAAGACCAACTTCCTCATCGTCCTCGCTACCGCTGCCGTCAGCGTGTTCGCCACCCCCGAAGCCAACCTCGACAGCAACCTCGCCGCGCGATCTGGTACTTGCCACAAGCCTAGCTCGTGCAGCAAGTTCTGGGCTGGCAAGTGCGAGCAGTACTGCGAGCCTTACAAGTTCTCTCATATGACGCCCGACGGTTGTAACACACTCGCCCAGAAATGCTGTTGTGACACCACCAAGGTCTAATTCCGCGTACTCGAACCGGGTTTTGGAGAATTTGGGACTAGAATATAGGGGGTTCGAGGCGTGCCCTGTTGAAGGGGATGAAGGAGAGGGTTAATAGGAAGTACTTATGGTTACCTTCTTGTCTATGTATATGACTAGTGTATATAAAGATATGTGATGTCTAAAGTAACTAACATATCAACTGTCTTGTGTATCACTGGCGAGAAAAGTAACCCATCACTCTGCAGGGACACATTTTCCCATGTTTCAACTCATTTGATCCACCTGTGTATTTCTCAAAACTGGAGTGGTCCGGCCTTGACTAAGGCTAGGAAATGATTTCGTATATACTAATAATAACAATGCCCTAGATTATCATACCAGAAACGAGAGCCTAACTACTCGGCAGCTATAAGGAGTAGTCAGCTAGGGCACCTGGGCATGCTCAGTCGGCTTTTACAGAATAATGATACGCTATTGCTATCCATCTCCCCCAGATTTAAGCCCAATCACATTCTAGTCGCAATGGGAATGCATTCTCGAGTCATCCCAGTGGCAAATCTTGAACACCAAGCGGGTACATAACAAACCCGAATAAAACTCCTCGACTGATTAGACATCATGTCTTCTTCACTTACCTACTCTTCTCATGCCTCCCACAGGAATCCATGAAATATGGCAGGAACACTGACAATGGCGGATGAGCCAGAAAAATGGCCAGTGGCAGCACGACACGAATATCTCGGTCCAATATCGGGCGACGGAAAGGGTAGTCAACATGCTATTCCGGAGAAGCTGGGGACTGGTAGCACTTCTGTCATGGCATCTCCCCGGGATACCAGAAAGGTAGGGAATATTGCTTGAGTTGAAATGGTGGTTCCATGAAACACTTGGCAGCAGAGTCTGTCTTAATGTTTATCTCTCTGTCGCTTAGCAAAGCTTAAAGTCGACTATTCCATCGCGACTAATGTAATACCGTGTTGACACTTCTAAGGTGACATGGTCAAGTAATATCAAACCATGCACGTCCAGACAATCAAAGAAATGTACAGCGCATAGCCATGCCACTGATAAACAGATGCTTCAAAACAACAGGAGTATCATGCTCCGTGGAGTCTAGGGTGCCCTACATGTTATGTTTGATATTTCTATGCTAAAGTGCCTGATTCGTACTCTCTGAGAGTGATTGTCCTAGCACTACACCTGCGTTCTGGGAACTTGTGTCTCAGCGTCAATATATTTTACTCGCTTGCTATTATGCCTATGCTGTTTTACCATAGAACGGGACCAAGTCAGAAAGACACTGGCTTGAAATCGAGGAAATAACCACCTGTGTTAAGCTGATGCATTGCTTTTACCCATTTTACATTGATTTTCAATGCGCTGCACATCTTAAGACTATAGGGATTCAATGCTGTCTACTCAACAGATATTACACATATCCATTTTCAGCGTGTGAGAAACGTGAATACTGAGGACACCCTCTAAAATAAAACAAAAGCTCAGCAATCTCATGCCTGAACGATGTATATGAGTTTTCCCAAAGAGTCCAGTCCGGAATTGAATCTGTATGTCCATAATAATGGCGCATCCTCCTCCGGGGACCCTTATACCGAAGAAGGAATTGCTTCTTGGAATACGTAAGGATTTAAAATTCTCTGCATTTGCTATGAGATTGGCGACAGTACATCTCGTGTATGCTCTTACTAGGATTCGACATCGTTTCCTTTCTACAGTAGTCCATGTGGTAGCATATCACGGGCTATGGGTGCTCGCTTAAGATTGGTTTTCGTATTGAAGATTTTATATCACTTGTTACGGTCCTACTATTAATATATGTCTTGGGTTGCATTGGCAACATGATTGCTGCTAGCTTGTCACTACCAGGGCCGAGTAGGCTTTTGCTCTCTTAAAGAGAGTATCAATTGTAACATGTCAATTGTGGTGAAACTCGTTTGCTAGTCGTAGTTGGCATGATGGAGCACAACAGGAATATCGTAGCCAACAGATCCCGAGCCCCCTAGGTTCGTCATGCTCAATGTTCCGCAGTGTCTGAAGTCTTGACACCATGCGGCTTCGGAGAAGTAAATCGACTGTGTCTTTACTGGCTATGGAACTGCGTTGTCTGTTGATCACAGGCTTACCGTTCTATGGTACTTGACATATAGCATTAACAAGACCAACTTCGTACACATGGGATGTGTTTCCATTGAATAATCAAGCCTGATTTGGACATTCAAAAGTACAGACATTATGGGAGAGTATCATTCGATGCCCCAAGGATGGTGAGTATTTTGGCTTCATTATCTATTTATCTGGTTTTGTGATATATATCTTTTCTGCTAAAGTGGATGTGCAATAGTTCGGCATCGATATTGTCAATAATCTGAAAATCGGAATTTCAATTGCCCATTCATCATGTTTACAACGGTAGGTTCGACAAGAACACATTTCTGGTTGTTAACTGTTGTGAAAGGAGAATGCCACCTGACCGTCAGATGCCTGAGGACAGGCGGTTTGTTTGGTTTGTCATGGAACTTAAAAACGTCATCTTCGTCGAGTCCACTCATTCATTGAGCCACCCTCGACAATGCTGAGACCAATCAGTCGCGCTGTCTATGTAAGTCAAAGTGCCCAGTCACTTCATTATACACATGGGGGGCTGGACGATCCGCTAATATAAGGGTAGATTGACACGGAAGCTACAGAAACCCCAATATTAGAAACCACATCGTCGCTCACAGACTAAACGACAGCCCCCCATTTGCAGAAATAATACTCCCCGTACACCAGCCAAACTCTGGGTTACAAATCGTGGCCACCAGACCCGCAATTTCTTCCGCATAAGCTGCTCTGCCGCCAAACTTCTTCCCCAGTTCCCTCACCTCCGGGCTATCTGTTTCACGAACGGGGACGAGTGGGGTCAACGGGTTCCACAAGGCCAAGCTCTGCTTGATCTCGTCCGAGGCGTTGAGATACATATCCGTCATGACAGGGCCCGGGTTGATGGAATTGACGGTAGCTCGCTCAGCCAGTTCACGACACCAGACCCGCGTCATGGCTTCCACCGCGCCTTTGGTTCCAGCATAGAGCGTCGTATACGCCGTGCCAACCTTCGAATTGATACTAGACAGCATAACAATACGCCCGGAGCGGTCTGTCGGCAGGTAGGGCTTGCACGCCCCCGTGAGCAATATGGGTCCCAGTACGTTCACTTCATAGATGCGCTGGAACTCTTTCTCGTCGACGGTTTCAAGGGGCCCGACGTAAACAATCGCCGCGTTGTGGACGATGATGTCAATTTGAAACGCGTCGGTGTGAGGATCGCGAAAATGCTTCTTGGCTGTGGAAACAAGACGCTCGCATTCGCTTCGCGATGTGATGTCTGCGCGCAGGGGAAGGGCGCGGATCGCGTATGCCTGCTCTAGTTCCGCCGCTAGGGCCGCTGCAGGGGCATCTGAGCCTTCAGTGGCATAGTTGATTACCACGTTGCTTCCCTTGCTGGCGAGGTTCCGGGCTATGGCGGACCCGATGCCTGGGGAAGGAAAGGTTAACAGGGGGGCAACTCGCCAATAGGGGATGGTGAACAAACCTCGGGCCGATCCCGTTACAATGGCGAGCTTGCGTTCGTAGATACGGGGTGCGATGCTGCCCATGATGATGATGCAGAAATTGAGTCGCCTCAGGTGAAGATGTAGGACAAGGAGAATGCTGCCCTCACTACTGAGGTTACCGGGGTCCTCAACTTCCTTTAACCAGGTCTCGCGTGGACCCCTACATCAGCTTCTAGCAAACTTCGCGACTGTGTGCCATTGGTTCAACTTCTGATGGGGGTGGAACCCGGGGGCATGGTGCCGTGCAAGCGGTTGAGCCCAGGTTAATTATGACCCACAATGCCCCAGTGCCTAATAGCTAACGTGCTGCTAACCGTTCAACTAATTATATTACAAAACACCCGCGCGAGCCAACCCCAAAAGCAATCTACCATTTTGACAGAAACCCGCCGTCAATAGGGAGACTGATACCGGTTACGTATGAAGAACCGTCAGAGGCCAACCACAGTGACCCCTGTGCTACCTCGTGGGCTTGTCCGAACCGGTTCAGACTGCTCACTTTGGGAGCGAACTCATCATGCGTCGTGCCCATAATCTCCAGCGCCTTGGCAGACATTTCGCTCTGCTATCTGTTAGTTACAGGTCAAGCCCATCTTGGCGCAGCAGGGGGACTTACAAAAATAGCTCCAGGGGCAATGGCGTTGACTCGGATTCCAGAGGGGCCACCCTCCGTCGCCGCGTGCTTGGTCAACCCCAGCAGCGCATGCTTAGCTGCCGTATACGCAGGCATATTAGGCTGCGGGGAGTAGGCATTGATAGAAGCAATGTTAACGATGGAACCCCCAGTGCCCTGCTTCTTCATCTGTTGCATCTGGTACTTGCAGCAGAGGGCGGTCCCTGTGAGATTCACGTCCATCAGCCGCCCCCAGTAACCCTCATCAAACTCGAGGAGGGCCGTCTTGTCAGGGGTCATGGCGGCGTTGTTGATCGCCACGTCGAGTTTCCCAAACGCGCTGACGGTCTCAGCCACCAGCTTCTGTACGTCTTCTGACTTGGAGATGTCTGTCTGCACAAAGCGAACGTCTCCGAGCTCGGAAAGCTCCTTTGCGACCTGCGCGCCCTCTTCCGCCTTGACGTCCGCAATGACTACCTTCGCTCCGGCTTGCACGAATACCGAGGCGGTGGCCTTGCCCATCCCTTGGGCGGCGCCAGTCACGATAGCAACCTTACCCTCCAAAACGGGGAAGATCGGGGCCTCCTGTACGTTCATGATTGGTAGAAAACGTAGGGTAGAAGATCTTGATGCGTCAAAACAGGAGCTAAGCAGGCCGGGGAGGGACAAGGGTTAATGGACTGGTTGATTGATGCAGGTCTTTTCGATCCCACTGCAGCGAGCACGAATTTATGTGCACCCATCGCTTTGCATTTTGGTGGGGGCATTGATCAGCAGGAAGGGTTTGGGGGCCATGTTGGTTTCCACAATTCTGACAGCGGGGACACCTAGTATCTCCAGGGAGATTCACCCGCCAACGACCACCACCCGCCATTGATGACCCACATTCCACATTATCCACTCGGACACGCTTCCCGGGTTTATAGCTCCATTCCCCGACATCCCGGCCGTAGTGGGGCAAGCGTTAGCGGTATCCACATTTGATCCTTGCACCAACTATGAAGCCCGGTTGGGCTATGATTACCCGCCACATGCGACGATGGCTTATTGACCGACCACAACATGAATGTTGCAGCTTTTATACGTGAGAAGAGTCACAAGGACGATTATCACCGGGATTTGGATCATCGACTTACCCCCTGCTACTTTCCTTCCGGCGTCGGCCATTGTATGTGCCGATCACAGGCTTAGTCAATTAGGGCAGGATTATCAGATGACGGCGTCCATTCCCTGTCCCGTTAGAGTGAGCTATTATACCAAATAGTCGGCGCATTATTTCTATGTTGGTTGCTTGGAAAGGAGGGGCCACAACTTAGGGCCAACAGCGGCTTTGTTCGCCCATACAGAAACCCTAAGAGTGATGGATTTTGAACATCCACCAGACTATGCAGAAGGATCCGAGGGCGCGCTTGCTTGTTGGTTTTAGTTTTTACCCCCTAGCTCGAATAGGGGTGGTTGCTGGAGGATGAAAGGTTTTAGGGTCCCTCGTCTTCTGTTTACACTTATGCATGCTTTTCCATCCTTTCTCTTGCCCTGTTTCATACCTATCAATCCCAGTATACTAGGATCAAAATGGGTAAATCTGAAGGGGAAAAAAGCCGCTCTGTCGTGGAGACTCGCAGCGTGAGAGGCGCGGATGCTCCGCAGACCAGCTTGATCAATATTCTGGTAGGTCCCCCCGCGGTGCTACTGGGGGAGGCTTGTTCTGATTGTCTACAGGTTGTCTCTACTGCTTGTCTTGGTGGTTTCGTCTACGGTTTTGCGGCCAATGCTCTTTCGGGCTCGCTCTCTCAGCCGACTTTTATTGCCAAGTTCCTGACCACGCCTGATGTTACATCTCGCCAGGATGGTATGCTTGCAGGGTAGATGGACTCCATTATCAGCGCCTTCTGTGGATTGCTTACTGACTGGGATGCTGTAGGTTTCTCGGAGGCGCCTTTGTGGGATCTATAATCCAGGCCCCCCTCGCCAACAAATTTGGACGTCGGATTGCCAACGCTGTCTCTGCGGTTATAGTGATTATTTCGGGTGCTTTACAAGCGGGCGCTGTCAATGTCGAAATGTTCATCGTTTTCCGCGTCGTGTGTGGTATTGGCTCAGGAATGATCTTCGCCAACACCCCCGTGTACATGAGTGAGGTCTCTCCGCCGCACACACGCGGGATGCTCGTCGGTCTGCATGGGGTGGGCGTCGTCACCGCATACATCATGGCAGCTATCTGCGCTCTTGCATTCAGCTTTGTCACAGCCTCCGTGCAGTGGAGACTGGTCTTTATCGTCCTTACCGCCGTCGCTGTGATCTATCTGGCGTCCCTCTACTTCATTCCCGAGTCTCCACGTTGGCTGATGGAACAAGGCCGCGATGAGGAGGCCATCCGTATCCTTGAATATCTGCACCAGACCAAGAATGACCAACGCGCAGCCTTTGCCCATGCCGAGGCTCGCCAGATCAAAGCACAGGTCGAGGTTGAAAAAAACACACCCGGTGGTTATATGCACATTATACGCACGGCCTCCCACCGAAAGCGGGCCCTCTGCTCCATCCTCCTGTGGACCATGGGCCAGGCGACTGGTATCACGGCCATCGCGAACCTCGTCCCCACCCTCATGGGTGGCCTTGGCTTTGACACTACCATGCAACTGGGTTTGGGCGTTGTCTGGACGCTGTGCGCTATCATCGGCTGTGGCGTCAACGTTCTGCTTTTGGACCGTGTGGGACGTGTTAAGCTCCTGGGTATGTGCCATCCCAACCCTCTCCTCCCCTCTTGTCAAGATTCATCGCTAACGACCTGGACGACAGTGGCTGGCGGTTTCGGCAGTGCCACCATCCTCAGTATCATGGCCGCGTTGCAGAAATACTACCTGGGAGGAACCGACAAGCCAGGCATCAACGCAGCCGTGGCACTGTACTTCATCTTCGGCGCCTACTTCACCTCCACCATCGAGTGCACGGCATACGTCTACAGCTCCGAAATCTGGCCAACCCATCTGCGCAGCGAGGGGTCCACCATCGCCTTTGCCAGTTTCTTCGCCAACGCCGTCGCCTACAGCGCGCCCATCACGCTGGCTTTGAAGAACATCGGCTGGAAGTACTTCATGGTCTTTGTGGCTGTGACTGTTGTGACAAGCGTTATGATCGCTTTCTATTTCCCTGAGGTATGCCCCACCCCACCTCTCTCCTGCAAAGTAATGAGAAGATAGTTTTTCTGACCGACTTGTGTAATGCAGACTATGGGACTCAGTCTGGAGGAGATCAACGCCAAGTTCGGCGACTCCGTCGAAATGGATCTGCAGGATGCTCTGTCGTCCGAGGGCTCGACTCCCGAGCCTACGACTCAGGCTTGAAGGGTGTCAGGAGCTGGGGCCAGCTCGGGTTAAGTACTAGCCGGCAAGAAGACAGAAGAAAAGGGGTGCGGAAGGTGCCGGACGGGCATGTATTTCATTTGTTTTATTCAACCTTTGTTAGACTTATATCAGTGCACATCACTATAGCTTTTAATATATAATCGAACATTTGGTTAGCACATACATATCTCTTTAATTCTTAATCTCCTATTGTTTCTCAAAGATTCCAACTGTCTTCAAAACCGAAAGAATTTTACATTTGGGACTTTTGATGACGCCTCCCCACTATCCAGTGGACCCGGCCGGGTCCTTGACAGGTCCAAATTCTGAGACTAGCGCGGGCCGTGGACGGGTCCCCGGGGCTGATCTCGCCTTGAATGTGTCAAGTCTTGTTTTAACGACGGGCGCTTGATGCGGTGAATTGGATCCTTCCGGCGACTCCAACAACCGCCAAGACGACGGACCCTGCCGATCCTCGGGACGTTGGTGGTGCCAACTAACGCCGGACGACCTTCCTTTCTTGCTCTCTCTCTTTGGCTCTGTCTTGGATGATGCTTATAATTAAATGTCTTGGCGCGTGGTAGGACTCTCTGCCTCAGACCGTGCCTAGGAAATGGACATAGTGCATTTGGAGACTGTGATAGCCTATATTGTTGGTATTGATGTCGTGGGAGTATACGTCCCTGGTATCGGGAAGGTGCTCTGGTTGCATCCGACAATGTCTGTCTGTGGGTCCAGCCAATATATATCAGCGGCAGGGGCCGACCCATGATGTTCCGGAGGAGTTGGTGTAAAACACCGGGGTGTCCGGGGTGCATCCTGTTGCCTGCGATATGCATTCGTGCTCTGGTTGTCATAGACAGGGGGCAGACAATGGCACCGTAAGGCGAGGAGAGGTGTGCGGTAGATCAACTCTGGTGGCCTACCTGTCAGCAAAGTCCGTTTGACAGCGGAAAGACCCAAGGATAGGGGCTAAGAAGATCAGTGGTGCCAGAGCCGAGCCAAGCTCGTTTGACAGCAGCAAAGCCCTCCTGAGTTGGGAAAGCCTGGCCTGTCAGGGCCCGTTAGGGGCCCAGCCTAGATCCATGGAGTATGGCGTTTGGGTCGCGGAGCCGTTAGAGCGACTCCTGACCCGCGATGGTACTTATGTTTCTTGCTATTTATTGATATGTTTCGTTCGTTTAGGCCCGGAGGATGCCCTCCGAGCATAAAATAATGACGAGAACTCGACTGGTCGCACGAATTTCTGGACTAGCTGTCAGATATATCCCGATTTTGTAAAGTACCTTGCTAGACCCTTGCCATCTTGCCCTAAGCGCTTACTCCCCTGCAACCATCGGACCCTGCCTTCGCTACAGGGCAGCGTTGGTGCGCTCTTCGTGAAGATATCCATTGCCGTTGGAGAAGCTGAATGGACGAAACGATGTCAGAAGTACCGCGATCACTGCTGTCAAAATAAGCATTTCCCGGAAACTAAGGCCTCTGCCTGGCCCCTTCTGTTGGTCTTTCCCCCCCTGCTTCTCGCTTACTCCTGCGACCCATCACATGGGGTCAAGGGTGCGTTGGCTATAGAATACCGCGATCGCGCCGCTGGGAAGAGCCGTGGAGAGGATTGTCGAGTTCTACCAGCAATCTGCAATACGGGAGACACTGACCTTGCCCGTTTCCAACGATGCCTCTCTGTGACAAGGGTCCCACGCTGGTCGGCGTGCTTTGGTTGGAAGTGGGCATGTGTCTTTGTGTGCTCGGACTGCGAATCTATACGCGGACTATAATCCGGAACAGTCTCGGGGCTGATGACTTGATTCTCATTATTACCTGGGTATCTTTCCCCTGTCCCTTTTCAGCCGGATTATCAACGCCGTGAGAGATCAATGGCAAGATACTAACTGGCAATGGGGTAGTTACTGATGGTCGCCTTTGCAGCACTGTGCACGGCCGCGGCGCAGTCCGGAATGGGAACGCACTTTGACAAGCTGTCAACGGATGAGTTCACACACGGTATGCTGCTCCTGCTGGCCGGGCAGAGCGTTGTTTCAATTGCAATGGGTCTCAGTAAATGTGCCGTCGCTGCGTTCTTGATGCGCATTCTTGTTAAAACATGGTATGCATGCAGTCGTTACTGATATAAACGCCTGGACCTCAAAAAGGAACCAAGCTACTCGGGTTTACGCGGCACTGGCTGACTTTCCCTAGGCACAAAGCCTTTCTGTGGTTCTGGAACATCTCCATCATGGTTCTGAGTATCCTGCTTTCCATCACGGTCTTTGCGCAATGCACGCCGGTTGAGTCAATCTGGGACCCACGTGTCCCTAAACAGGCATGCCCACTCAACTTGACGGTCATCGCGACTGTAATGTGCGGTATGTACACCTATTATCCACCCTCCAGGCTAGGTCTAACGGAGAAACAGCTTGGTCGGCGGCGTTGGACTTCGTGCTGGCCCTGTTCCCGTGGGTAGCCCTGTGGAACCTGAACATGAAAAGGAAGGAGAAGATCACGATCTGTCTGTCCCTGAGCCTGGGTATATTGTAAGTTCCAGAAATTGTACTGTCACTTCGTCTCTATGCCATATGCGTTGACATTATGCACAGCGCCGGCGTCTGCGGTGTCATTCGAACAACGGGGCTCTACGCCCTCGCCAACTCAACCGACTACCTCTGTAAGTATCATTCCAACCACACCACGACTCCATGAACCCACACGCAAACCAAACAACAACTAACAGGCAATCATAGACGCAACGACCGACTCCGTCATCTGGACGAACTCCGAAATGACCACGAGCATGATCTGCGTCAGCATCCCCGCCCTCCGCCCCCTCTACCGTTACCTCCGCGGCGTCGACTCCTGCCAGGAAGAATCCGACTACAGCGACTTACCCGAGTCTGGGAAGACAAGCGGCGGGCGCAGCAAGTTCAGCGGACGCAAACGCCCAACATACACCCTCGACAGCCTGGTCACGACGACCGTGCAGGGCAAGTCCATGAACGATCCAAGTGTGGACGAGCGGTCGGACGACGCGGATACGAGACAGATGCTGAATTATCCGAATAACTATACAGACCATAATATTCATCAAGTGCGCGAGGTGACGGTCTCATATGACGAGCGGAGGCCCGGGGAGGCTCAGATGCCGCCTGTTCCTGTGAGCGCGCGACAACACGTTTAGGTAGGCTTTCTTTTGGGAGAGAGACACGGTATATAATATTTCCTTTGTTTGATTAGCTTACCTTATTCCAGAGATGGGATAAATTCCTGTCGTGCTGGGTTGGATGCATTTTCTTTCCTTTGTTGTGTCTTTGGCCTAGGTTGGGTGTACTCAGCATCTAGGAGAGTCATGTTTGGGAACGATGCCCACACGGTTGTTATGTGTGATGAAGATTGAAAAAATATTCGAGGCAAGAGTGTAATATAAGAAACACCTGTAATTACTCCATTCACCCACTCACCCAGTGCCTGACTAACCATGGGGTGAGACAGGATGGCATATATGAGCGGCAGCTGGTGGAAGGTGATGGACATTCCCTTGTTTATCAAACTAGGTATCACAGCCGTCAGAAAGAGAAATGAAAAATCAGTAGATCATGTAAGGATCAATGGATTGATAGAAGGACAAATTCTGCCCTTGGCATCAGTAGCTCATTGCTTACTTGGACCTACTGTAATAGAACGAGCATAAGCATTGAGATAGTCGGGGCGAGCGCATGTGTAAAAAGACACCTTCCCAGCTCGATGGCCCGAACCCATTAACTTCGAACACTAACAGCAGATAGTACTTCCAAAATCTTGGCACCGCTGCAGAATGATAGATATCTGAAGACATTTAGGAGTAGATATAGGGACACTCTTTCAGAATGCAGGAAAAGTTCATACATGATGCTATCATTCACCCTGGTCTTGAAAATCCGTACTATTCCTACTCCTTTTAACATGCGTGTGTGCAATGACATTATTCATTCGGGTCCCATTGCAAAACTCTCTCTTTCATATCTTCCGTCTTCTGTTTCAGGAGGGCTTCCATCTCTCTTCTCTTTTCTCCATCAAGCAAATGCAGCCTTTCTGTCCAGGCATTTTCTACCTTCTCGACGGTACCAAAAAACCGCTGATCAATCTTGTGCCAGTAAACCGAGTCAAACGCAAAGCTTTTTCGAGCCGCGTAGCAGACCCAAAAGTCTCCACAATCCCAACTTTCTCGCATTGAATCAGAAAGACGTTGGTTTTCTGTTAACCGGCCAGATGCTATGAGAGCGTCCTCACGTTGTGCCATCACCTTCAAAAAAGTACTAAGGCGTTGTTCATAGACCCTAGACCAATCCTCGATGCCTTCTCGCCAATATTCCGGTTGTTCGAGAAGCAGCCACCACGGTGGCGCTGAGGGAAACTCCGTCGGAGCAGCGTAAGTAAATTCCCAGTCTATAACCCCAACCACTTGCATGTCGGCATTCAGAAGCACGTTCGAAGGACGCAAATCATCACACCATATGCTAAATGGTCCGCGATCCTGCTCGGGTTTGGATGACGCTAGACGGCGTTCTGTCACAAGTTTGTGAAACAATTGCCGTGCCACATATTTACGCCGGAAGTCCTTGTCGGAATCTATTGCGTCGTTTCGCTGGTGCTTCAAGTGTTCGATGTGGAGCTCAGCTAAACTGGCGAAGTAGGACGAGGAGGATTGAAATACACGTTTTGGCAAGTTTGATCGCGGTAACGTTCCTAAGCGCACCAATTCATTCATGTGGATTGAGAGTGGCCGGTGCTTGATTTCGTAATCGATATCATCGACTTGTTCCAGGGCCCCAATTTTAGGGAGACATATTCGATTAAGCTGGAGCAGAATTTCCGCGAATTGCCCGTACAACATCTCTAGCCTCCCTATATCAATATTTGGATCGAGGCGCGGTCGGTCTTCAATACGGAATCCAGCCGTGTTCAGGGCTCTAGTCATGTTCATTTCGTGCTCAATGTACTCCATGATGATGAACGGGCCCAACCCAAGAGGACTCTCTTCTTTGGTGCCCCAGTGCAGAATGAAAGGCACTGGGATGGACGTATGTTCATGGATATATCGAATCGCGGCGACTTCGTTGCGGACTTTCTCTTCTGGGAACATCGTTGCCCCTGGCTTTGGGAAGCGAATGACTGCCGAGCCGCCGTCTTGGAACTTCATGCGGAACATGATGTTGAAATACCCGGCTTTGGGGTCGCAGAGCTCAAGGGGGACCCCTTTTCGATGCTGCACAATGAAGTGGCCGATCTCCCATAGTGTGTTTTCGTTGGCAAAAAGCTGGTCTACCCAAGCATCCGAGATGTCTTCGCTTTTCTCCCAAGCTAGGTCATCAAATGGCATCCGTGGCTGCATTTTTGCTGTTTGATAGAGGGGGTGGTGTAGCAAAGTTGTCAGGCGAAGTTACCTTTGGCGTCTCAGGGAAACAGAAGCAAGTGGTCGGGCGGCAAGCTATTAGAGGTCGCCGAGAAGAACGCCTCGCTAACAATCAACTGCGCGCTTATTCTGGCGCCTTATCAGCCATACAAATCCAATGCACCAAGTAAAGCAACTTTCGCAAAGATGACCAGCAAGAGCTCCAAGTAGTGGTCATATATCTCATGTGAAATATTAGTTTTTGATCGATTTGGATAGAGGCATGGTTATAATCCCGACAGCAGAGTGTCGGAAGCACAGTCTACCAGATACAGGGATGGAATGATAATCTGCGTTCATACAGAAAATGAATGCAGGCGCTTTCTTGAGTGAATGGGGTCCCTACAGGGTTTTTTCTTTGAGCCAGAGAAACCAGGTATTAGTCCGTACAGTGCTGAGAGATCATGGTAAAGGTATTTAAGACGATTTTAACTACGAACTAACTTTAACCAGGCTGGTCAAGGCTGGGTGAAGGCTAGGTCAAGTCGGCTGGGTTATGCAACTCTAATATAAATTCCAGAGATTCGACTGCTATATCATTAGCAGGTGTTTAACCCGTAGTCTGCTCGCAGTGAAAATGCCGAATAAAATAACACAGTGTGATATCTGTCGATGTGGCGTCATTAGCATCAGCCTTATCACAGAACCATCTGTCCTCCATTCTAGCAAAACCAGCCCACCCCAGATTATACATGATTTCTCCATCTCATGTGTGGGCTCTGCTACTCATGGCACAGGGATTTGAGTGGACTGGAGAAACCAACTGAAAACCACGAGAGACCAGTTTCTCCGGATCCCACTTTCTGTCCAGTCCAATCACTCGTCATTTGGAGTGTGAATAGGCCTGCAGGCTTGGTCATGGTGGTGCTTATTAAATTATCAGCCCCTTAGGTGAGTGTAGTAGAGCAAATCACTTCCTCCTGGGGGATCAAGGATCCATTGGTGCCTATGTGTATATCCCGCACCTCGCGAGTGCGGAATTTGAAGGTCTCTGGAAGGATACCACTCTGGTGTCTGGGAAACCGATTCTGCAGGAATGTGTATGTGCCTTGTTTTTTGTAACGCCACTTCGTATTCAACAGCCATCAGTTGATAGTGTAAAGCAGCTAGAAGTATCAGTCACAGCCCGAGAGGGAATGGTCAATGATTAGGCAAAGGTCACGCGGCAGTTTCGTTCTATTCTGATATTTCATCACATAAGTGACCCGAAAATTTTGCCAAAGGGACTGGCTTCTAGCCGTCACATTTGATGACGCTTCAGCTGAAAATAGACAGCTTCCTTGAAAGGCTTGATTTCGTCACGGCGTCTTTCCTCTTCCGGTTGGATTCCTATGCTGTGAGAGCAGCCCATCACGAACCTGCAGCAGCTCTTCGCTTATCAAAAGACTTACCTGTAGAGTCCTCAAGTTCAACTCCTCGCAGCGAAGGTATATAATTAAGAGGTACCCACCTTCCTCTACCCCTAACAAGAACGACCTTCTCCACACTCCAAGACCATCTTCCTTCCAACAAGACCACCTACCACACCGACAGTTAACATCCTCCTCAACAAACAACCTCCACAATGAAGCTCACTCACCAGTCATTCCACTCCCTCATCCCCCTTCTCCTTGCCACTCTCCCACTCGGAACCCACGCAATCTGCGCCGACGGCGAAGTCGGCATAGGCACCAACACCATCTGCCAAATCGGAACCCCAACGAGCGGCTCGCAGTGCAGTGGCGCCCAGGGTGTCATATACGCCAACAACTGCCATTATATTGCGACCGGGTCGCTGCAAGGCTATTGCCATGGCGGTTGGCCGTCGGGGTACAACGTCGAGTGCAACGGGGATGCCCCGTCGCGGGTGATTACCACTGGGGGAAACTTTGGCAACTGTTATAAGATTTCGGCGGGGAACTATTCCAAGGGGCCGTTGCAGCATAACTTTGTGGAGTATTGCTGTAAGAGGATTTAGGTGGTATGGATGGGTGGGCATGAGGGCAGACGGGCTGGGTGTTTATGGTGGAATGGGGAGGGCTGATGATGTGAACCTCTTTGAGTCTGTTACGTCGCTGTTACTGTGTCGAAAGTACTTTAGCCATGCGATAAGTGTACAAACTCTATGCGGACTAGATGTGTGCTATAGACTTAATATATTGATCGAGGCTATTTCAGTATAGGATTAAGTGATAGATCCATTAAGATAGCATTGGAATTAACTCTGAGTTATGGGTCGTCTCCACTATAAAACTCAAAGACAGGAAAAATTATGTATTGGTAATTAATTATAATAGAAGAATGTAGAAAACATACTGCGTCTTGTACGATTTATATCCGCTCTTGTTCAATACATGGTTCTTGGGTTTTCTAGTACTCTAATTGTTTTAGATGATTGAAATTACATTTCCCTAAGGCCATTCTTATCCCTCGATATGAATGTATCCTCTGATGTATACAGGGTACATTGTATTATATCATCAAATGAAGTGGCCAGGGATCCTTGTTTACCCCGCTCTACTTTTGTAGCAAATAAAGAGTCCCAGAATCTTCCGAGTCATTTGGACATTACCCTACTTGTACTTAATCCTCAATACAAGAATGCGCAGTAATCCAGCACACTCAAAGATAAATGGGTAGCCTGGACCCCGTGTGTGAATTCCTCTTCTGGAATTCTTTTAATATCTATCCTGTTTCCTTCAATGAACCACGGACACACACAGCTTGGTCTTTAAGCTAAATAACCCTGCAGTGAAGTTGCAGATACGTCGAAATGGAGCTAGTAGAGATGGGTCCGAGCTACCCCCCACCAGCGAGCGATGTTCTCATTTACACGGAAGACGGTATTCACCAACCTGACGATCAAACAGCCCATCAGGTGCTAATCTAAAGATAGAAAACGGGCATTGGAGTAGTAGACGAGGACCGGTAGAATCAATCAAGGTACGTACCCTGAATGACAAAAGCAGATAATTAGGTCTGAGTACAGCAGCAGGAAAAGCGTAACCCCCCCACAACAGTCATGTACGTTCCCATTTGCAACGAGCTCCCAGTCTAGTGAGACAATTGTTTACCTTGACAGTTTTGCCAGTGGTGAAGTCCTCAGCAAGTATGCACATTGCCTCCTCCCCAGGGCATTCCTGCCTGTCGTCGATGAAGATACCAATGGGGTCTTCATGTGCGATTTTGATGAAGATGAGCAGGTCATCAGACACGGTAGTTCTTTAATTGAAAATTCTCAACATTCTACAAGTGTATTGATCTATACTGATATTAAGTACCATTGGAACAAACAGAATCGTGGTCCTGCTTCAAGATCAAGTTTGTTAGGCAGCCACAAGACTACCAATGGGATCAACCCGCTGTGCTCGTGCAATGGGATGCTGTAGGTTCGACCCAGCATGTGTGGTTCATTAACCTCGGCCAAGGGTACATACAACAATTGATCGCCCGTATTGTGAACTCGACTCAGTTTCCCTCGTGGGACCAACGCAGGTCCAACCCATATATATGGCATACGGTTTTCACCGAGACAGTCCTCCTGCTGTACCAAAAGTCCTTCTGGTTAATGCGGGAGGTCGTCCAGGGATTTGAAAAGGTATAATCTATATAGGCGCTGTGGTATACTTAATTAAACGACATAAATAGTGACAAGGGTACATTTAGTCGCGCGACCTAACAAGACGACGTCGGCCCGATTTCCTCGCCCTCCACGACATGATCCGCCACATTCTCGACTCAATAGCGAACCTCGAAGCTGCCGAAGCGACCCTTGACAGCCTACTAGCGGACCTTGTCCGCTGGCGAGCCGAACACGGAGACATGGACAACAAATCGGCGTCAGTGAAAGGAGCATGGTTCCGGACCCAGCAGGGACTGGTCATGGCATCACAACAGATACGCTTCGCCTTGATCCAAGCGCGTTCTCTGAAAGAGCGGTTTAATAATGAAGTCAACTTGGTACTTTTAACCTCCCCTCTCTATTTTATGCCGGTTCTCCCCAGTTCCTAATGCTTACCCTCAACCCACATTCCGTTTCATCTCCTCTCACAAAAGACATACTAAATATGAAGAAAATGTCCAAAAGACATACAACCTCGTCTCCCAACGCGAGACTGCCATGATGCGTACGATCGCCCTTGTTAGCCTCATCTACCTCCCGGGCACCTTTGTATCCGGGATCTTCGGGACCAACTTCTTCGATTTCACCTCATCCAGCAATTCCGTGGTGTCGGGGACCTTCTGGCTCTACTGGGTCATCACAATGCCGCTTACATTACTTACCGTCATTATCTGGACTCGGTGGCATATGAGAGAAAGCACGCTCTCCCCAAGAGATGGAGAAATTTCACGTGATGCAAGCCTTTTCTCTCGTGCGATTGATCGCACTCGCAGTTTTGGACTCGGGTCGACATATATATAAGGAGCTGTGAAGATAGAATTCAACAGACGTCAAAGTGTTTCATTCCGAGCAATGGTTCCTTGTCGAAGATCTTTGTCGATAATTCCCAATTCATTGGTGTCCTTTTTTGACCGGCCGGTCTTGGTGAGTCAAGGACTTCCCCGACTCTACAAAGTTGTCTGTTCGCCTCCCCAGCCTATGATGAGATGGTGAAAAACCTCTGTAGCCATATAGTTAAAGAACCTAAACTTTGCCAAGTCAACTGTACCGAGTGCAACAGGTGCAGCAGATACTTGAGATCTCGGCAAGATTTTATACAACCGCGCTTTGCGAGAAATTCTTGCCACAATCCCGGCGTCATCTCCTTTCCGTCAGTAGTGCAGCCATACGCGGAACTACAGTCATTGTCCCAGCACAGCACTTGTGGCCAACTGGGCTGATATGTTGCTCTATTTGGAACTAGTGTACTCCGCAGCGGGAAACCGACCAGATGAGGCCCGAGGATGCGAGATATCTCCGTTCCCAAAGCCCTAATCTCACCCCAGGCGTCGATGCAAGCTCCCAAGCGCCTCGATCTATCTGAATACCACCTAGTTAACACATAAAAATTTGTCACGCTAAGTCCCTTAATACTAACACATAAAATATGTTTATTAATATCTATAATTAGTCAGTTATCCACTAGCTAACTGGCTTAGTTAATCGGATCTATTCACTTAATAATGCTTAATAATTACAACGTCATGACGCCCGGACACCCGGATATACTAATTATTTGTATTTAATCAACCAAGATAACAGCTAATTAGTGAGAAATTGTTTGTAAACATTACCTGCGACATTGTTTGCTCTTTTTCTAGTTTCTTTTCTCCCAGTCAAGCAGAGAACACACTTACCAGTCATTATACTCCCACCATCATGCCAATCCCCGAGTCCTACAAAGCATTCCGTCGCACTGCCGACGGTTCATCGCTGGAGATGACAGAAGAGAAGCTGCCATCTGATCTTCAACCCCATCAAGTTTTGATCCGGATCCATGCAGTTTCCCTCAACTATCGAGATGTTGCCATGATGCATGGGAAGTATCCGGTGCGGGTGATTGACCGTGGTATCCCAGCCTCCGACTGCGCTGCAGAAGTTATCACAGTTGGTTCCGAAGTCAAGGGTTTCAGCCCAGGCGATCGCGTTGCGCCTCTGTTCGATCTGAAAAGCATCACCGGGACTGAGGATGAAACGGAGGCTCTTGGCGGGGATGCCGATGGTGTACTACGACAGTACGCAGTTTTTGACCAAAAGGTGTTGGTGCATTTACCGAAGCACCTTTCTTGGGAGGAGGTGGGTGTACTGTCTGAATAGATTTAGGAATGCGATATGTGCTAATGTTCTGCTGTTTTATAGGCAGCCTGCATTAACTGCGCGGGAACAACTGCATGGAAAGCACTTGATATGCCGCGATCTAGTGGCTCCGCGTTGCTCCAAGGTAAATCTTGCATGATACTGCAGGGGAATCCAAATCAAGCTAACTCTGAAAATCAAGGGACCGGGGGCGTTAGCATGTTTGCGCTATTAATCTGCTTGGCCGCTGGCATCAAGCCTGTCATTACATCTTCGTCTGATGAAAAACTGGAAACTGTGCGGGCTCTGGGCAAGCCAGGACAAGTGTAAACTATCAATTACAAAACTCATCCTAACTGGGACGAACAGGCGCGCCGCCTTACAAATGGACGAGGTGTTGATGTCATTGTTGACAATGTCGGCCCGACTGCTATCGTACAGAGTCTTTCTTCCCTCGCCCGGAGAGGTGTTGTTTCATTCGTCGGATTCCTAGGAGGATTCAAGCTAGATGAGCAACCTGATGTGCTTGGACCTGTTCTCCTCAAGAGCGCGACATTGAGGTACATTTCCCTTTTCCTATTTAGCCGCTAAAAGATTAGACTGACCTAGTCACTTCAGGGGAATTACCCCGGGCTCGAAGCTGGAGTTCCAGCAACTATGCGATTTCCTGGAAGAAAAGGCGGTTCAGCTGAAGCCTTTATTGGATGATACTGTTTTTAGTTTTGAAGATTCTCAGACTGCCTTTGACCACCTCTATGCTGCGAAGCATATGGGCAAGGTGGTCATCAGAGTTTGAAAGCTGGCAATGACCACGCGCGCCATATATGCGAGCGCTTGATATGAGGATTTTCAATTAGACTTAGTTGCACGCTTTGTATTACATTCTTCTTCTACTAAGTATCTAACATTAAATGACTAACAAAGAACTTGATCATGTCTCCTATACATATGTTAGCTGCGGGAATGCGCTATATGTGGATGATCAGGACATGCACCACACATCATCCGGCAAGTCATCATAATCTTTTAAATTCGTCAGTGTCTTGCTCCTTTTCGATACACATAAGCACTTTTTCTTAAACTCTCTCCTGCCATTTCTATAGAGACCTGTTCTTCCTCTATTCTGATACATATGACCATAGGGTGTGGGAAACAGGGCTTGTCCGCTCAGCCGTATTTAAGCCAACATTATGAACCCCAGCAAACAATACTCAAGCCCTTTAGTCCTTGTCGATTGTGGGTAATGGAAGCTAAACTACAGGGTCAGTGGGGTGAGCTGGGTGATGCTTTTCAAAACCAAGGTGACTGGGCTGAGCGAGTAGGTAGGTTGAGTGGGTGGACTTTTCGTGGACATAAATACCCCAGGGTCTTTCAGCTCCTGACCATCACCAACTACTTATTCCTCGACGAGTCACCTGGAACTCGGCCCAATCCCATGTCAAATATTCAACATATAATAATATGACACGATTCGTAACTTTCACTATATATAACCAATCCCAATAATGACTACACGTCCGGCATGGGAGTGGTATCATCGACTGTACTATTACCCACATGGACCTGTAAAGCCGAATTGGTCGTCTTACAGCCACTAACGTAGTTGACCGTTAACTGGCATCCATGAGGGAAAAGTGCATGGCCGCAAATTCCACACCCTCCACCGGGTTTGTGGAAGATATGATCATATGCCCTGTCCAAGTTTACTCTACGTTAGTGACAAAGACATTTGATACGTCGAACGTAGGACACTCACGCTGCCATCTGATTTCCAGTCATTTCACAGTTGTGTCCCTCGATGAAGACGCCGCAGCCAAACCCAGCATTTTTACCATCCGTGTAGCATGTTCCAGTGTCAGAATCGGAATGCTTGGTTCTATTATATCATTAGATCTTCCATGGTGGGCTCAAAACGACAGCGTCTCCTTACCCGTATAATTTGGTCTCGGTTAGGAAGCTCTTTGCCATATTACAGAAACTGTGGAGGTGGGGAAATGATCCACATCTAATAGAGCCTTTGCAACTATAGCCTGTCTCTGTTGGACGTGATGTGGTTGTTGTTGTGGTCTTCGTCGTAGTTGTGGTCGTTGTAGTGGTGCTGGTCGAATCAAAGGCCGACCAGAAGGACGAATATTCCGACTCGAGGTAGCTAGTCAGATCCGCATCGTCGGTGGTCGTTGCCCATTGGACGTCAGTAATAGTGCCTTCAATCAGGCCATCTTTGTCAACTGTGCTAGTGGTGGTGGTGGGTTTGGCAGAACAGGCAGTAATTGTATCACAGCGGGTCTTTAAAGTGGTGGTCGAGTAGGTCGAGGCGGGCGTGACCAGTGTGCTGGATATCCAATCCGTGCAGGAATCCGCCTCTTCTGCCTCACAATCGTTATCTTCCGTCTCGCAATCTGGACCTGTGCAGATTCCATTGGCACAATCGTTTCCGGAGCATGTCACGACGCGGCAGAGAGGACCAGTGCAGGTGAAGTCGATCGGGGAGCAGTCGGACCCGATACAACCCCACGAGAGACATTGTAGACCAAAGCACTTGCCCGAACGACTACTGCCACAATCGGGCCCGATGCAACCGTGTTCCTGACAGTTGCTGCCCGAGCATTGACCGTCGGTACAACCCTCCCCTGTGCAGGCCGTCGGGGCACAGTCATCGCCGATGCAGACCCGATTCTTACAATCATGTCCTTCACAACCCTTCTCAATACACAGGCCCTTATTGTTACATTTTCCGTTAACACATCCAGGTCCCGAGCATTTTTCAACTGTGGGTGGGTCCGGATCCAGGGGGTCTATGAAACTCGACGAGCTCCCCTTCCCGCAATCAACCAGGCAAGGTCCGTCACAGAAACTGTGGCATTTTTGACCGCAGTTGGCAGTGCATGAGGGGCCAGGAGGATCACCTTCCGAGAAGGTCACTGTTGGGAACTCCATATGATCTGTAGTCCATGGCCATGGGGGAATGCTCACTGTGCGAGTGACCAGAGGGGTGTGATAAACGCCAGTCTCATTTAATGGATTAGGGTTGTCCGTCACTGTGGCCGGGGGTATTTCAATGCTCGGAACCAAGGCCGTCTCGGTGGATTTGACACCCCCGGTGATGTTCCAGTTGTAGTAGGAGATGGTATCGGTGACGATCTGGTTTATTGGGATAGTTGTCTCCACAATATATCGCGTCACAGTTGTCGTGACACTTGTCACCGTTCCATTCACGACTGTAGATGTGGTGGAAGCTGCGACCTCCAATGAAGTTGGATACCCAGCGCCGAAATCAATGGTTGTTGGCGATCCTAGAATGGACTTCGGGAGGATGATGCTGACTGGGGCCAGAGCAGTCACGGTGTTTTGACCTTCTTCGAAGATCTCCTGGCCGACATAGAAAAGGCCGGTTCCATCGCTGCCCCCGTCTCTATTGGCCCCGTCCATGCTTGTATCGTTGTGACTTAGATCGTTAGGATTGGCCAAGGAGCCAGGGCCTCCTAGATCAAGTGCCCAACTGAAAAGACCCCCAAGGCATTTGCTGTTAGCAAAATCGGCCTTCTGCTTGAGCGTTTTGCCATTGTCAAAAGAGACCCTATGTGCCATATTAGCGGGATCTTGAAATACTCAAGTCTAAAACATACCACTGGTCCTTACTCCAAGTCATCCAATTGACACCGGCAGCTTCATCATAGTTCACATTGACTGAGTAGTCATCTATGATGCGGCTAATCTCGTAGTCCGAGAGAATGCCACTCGCTCCTGTACATTCACCAGCCCTACCACCTCCCGTACCGCTAGTGGTGCTGGATGCGCATCCAGGGCTGCTACAGGAAGGGTCCTTCAATGTGAACGATCTGCCATAGAATCCCAACCCGAGAACAACCTTGGCAGGGTCAATACTGTTACGCCACAGGAGATCGAGCCCAGCGGATATCTCTGTGATGTTTGTGTGTGGGTTGATTACAGGATCCGTCCATTCGCTCTTACCGTCCCAAGTGCCGTGGATATCGTATGCCATCATAGCG
Source organism: Aspergillus neotritici (assembly GCA_023619815.1). Classification (NCBI taxonomy): domain Eukaryota; kingdom Fungi; phylum Ascomycota; class Eurotiomycetes; order Eurotiales; family Aspergillaceae; genus Aspergillus; species Aspergillus neotritici. Next base: position 142,453 of record JALZYL010000029.1, on the reverse strand, counting down.
AAGTAATCCACATGCTTTGCCATGCCGGCAATGTCAAAACCCTTTAGGTACCCTGTTTACCCTTGTAAGCACACGAAAGCGAGATAATAGGGACTATCTTACAATACGACGATGGTAAAGTGCACGTGAGTCCAAATTTTGAACCCAAAGCGTCACGGAGCTCAGAAAGAAAGGTGACGAGGTTCGCAGTGTCCCTTGCCGCGCCACCTAGGAGGAATAAGCCTCAAGCTGCAAAACGGAGCGCATAGATCACAATTCTGATTGCCAATGGCTGGACATACCACGATCTTCTGCCGCGGGATACTCCCAATTGATGTCGATGCCGTCGAAACCATAATGGCTCATCATGGCAATCGCAGAGTCAATGAAAGCTTTCCGTGTCCCTGGAAACCGTACCATATCGGAGAAAACCTTGCCTCCAAGGTCCCATCCGCCAACGGAGACGTATGTTTTCAGAGTGGACTTTTTCTTCTTCAGAGCGGTAAATTTCTTCCAATTGTCTTCATCTTTATCGTGCATCGTAGTTATTGTGAAGTCAGAAGGATCAATTCCGGCGAACGAATAGTAAAGATGCTATGCATTCATAAGATATTGCAAGTCGAATGAGAAGATATGATGGCTTTCATACCGTCCAAGGCTTAACATTGATATTCTCAGGGAGAACAACGTCACACGGTCGTTCAGGATTCCAGCCCTCATAATAACCGATGTAGACTGCGTTGCTCGACGTTCCAGAGCAAGAGCTATTAAGGCACTTGTCAGAAACAGATCCAAATTCTTTCTTGAAGAAGGATCGTCAAAAACTGTAACTTACGGTTCCTTGATTGGATCGCAACCACTCTGGCAGCCTTTGCCACAGAACCCATCAGTGGTGCCGCAGAATATTGTCGACATTAGCAGATGTAGATGGTCGACCGACTGTTCTTCCATACGCACCCATATTGAGAGCAGCACACATTCAAGGGACACTTGGTACCAGGCTCTGCTGCATATTCTGGAATACCATGTAAGCCTTCAGCATGAACGTCGCTGGTTGTTCACATACTACCACATTCGGCTACCGCGTCGCAGGTGGAGACGCAGACATCATCACCGCAGAAATCAGGACCAAAACCACAGTATCCATTTTTGGAACAGCATCCGGTCTCGCATTTTTTGGTTTTGGAGCATGATCCTAATTCTGCGGTGGCAAAGCCGACGAACTCTCCTACCAGACAGCTGAGCAGCAACCACCTGGCCATGGATAGAAATTTCATGTCGATTGTACCTCAAGTTCAACAACGTCCTACTCGCGATACTAAGCCAGAGAAGTCGGATTCCTTCACCGTGGTTTTAGGTAGTACTTATGCGTTCGAACACATCCAGCACTTGGTAAACATATCCCCTGTTAGTTCGATTGTATCTCATCCACTTCCTTCCTACTGACTCCACCCTGGGTGCGTGGGGCAAGACTTCTCCCTTGATCCCTAGCTCATTTACCTCCCTCGAACCAAATTCAGAACGGATAGTCGTCTCAGTGATATGTAGGCGAATTTTGAAATATCTTAAAAGTACATGGATCCTTTACCCCTGCCAGTTATGCGTTTTGCGCTAGTACAGTTCCTACTAGCTAGGTCCTACATGTACATGATCTGTGCCCTCCGATTGGCGAAACAGCACACGGAAATATGAGGCATTTCCAGCATATTGACATGGGTTAACAATACTAAGCAACTGGCAAAGTAACCATATGATCAAGATGTGGGGTCCGGTAATCCTTGCCGCAGCTTCGCCGCCCGCTAATAGACCGTAGCGCATCTAAAACACCTCGCTTATCTTCGTTCTCCGGCGTTATTATAGATCATCGGTGCTGTTTACCAATGCAAGTGCAATAAACTTGGAGGGGCAAGAGCTTAAACCGCATATTAATGAACTAAATCCCATCCGCGCTATGCTTTTCAAGGCGTTGTCTCTAGTATCCAGATCACCAAGACGAGCATTCCTGCACAAGTGACTGTGCCCTGAGGTCAACTTCCTTGAGACAACGATTTTCCAGGGGGCGGTGGATTATAGAGTTTCTGACCTTTCAATTTACATAAAGTTTTCAACTAAATTGACTTATATGCGTGAGTTGATAAAGCACATGCCAGGGACATCACAGGTGCCTGCGTCCTATCTACGCTTGAAACCATACAGACAAACAGACAACGAGCAAGCTGGAGAACACAAGAATACACACAGCATGAAGGATACGTCCATCAGCTGACTGCTTTCTTTGGGGACTGGGATGGCATAGATGTCAACTACTTGGATCGAAGTTCTACACTGCTCTCAGGCGACATATGCGCCAATAATCACAATATATATATCTTATCAGCCTCCTTTTCCGTATAAGTAGGTCTAGGCCCTTGTCTAAACTTTCATTGATTAGGGCCTTGGTAAATGTTATCAGGTCGTAGATAAAATTTACAAAGTACACCCGCGGTTTCCGATAGATATTCGGGTAAAGCGGGATTCTGGACGTTATATGTACAATATTTTAGATGCGCATTATCGACTAGAGTATAATACAAAAAATATACTTCGAACTTATGCTTGGAGCTATATTTCTCACCCATATAGGGGGTGCCAGGTAGTTTCCCAAGGTGTTATTTTCGTTCAGGTACCCGGAGAAGATACGCAGCGGTAGTCTGAACCAGTAGACCTTTTAAGGGTCTAGATCCCCGAAGCAGCTCAGACCTTACGTGAAGTATCTCTCTTTTCGATTTCACCTTCTTCTTTGACCTCTAAAGCAATGAGGGTGTCCCTTCGCCTTCGCGCCATCACTCGATGGATAAGCAACATGCAGTGGCTGTTCTTGTCGGCTTTCATACTTTGTGTATTTGCCTCTCCATTCGAATTCCCTTCCGATCCTAAATCTTCATATACTGTTGGTGCCAATCAAACCTCCTTGGAACGCAGTCATCTCTACAAGGGAGCTACGGATTATTCTTCCATTGTTACATGGGGCTCTGAATGTGATGCGGAGCGTATAAGATATCTCTCTGAGGAGCTTGATGAGACCAAGACAATGGTGAGTATTACAAGCCATCTTCGTTCATGAGGTAGACTAACAGCCTGTTAGCTGACGAACGCAAGAACTAAGATTCGTACGCTGAAAGATATATTTACCAATAAACTACAGCCGAAGGATTGGGGAAAGTACTATCACGAATACTACATCCTCTTAGATGTCTGGCAGACTTATTTCGGGAGGATAACTTTGAATAAAGATACCAAAGCCCACAGTCCAGTAACGTTTCGGAAAGCTATCGACGCGATGAATAAGGTAACATGTAAGTCAAATCAATAATACCGCAAGGAATACTCTTTTTCCTAAGAAGACGACACAGCCATTTACAGTACTATTTTACATGCACTGGGGGGGGGGCGGGGATTGGACTATGACCTTGCATTGTAACGACAGATTCTTCAATCACATAGGGGGTGGGGTTGATGGCCATGGCAACGCTATTAGTGAGTCTTTTCCAAGTGTACATACAAGAAACAAGAAAGTGTGAGATTGAAGACTAACCGCGAATATAGGAAGGTACGCGAATACCCGCGAAGATGGCATTAGAGGCGAGACGGCGGTATTACCTGCGACATTTGGCCTTTGCCATGAGAGGCAAGAGCTCAACGGCTGGTCATTATTCAACTGGTTAACGCACAAGCAAGAAATGGCCATCTGCGCTACAGCACTTGATCGGTATCATACAAGCAAGAAACTCTCCGACATTGAGAATACCAAGGAAGCGCTGAAGGGAAAATCGCTTACGGCTCTAAAGCTTCGGGCTGCTGCCACAACCATCCTGCATGAGATGACACATTTCTACAGCTTATTTGGGGCGGAGAAAACAGGTCAGATATGCCGCCATCAGAAGGAAGAAACTAAACCTGGATTACTGACCATGAAGCATCATACCAATAGAAGACATTATATACACCTTGCCAGGTTCTCCCACGACTTACCAGGCGGTGAATGGAGGTGTGAGAGGACTGGCTTTTGTAGACCCTGATCTCGCTCTCAAGAATGCTGGTACGTTGTTTGGATCACACGTATCCCGCTGTTTACGACTAACTCGCAACAGATAATCTGGCAATGTTTGCTCTAGGTTTGTAACGTCCATAATCATTTCAAACAAGAGTGGGTTGGCTAACATGGACTTTTTCAAGCCGTGTACTACAGTAGCTGCAACTGGTCCTTGGATACTTGTGGCTTAGCGAAACCAGATACAACTGTGTGTCCAGAGGGTCAGCCCTGCAAAACATTTGACTATTAGCCCACCGTTGCTGGATGATGCATAGTATAAGTTGTTCCTGTCGACTCAAAGTACTGTAAGATCCGAGTACCTGCAGTACATCCCAGTCAAGGTATACATTCTGGCTATCCTTAGGTTGTTCTCATCCCTTGGCGAACTCCTATGAGAATCTCGATGCTATCTTCTGCATTTGCTCTCCCGCAACAATTATGCGTGGAGCCTATAATCACAAGTAGGCTTCAATAGTACAAAAATTTAGGTAAAGGGAATTTTCACTTGCATCGGTTTTCTGATGTATAGAAATGTCCCATGTACTCCGTACCTGTTATATTATCTATCAGGGGAATATCGCCCCTGGTGTATCTTTCAGCACGTTTTCCGCCTGTCACTTGTTAGATTTGTGGTCTAAAAGTTCGGGGGACAGTTTTCCCCGACTAACCCTTCTCGCTGCACTTCTTGTAGTGCCTGTAATAGACCTGCATTTGCTACCCAGATTGGGTAGCAGGAGCCAAGGCCCCACAAAATAGGTCACCCACGGGCAGGACCAGTCATTTGCTGCTTGATATATGCCTAATATATGCTAAGCATCTACAATCGCTACTAAATCTCGGGGCTCCTTTGTGTGGGATGATATTGCCCAAGCACGGCGATCTGATCACACGCTGGAGTTAAGCGCTGGACTAGTTAGGGCCTGCAGTAGGCCTGCAGTAGTCTCTATTTTAGACACATTACGGGCGGGGGAACCCACCAGAAATTGAAGTTAAACAGCTTAGTCCGTAGCCAGCGTGTTGCATATTAACTGTGACTGTGAGACATTCTACCAGGCCGTTTCAGCTGTTGTATTGATAAGATTTTATACATGACAATCGGTGCCATGTCGGTTACGCTGTGAGATACCCTGGACTTGGACGCCACCTGAAAATTACGGCCACGCCGTCACAACCGATGATAATGCCTAGTATTAATTACCGAGATAAAGCTAAGGACTCTTCCAGTATTGCCTTCCCTCCAGGCCTAAGTCATTTGGCACTTTCCTTTTGCCCAACCTCCTTTTCGTGCGAGTCTTCCCATCATTGCCCACCTGCTCCGATCAACTGCATTGCCTCCATGTCTCTTGTCCAGCTACCCGATGAACTCCTCCATATTGTTGGTGAATGTCTAAGCTGCTACCGGGATGTTCGGGCTCTTGTCTTATCGAATCGTCGATTCAATAGGATTTTCAAGGCGATCCTCGTTAAATCTAGCGTTAAGGCTTGCCACGGATCTCTGTTACTCTGTGCAGTGCAAAGTGAGGATATTTGCCTCGTACGGGAAATTCTGAAAAAGCTATCTGTGCTTAATAAAAAGCAAGAAGAAGCGGCTTCTACACAAAAAAGCCCTATAACAAACACCCGAGACAATACCGACGAGGAAGATGGAGCTCAAGACTGGGATGAGAGGCTTCGTCTTGATATCCCAAAGCATCCGCTCTATGAAGAAGGCTATCGAGTCCGTGACATCCTTCTCATCCAGCGTGCTTTTCTCCCTGCCATCTCAACTGGACGAAAGCAACTTGTCGACTGTTTTCTCGATTGCGGAGCGCACGGAGGATTTGCCGTTCCTGTTAATGGGAAACGTCCACTACCTGTTTGTGTCGCGATCAGACACGGGTATAGTGAGATATTCGATTTACTTGTCAAGCATAGGCTCTTTTCAGTTTGCGAGGATGATTGTCCCATCATTGAGGCTGTCAAATATCACCGTGCTCATGAACTTCGCGTCTTGACCAAACTTGGAGTATGCCCGCATTGGGACGCAGCGCTTGAGCTTGCGTTGGATACTCGGCCCATGCTTGATATTATGGTCAACAACGGGATCGAAATCAAGGACTTTGGTCATTTGGCTCTATATGGAGCTATTACTGAAGGGAAGAAAGACCAGGTGGAGTTCCTCATCTCTGAAGGCGCTGACCCCAACCTCTCGATACAGGCGGGACATGTTATTTATGGGACAGAAAAGTCTCATAGTACTATCTACCATGCTATGCTTCATGGTCATTTGGATGTATGCAAATTTCTGATTGAGCATGGCGTACAGCCCGAGGAGGATGATCTTCAACTGGCGCGGGAGAAGGGATATGATGAAATTGTGACTATTCTCTCTGGGTTTTCCTACGAGTGTGTGCCTGAAAAGGAGGACCTCGTTACAAGGTGGATAAACACCCATTACCACTACTGAATCGGGACAATGAAGCCGCGCTTTATATTGCTTGTTCTAAAGACTTGTCTAGCTGCGTTCACCGGTTCCCCTGCAATACTAGGTCTGAAACAATTTCTACCTGGCAACAACTAAGCAGGGACAGTGTGCCAATTCATCAAGCCAATGGGAACCACTTATAGATTTGCTTCTTATGCCTACTAGTCGGGCGAAAGTGTCCAGAACTTGCGAAGTGAGGTAAGACCCAGGCCCTAAAGGCTGTCCTAGATCGTTGTAGTACGATTCTTTCTCTACGAATTAACTACAAACTCCAATATAACAAGGAGGCTTCATTCAGTCCGCCTATTGATTTTCAGCCTCTCAAGCAGCAAATCAGCCGTACCCCTCCAACATGTTCGAGAACCATATTCTTTCCGGCCAGATCGAATCTCCAGTCCCCTCCAAAACAGTTACCATGGGTCTATATCCGGGCAGAAACAATCCGACAAAGCCTCAACCAAAATTGCGCAAGACTTCTACAACACAAACCAGGTCTCGAGGGTACAAAAATCTGAGAATCCACGATATCTGTTATGTGTCGTCATATGCTACACCTTGCTTGCCCACTGTCCGCCATATATTGACCAAAAACAGATAAACAAATAAAAAAGATAATCTCCTCTGCTAACCGTTCATATTCAGAGCTACTACATACAATCTCTCAAAACCGCATCAGCCCTCTCCTGAAACGCATTCATCGCATGCCGATACAACTCCGGCCCCATACTAATCCTCGCCATGCCCATCTTTCTCAATTCCCCCACCGTCAAAAACCCCTCCCTCAAATTCACCTTCACATTCAGTCTTCCCTCAAACGCCCCCACCAGTCTCTCCACTTCAGCCCGGGATACACCCCTCCCCGCTGCACCACCCCACACAAACACCGTGCACGCCCCAGCATCCAGGTACGCCTTGCCTCTCTCAATAGCATTCTCGATAGTCCCATTGCCCAGAGACCCGAGGACATCCGTCCTGGCATTGACCACAAAGTCAGGAACGCCTGATTCTGCTGCCGCCTGCAGTGAGACTTTAACCCGGTGCACTGCGTCCGGGAGGGAGCGGAGCCGGCCTGTCTTGTTATCGACATCTTCAAGGTTGCAGCCTACGACTCCAAGTTTGATTATCTCTTTGATGGTGAGAGCGACGTCGTCATAGCCATCTTGGATATCGGCCGTTAGAGGGAATCGGAGAGATGTATCTGTTGGGTCTTCGTGGAAGGGCAGTTCGTTGCGCTTGAGGGCTGAGGCGATGGAACGGATGGTTGCTAGGTTTTGGGGAAGTGAGAGGGAATCGTCTGGGATTCCTTGAGATGCGGCAACGGCGTAGCTGCCTGTTGCGATGGCTTTGGCGGAGGGGTGGTTGGCGATCAGAGAGGCTGTTGCTGCGTCGTGGATGTTGGTTAGGACAAGCGGGTTGTTAGGGTTATGGAGGCTGCGGAAGTAGATGGCTTGGTTGTTTTGTTGGGTTTTGGTGGACATGGCGGCGATGTAGACAATGGTGGTTTGGTTTTTGGGTATATGGATACTTGTTAGATAAATCGAGGATATTTTATCTTCAGGATGCAGAGGAATGTGGGGGGGGGGGAAATTAATGGTTTATAAGTTGACTCATTTGTGTTCCCCTAGTAGGTACCCAGTAGTGCAGTGGTTTTCTATACGAGATGTTGCTCTCAAATTGACCACTCAGAATCGGGGATTCCGCCTACCGAGCGACATGGATACGCGTCTTATTTTGACATCCCTGCAATGGGTACCAATGGGAGCTTTTGCATTGTATAAAGTAGGACTATCTATTTTAAACAATTTGATTGTCGCGACATCGCCTCATTCTGTTTTTGTACTTTGATGATACCTCCGTGCAGCCCTGGATATGCCCCCCAGCGGGCTATGTTGCTCCCCTAGGCAACCACCATATGCCGGAAGCCTTCACGCACGTTCTTCATCCCTGTCGCTTTCCACAGGCACATCCCCTGCCGGCTCGAACTGGATGAATACAGCCAACATGAGTGCTTTTCGATCGCTACCAATGACTGGCATCCAGTTATACTCTTCCGTCTTTTCCGTCCATCTATCTGGATGCGAAGCCCGCATCATCGGGAGGATCTCGCCCGTTTGCAAGTTTTCAAAGTTGAAGGACACATGACGCATCGGCCAACGCTCTCGCACCCTTACAAAAGGCCCTGCCACAATCCTCGTCCGATCGTCAAGCCGGTATTTGCGGAGGCACAAAGAACGCACGTCTGTTGACACCAGTAAGCACGCCTTCCATGTATCATAGTCGACAAAATCTAAAATCCGTTCGTATAGCTCCGCCGGGAAAATGCCTTCTGATTTGGATGCTGCTCGGCGGTTCGCGGCGACTTCGAAGAAGTTGACGAGCGCCGCGAGCCCGGGGAACACTCTCTGGAGTCTGCGTCTTGTCCCTGTGCAATTGTTCCGCATAATACGCTCACCGCTGTTGTGGTGGATCTGCATCCCCCGCTTGAACTGTGGACGCGTGCGCGGATGTGTGCTCGTACAATATCTTGCGCGCAGAGGCGAAAGATTGAAGATAGGACTGAATTTAACAAGTGGTTTTGCGGTAGGACCAGAGGTGACCTCCGCAAAGGCCGCCTGAAAGAGCGATAGGACGACGACCTGGAAGTTGGCGCGTCCCTGCTCGATGCCCCAAGTAACCGCCTTCGTGATGGCCGCACCATCAGTAACCAGTACAAGGCTGACAAGCACATCCTCGAGCCAGTATATAGTCTCCACCGGCGACGCCCCCGGAGGCTCGCCCGGTCGATGGCACGGGGAGCCAAATTCCAGCAACGGAGCGCTATCGCCAACCCACTTCTGGCCAAGCCATCCGTGTGACTTCCGTATGTGTTTCGAGTTGCAGGAGCCCCTTTCGCAAGTTCGAGGGTTACACTGCTGCGCAGGGAAAGAGTGAAATTTGGCCTGGCCAGACGCAATTGAGACAAGAGCAAACACCAACTCGCGAAAGGGAAACGAGTCCGGGGTCCACTCCATTCCATATCCGATAATCTTGTCCTTATATTGAATAAAAATGTTGGCCAACATGTGTGTGAGAAACGCTTTTCGCGCCTCCGCGAGGTCTGTCCTCGCGGTTACTTTGCGATTGTCGTAGTCAAGCTTCCTGTCCCACTCAGGAATCGCCACAGCCGGCGATGCCATATGCTCTTCAGGGCACATGTCAAGGGAGATGGTGGGCTTGGCATAAATGCTTCTCGTAATGGCCCGAATCCATAGGTCGTCCTGGCGTGGGATATTCCTCAAATTCCAATGTACCCCGAGATCCATGGTAAGGACTTCACGGTCGAGGTTGACGATGAAAATATACCCAACATCGCGACCCAACGGTGGAAACTCGGTAGGAAGCATTACGAAACCGCCAAATTGAGAATATTTGGGCTCAACGCCATCGCGAATCTCGTAGACGTGACGTTCAAGGGCTTTTTCCTTGGCCGCGTACTTGGCTCGCATCGACTTGAGCCATTCTGCAAATCGTTAGTATAATGTAAAACATGTATCGAGTCTCACGGCATACTCTGATACTTATTAGTATCGGTGGGGATGTCTCTGATAATATCGGCTGCGAAATCCCCCCAGTCACTGGTGTGCAGGTGCTGGTATATGGTAACGTAGTAACGCCCGCGGAAGCGCACCATACAATAGAGGTCTTGAGACCCCATTGCAATCTTGCCGGACAAATTCGGTTCACCTTTGCTAGCTTCCTTTAACAAAAAGAGAGAGATTGCGATCTTTCTGGACGATTCGGTTCACCTTTGGCGGCTTCCTTTAACAGAAGGAGAGGGCATACCGGGAGGATCGGTTGCCAGGGCCACAGATTAGGCAGACGTAGGTACGGTCATGCCGTCACGACCTGGATTCCTAATTAGGAGATCATGTGATATGTAAGGAGCTGCTATTATATTATCTGGTTTTTTAAATATAATTTTCTCATTTTACACATTGTTGTTGCTTGGATATAACTAATCAGGTCCACCTTAGTATAGAGTGGCAGGGCTGCCCGACCCCGGAACCCCGGCCCCGGACAACCCCAAGCATCCGGGGGCGGGGAGTCAGAATCTGGTGGATCTACAGTACCAGAATCCGGAGACCCTAAACTAGCCATTTTAGGCAGGTAGTTATTCTCGCTCACTATGACCGATTTACATTCGTTCGTATAAATTTATTTTAACTTTTCTTTTATTGAATCCGTTTATATTTTCATTATCTATATAAGACATATATGCATTCCATGATATAGACCAGCTTTCTGGAGTTTCAGAACTATTTGAGAAATAAGACGATATACTATTTAAGTAGTCACAATATTTATATCTTGGTATAGTAAGGATTACTCGATTTAAACCTGAATAACTCGACCAGTTGCAAGGGTGTAGATGTAGAAATAAAAAGAAATAATCGTTTAGGTTATGCATCATACCCACTATCCTCAAAAATAATAGGTATCGTTTAAAAAATTAATTTTTGGGGAACCCCGAAATCCGCTTAATTATTCTTGCAAGCTGCAACCTTTTCAGAGGATTGAATATTATCAACTTTTCCATCGCTCCCTCCCCATTTAGTCTTTTTCTGACTGTTCGTAGTACTAGTATCTTGTCGCCTCACTTTTATTTCACGTTTATTCCTTCGATAAAATCCTGGTCTTGGCAGTGGCTTGAAGTTTAGCGTCTGTAAGGCTCTGAGGCTATGTTGCAGGAATATGGTGACTTGGTCCTCATTTATTGTGGTTGTTCCCCAGATTCTACAATACGATGATAATATGGAAACAAATTTCATATCCCATCTCTGGAGGGAGTGACGCTTATGATGTTGCCACCACTGCGAGAAAGCCAGGTTCTTCGCAGGAGTAGTACTTATCTGGCTCCTCTCGTTGAACGCAGTCGATGTTTATACAAGCGCCACTTACAAGGCTGGCACCAAGGTGTTCTTTTGTCTATGTGTGCGACATTCACGGTCTTTGTTTTAAACTTATCGTGGATAGCATGGGCTGTGTCTGTGTCCGAAGATCCACCGGTGGGTCGTTATTATTCCTCCCCTTATATATGGGTCAAATCAAGCTGATAGTTCCCTGTCCTAGGGAGGAGAAAAAGAGGGCATTAGATCCATCTCTACCGGAGACTGTAATGACATCGAGACAAAAAGCATCTGGCTTCACCTCGGAATCAATGTCCTTAGCACGGTGGTGCTGAGCTCCAGCAACTATACCCAGCAGAAGCTCATTGCGCCGACTCAAGCCGAAGTCGATCGTGCTCATAAGCAGGGGAGATCACTCGTCATTGGCACGACAAATATTACAAATCTGCTGCATATATCCTGGTCGAGGAAATTACTTTGGCTTGTCCTGGGATTGACGTCGTTACCGCTGCATATGGTTTACAACTCAGTTGTATTCCCTGCTTTGGCTGTTTACAGATATCGGGTTTTCCCGGCCACCCAGGAATATTTGGAATCTGGCAGCGACGACAACTTGAAAATCTATCGAAATAATTCGAGTAGATACAAATTGCTAAACAAACAGGAATGTATCGATGAATACTTCGTGGAGCGTCTCTCCAAGCGCGCGGACGTCATCCTTGTCTTGAATCCCTCCGCGTCCGAATCTTTCATGCAGCAGAATCTCTCTCTTGTCGCTGACCCCACCTCGACATCCCAGCGGCATTATGAGTGGCTCTGTGATTGTCCTGGATTTAAGAGCCGGACATACATGGTCGAAGCATCACAAAATACCATGAATTGCACCCAGGTCCATCCAGCGTTTTCGGACACAATGGCTTGTACTGAGTCCGTTTCCCACTGCTTAAGCCTTGCGATGGAGCCGAGATGCACGCTTTTGTTCAGTAAGCCACTGCTTACTGCTGTCATCTGCTGTAACCTCATCAAAGCGTTATGCATGGGGGTGGTTCTTTGGAGATACGAACCCGATACACTAGTTACTTTAGGAGGTGGGTATCAAGCGTTGTTAATTCCTAGTATTGCACCCTTGGAGGCATCCGGCGCAGCCCTACTTTATGAGGATACTGATCTTTTATAGATGCAATAGCATCCTTTATAACTAATCCTGATCCGTCAACTAAGGGGAGTTGCTTGCTTTCCGACTATGCGCATCGTGACCCGCTCGACGAATACCGGGCCCCTCGTTACCGATGGTGGAGCGGTTCGTCTTTCTCTGGATGGTTGAGTCTTGTGATACTGTACGTTTTTATCCATTTTCCTCGCAGGTACAGATTTAACAAAAGTTGTGGGTAAAAGCTCTAGTATTGCTCTCACTCTAGTCGGTCAACAGATGAAACCTAATACAAACTGGCGCGATCTCTTCCAGCTGGGATTCAGCAACTTCGACTTTGCCTCGCTTATCCATTTAACGGGGTCCAGGTCGGCTGTTAATAATCCACTTTGGATAGTAGTCCTCCTAGTCAATTCCCCGCAGATAGGTGCCTCGTTTCTATACCTCCTGTACGTAACCACGAGTCCGTCCAACGTTATGTACGGATGAATTCATTACTAAAGAGCTTCAGATACAACAGCATTTTTGGCGGCATGCTCATGGGACGAGAGTGGAATAATATGGGTCATCAGCGCAAAGGACTGAGAGTAACTTGCCCGCAGGGCGAGCAGCGATCAACTTACTACTTATCAATTCCATTGGTAAGTCACCCGTTAGATACTTTCATACAGCGATCAAATCTGAGTGAGTGGCAAAACCCAATTAGAGATACGCAATCCCCTTAATGACCATCTCCGGCATACTCCACTGGCTTGTCTCTCAATCGCTATTCCTCGTACAAGTATTTGGATACGAGATAGACGAAAGTGAACAGCAGCGCCGTCTAGAAGACAGCACCATATCTACGGCGGGATACTCCCACAATGCAATTTTCTTTGTCATGCTCGCATTAGTGCTGGCCTTATTGTTTTGCATAGGCACGGGCCTGCGGCGGTTCCAGCCAGGGATACCCACTCTGTCCGGGTCCAGTCGTGTTATTTCGGCGGCTTGTCATCCACCAGAGTGCGGTAGTCATGTAGCCCAGGATCTGCTCAAATGGGGGGTGTGTTATAACGGGTATAGTCGAGAGAATGAGGCGGATGACAGTGGTCACTGGATTGGCCATTGTTCCATCACCAATCGCCCGGTTATGAGGCCTTTGCATGGAATGAAATACAAATAGCAAAAGTTACTCTTCAAAGAAATGCTACTACAGCAGGGAGTTCTACTGCAGGGCAAGTGTATATATAATAGCAATTGATAACAGGGGCACAGTATATAATAATTGCTAAGGGTTGAACTTTCTCTGCAAAATGACATGTGTGTTTGGAAACAGTCTAATATGAGGACGTTGCTGAGTGAAGATGATTGAAAGACAGGCTTGGTGAAAACAGACTAACTCAGAACATATAAATGAGTCAATATAAATGAGATAAGATGAATGAAAACACATAAACAACATCAAATCTGTGTGACCAGTGAGAGGAGATTGGTAAAAACAAAACATGAAAGCGAAAGCGAAATAAGCGTATATAAGCATATAGAAATCCTTCATCCAAGGACTACTGGATTACCCTTACAATAGTGCGATCAACAGAATGCAACTGGTCCGTAAATCTGCACCCAAGACGGGGGCATCCGTCTCTTGGACAATGGTGTCCATAGACACACTTCGCTTTACGACAAGACGATCCATAGCGGCAGGGAGTCAGGCGGGCCTCATATTTGAGATCAGTGCGATCCTGTATTCCCAAATCCGGGTCGTGTATGCATGCGCACTCATCGTTGTAGCACAGCCCCCAGATGTGGTAGTTGTAACACAGTTGCTGGTCTCTCAAGGACTTGACATTTTTCCAAGAGGAGCATTGGATCAACTCGTCGACCCGCTGGTCACTTGCATTCAGGCATACTTGCGGTCCAACAGGAGAAGGACCTGGTGCCATGCAGTTTCTGCTAACCGTCAGGGGTGGCGGCGCAGTGGTCCATTTTGCTGCCTTCGGATCGCTTCGAATCGGTGACGGCGGTGGCGTTCCGAGGGTGTCTTGGGCCTGGGAGCTGGAGGGCACCTGCCGTCTGGACTCTAGCTTTCTTGGTAGGAATATTTCCTTGAACGACGTGATTTCAAAATGGGCGGCTAAAGGCTCCATCTTGTCGGCAAAGGGTGGTCCCTTGACCCACGATATCTGTTTCGACCCACGGTAAGGGTGGAGGGCTTGGGCGTAGCCGCCATCTGCGGAGGCGCAGAAGATAACCCACCGGCAGTGAACATTGGACATTTCTTTCTCGAGACGAGCTGTAAATATTGCAGATTCCTATAAGCTTTGTCCTCTGGGTTCACTGTGGCTGGTCTTAAACACTCACCTCGTATCTTATCATCAGCGAAATCCTTCCCATATCCAACGTCCTCGAAGTGGCACATATGGCCTCCTTGGTTGAATCCGCGGATAAATAGAGTGAGTTTTTCTTTGTCGCCAAGAATTTGCGCATCACGATAGGCGTTGGTCAGGCCTCCCACGTTCGCGAATACATAAACGCAGTAGCTGACGTTGGAGGGCACTCCGGGGTCGACTATTTTAACATGTGCTTCAACGGCCTGGATCAATTTCCGGGCAGCGTCTTGACCCCCTTGCAGCCCACGCTTGATGTAATGTTCACAAAACTGGGATGAAACCATAATTAGCGAGCACAATAATCATCGGGTCAGTGGGCCGACCTACATTCATGCCATCGCCATCCACCAGCACACAAACGTAACATGATTTCGTCTGGATGGATATGTCAATACCTCCTCCAACCTAACGTACTTGAGCCACCAAGGGGAGGAAAGTACCTGGTGATAGTTGGTACAAGTTTCATTGTGCCCAACCCTTGTATATCCATCATCATCATCAGGCGACACGGTGGGCCTCTCGCGTGTGTCGACGGTATCTCCCTCCTCTTGGAGTCCGTCGTGGGGAGTTTCAGCAGGAGGAGAAGGACACTAGCCGACCCATTCTGTTAGTACTAAAATTGCTTACCCAAGCTTTTCGTTCAAGAGTCATATACCTGGATAATGTCGTCTTCGCTCTTTCCCACCGAGCATAGACCCTCTCCCTTTTTCTTCGTATCTTTGACGCCTGCCATCGGAGCAGATGTAGAAACGATCGAGCAGAAGTCCAGTTGTGCAGAACTGAAACACAGCACAGATCTGAGAAGGATTGGGATTGAGAGGAACTATCGCTTTATTTATACAGAGGTGGTAGCCATTTTAGTTACCAATATAAACTGCCATGTCATGCTGCCATGCCATGCTGGCAGCGCGTACGGGCCACCACCCCGGTGAGTGCATCACTTTTAGAGGCGCAGTCCGCAGTAATCTGGGCTCTTCATATCCAATAGATACAACACGCCAGCTCGCAGACCAGTGAGTGTCTACGAGATTGGGTGAAAAATTGAGACCCAGCCACAACGAACTGATATGTGGCTAAGCAGTGGCGCTGGGCTCGGGACTTCATGCACATGAAGATAATATATTTTAGGCAGAAACTCCAAGGATATGCACGGGTACAGCCACAGATTCTAGGGGACAACAAGGAGAGAGTGGTTCCAGCACTTCATTCTGCCTGGAGTGCGCCTCACGGTTGTGACGTCTGTGGGATGGCTGAGGATACCGGTCGACATAATGACAATCCTGACGATCTTTACAAAAGCACGAAGAATGAAAGGCAATGCCTGGATGGGAAAACTCTGCAGGTCTGGTGACATCTTGCCCGATTCAGTAGTTATCTTACAACTCTCGGACGTTCGTTCGGATGAGTTGGCGCTGGCGTTTCTTGGCCTGACATGGGTTAAGATGTTATCACTGCGCCTCGAACAGATTCATTCTTTTGATTGGAGTGGGTTCTGCCCCAAGCAGAACTTCCCATCTCTTGGTGTGCTTTCAAACTCGGTTAGTATTGTGGGAGGACTGAGAAAGGGTCAAAAAATATTGAAGATTTCGATGGTTCTTAGGAATACGAAAAGTTTGGGGAAGAGAAATTGTTTACCAGCAGTATCTCATTTGAGGTGGATTATTAATATAATAGACATCTGCCAAACTGAATCGAACATTATTCCCAGAAAAATATATCTTTAACTTCTGCCTATGACGACTTCCAAGAACCATCAGATAGAATCCAAACTCAATTGCTCAGTCAAGCTACGATCTACTGATCTAGACTTTTTCCAGCTAGTTGGATTCTGGCTCTTATGGTTTGGGTGATTATGGTGGGTCTAATGAACGTAATTGGTTAAACTCTATCTGACAAATGAGCATGAGGGCGTGAATGCCTCGGATCAGACTTCCTGTGGATTTGAGGGTTCTGGCAGCCATGTCTGGATTTTATATTGTTCTTCGATTTGTATTAGATTATCCAACAATTTTGATATTTACTCTTCTTGTTTCTACCACTTCGCGTCTGGAGACGTACACCTACCAGATTCAAGGAGATTACAGTATAACCATGGCACTAAGTTCAGCGTGGATTCATGGTCCGATCTTCCTGGCTACCTCAGGTTCTACTACTATACCAACTCTTCCATGCGATATATCGGGTTAAGCATCACCACCTAGAATCGCAGAATTTATTTGATGCCAGGAACCTGCAACAAGATGCATGGCCAACATGCCCATCAGGTACAACATTTAGTGCGGGGCACTAGCTGATCGACATAATTACCGAGGTTAGACTATCCCCACACATATGAATCCTGACTCCCCACAACCCCGGTCCGTATATATCAAGCACACCATGACCTCAACCCATCCAATCCTCTCATTTTTGATACCCAGATCCCCACCATCATCACCACACATCAACACCGCGAAAATGGAAAAAGCATGGGCCCAAGTGGTGGAGACCTACTCGCCCTCCACCATCGAATTCGGCGGCACACTCCTCATCCAAGTGGTATTTTTCTGGTCCACAGCCCTCCTCTACCTCGCCGTCGACATTTTCCTCCCCAGCTTTGCCGCGCGCCACAAGCTCCAACCACCCCCCAAACAACCAACCGCCCCAGAAATCGCCCACTGCTTCAAAGTCGTCGCCCGCAACCAGGCCCTCTCGACCGGCTTCCACCTAGCCCTCCTCCACCTCGTCAAGCGCGGAGAATCCTCCTTCCGCATCCCAACCACGCTCCCCACGCTCCCCGAAATGGCCAGAGACATCGTCCTCTGCCTCATCATGCGCGAAGCCATGTTCTACTACAGCCACCGCCTCCTGCACACGCCGAGGTTCTACGCGCCCATCCACAAGCAGCACCACCGCTTCACGGCGCCCATTGCGCTCGCCGCGCAATTCGCCCACCCGATCGAGCATATCGTCGCGAATGTGCTGCCCATCTCGCTGCCGGGACAGATTCTCCACTCGCATATCCTGGCGTTTTGGGCGTTTGTCGCGCTAGAGCTGGTGGAGACGTCGACTGTGCATAGCGGGTTTGATTTCTTCGGTGGACGCGCTAAAATGCATGATGCGCATCATGAGAAGTTCAACTTGAATTATGGGGTGCTGGGGCTGTTGGACTGGGCCCATGGGACTAATCAGTTGAAGGCGCGGGATGAGAAAATCAGACAGGAGTGATTCCGATTCCTGTGATTTGAGGATGACGTTGATAGTAGGTGTGTGTGTGTGTTTATTGGTGGAGCCATGTATATATTTAGTTGGGGCTAGGAGTCGAGTCACGTTTCACAAGTTATAAAAACGAGGGTCTTTTGTACACTTCTAGTCTGCAGAATAGTCCCAGTGATATGAGCCAGCTTCATCTTGAGAATTTAAGTGACTGTTAGTGTCTTGTCTACTTCTAACTGCTTGGGCTCATCTGCTAAAGTCTGTGTTGGGAATAACTTGATTTGTCCAAGTAATTTAAAAATTATAGAGTATCTTTAAAGAAGGATACTCACTCTCTAAATTATACTCAGTTATAAGTCTAATCTAAATCAGGGAGATTACTCTGTAAATTATATTAAAAGTTTTTCTAGTACTACTCTAAACCATGTTGAGCTGTAAGCTCATAAATATTTATGTCTACCGCGAGATCCGCAGCTGGCCGCTGGGTGAGCTTGCAGCCAACAGCTGATTTACGAATAATAAAAAGATTCTGTCATTGGTTTCACAGGTGCTTTATCAGCTAGAGCCAGTGACCCTAGTTAAACACCTATGATTCTATTCTGTATTGTTAGAAGAGCTGTGAGGACCCTTTTATATATGAGCTACCTTTTATATTTAATCTACAGACGTTTGACAGGACTTAAGACACATTCATAAACATGGATCTTAGAGTAATAAGTTATCCTTCTCAAAGTAAGAAATAGAATAGGATGCATTTCCTGCGTCATGTTATAGAATATAAAGACCATTCTATACATGGCCACATGAGCGTATTTGACTTAGAATTAACAGATTAAGAAGATATTTCTGATAGAGAATACTTCTTATAAGGAAATGCACCATGTGAGTCTTGACTTGGAAC
The DNA here is from genome assembly GCA_023619815.1 of Aspergillus neotritici. Classification (NCBI taxonomy): domain Eukaryota; kingdom Fungi; phylum Ascomycota; class Eurotiomycetes; order Eurotiales; family Aspergillaceae; genus Aspergillus; species Aspergillus neotritici. The sequence goes on along the minus strand of JALZYL010000029.1, from coordinate 123,437 downwards.
AGACCACCAGCCAAGAGAAAAGAGATCTTGTGACCCGTTTTCTGAGACAGTTCTAGTAACAGGACCTTCCAATCAAGATTTTAATACTAACATTCTCTCAGAGTCATTGGTTAGACTTGGTAGTAAAGAGACCAGCAGCTACGGAGTACTGCGGTGCACTGTGATACGTATCAATATATATCTCAAGTTAATCTATACCTATTATGGACACCCACACAGCTTATAGGTCGCATTGCCTCATTTGAACTTGCATAGCCAAGACGCGCTGTCAAGACCCCACGTCGGGGGATCCCTTGTGCTGAGCTCGCTTATGCACGGCCCCCACCTTGGCTATCACTAACGTCCCCTTCAGCTGGACTCTACAGGGGTGAGGGTAACATCGAAGAGAGAGTCTTAGCACATTCAGCTCGTGTCCTTTATGGCAGTAGCACTTGCCAACCTGCGCGCTTAGCTGCCCGAGCGGATGCCCGACCCCTCAACCGCCAGGTTCCTCACCACATGTTTTCTCCGATTCAAGAAACAGCATCCTCTACTTGACCCTTAACTTTCTGCTTCTCAGCAATTCTCGCTCAGCGGGAGCTCTCGATTCGGTTACTCGAACTGCAGCACGTCAGTCCATCTGCGAGGCCCCAAACCTCTCATTTCGTTACCCTCAATCAGAAAGCGATCGGAACGATGTCCCGCAGAAAGAAGTGGAAGGATTACCTGCTGTGGGGTCGACGATCTAACAGGAAAAGTAACAAGCTCACCACGGACAATCGATCTGGGGCAGGCTCAGAAAGAAGCAATGGGGACTGTGCCACTCCCAACTCCTCCACTGGAAAGAAACCGTTCGATCCTTGACTGAAGGCGCAGCAGCGTCTCAAAGAAGACAAGACCCTGGACAAAATATGGAAGGAATCAATTCATATTCTCAACTCCAAATTGGGATTGACGTCCGAAAATGATGGGGACGCCATCCGTGTGAATGATCTCCGCACCTTTCTTAATGTGACGATTGAGCGGCTTGATGACAAAAAATGGACCATCCAAGAGGATATCGGCCAAGACGACAAACGGAAGAAGCTGACCACGGCGTGTGGGAATATTTTTTTGGTCAAGGACATTGTCAATGCTGCTGCAGCCGCCAGTCCTCCCGCTGCCATAGCATGTGCCGGTATTACGGCCGGACTCTTGGTAAATCCCTCTATCCATGTTCTATCAGCTCTGCTAATTTTCCAGCAGCTGTTTATACAGGCTATGGAACAGCATGAGAGCCTTCTACGGGGCTTGGACTATATCGCCTCCTTGTTACCTCGACTCCATGTGATCGAACAACATTTCCTGCTCCGTGAAACCGGCCTAAGCGCCGAGCTGAGAAAATCGCTCAAGAAAAACATGATAGAACTATGTGCCAAAGTCCTTGAATTTCAGTCTCGGGCCGTTTGCTATCTGGGAAAACCAACAGCAAAACGGCTTCTAAATGACTTGTCAAAGCACGACGGGTGGGACGGAATACTTGAGGATATCGAACGTTACGACACCTACATTAAGGACACCATTTCCTCGGCGCGTGATTTCAACGTTGATAGCCAACTGAACGCTCTCCAGGACAAGATACAGCAGATACAAGTATGGCAAATTGTGTCTGAGAAGGATAAAAAGCGAGCCAATCTCTTCCAGCGGTTATATACCTGTCCATACAAGGATCGCAAAGATATAAATGGCAAGCGTGTACCAGGCACATGTGAATGGTTCACAAGTCATCCTCAGTTCACGAGGTGGAATGAAAGTGTGCAATCTGAACTTCTCTGGGTGTCCGCAGAGCCAGGCTGCGGGAAATCAGTCCTCACCAGATACTTGGCTGATGAATATTTACCCAGCGGAACAAGAACAGTCTGTTACTTCTTCTTCAAAGACGGTTATCAAGATCAAACGCGAGCCACAAATGCACTTGCTTCCATCCTCCGCCAACTATTATTCGCCCAACCACATCTTGTGCAAAATTCGCTCTTGGATAAGTCAGAGACCAGCGGGAATCAGCTAGTAAAATCCTTCAATGAACTGTGGAATATGTTTCTCTACGTGACAGCAGACGTCAACGCTGGCGAAGTAGTCATCCTGCTCGATGCCTTGGACGAGTGCTTTGAGGATGACCGGAGGAATCTGATTCAAGCGATAGAGCTCCTATTTCTTAACAACTCTGGCAAGCGCAACCTAAAATTTCTGATGACAAGCCGTCCATACGAACACATCCGACTCGACTTTTTCAAGCTGGAGAAATCTTTACCCACAATCCGCTTGAGCGGCGAGAACGAGAAGAACATCAAGACGATATCTAGCGAGATTGACCTGGTAATTAGACAAAGGGTCAGTGACTTCGGCGAGAAATTCGACCTGGCCATACGCGAGCGCGATTTCATCATCCAGCAGCTCACCTCGGTTGATAATCGGACATACTTGTGGGTCAGCCTTACCTTGGATGTACTTGAAAGAACACCAGGACTCACCGAAGGTGATTTTGACCGCGTGGTCCATGATATTCCCAAAGATATCGATGCTGCTTACACCAAGATGTTGGATCGGAGTCCAGATCATGGCGCGGCCAGAAAGTTGCTCCACATTGTAACTGCGGCGGAGCGCCCATTGACACTAGAAGAAATATCTTTGGCCTTGGCAGTCAAGGGAGCGGATCAATCGATCGACGACATCAAAAAGGAACTACCAGCCAATGAAGACCCCGAGAAGACCATGGCGAGAGAAAAGACCAGGATCAGAGAACTGTGCGGTCTGTTCTTGGTTGTGATAGATCGGAAGGTATATCTTTTTCACCAGACCGCAAGGGAGTTTCTCGTCAAGAAACCGGCTAGTGGTGATACTGGTGCTGGTACGTGGAAGCACAGCCTGTCTCCAGAAACATCGCACTATGTCCTGGCGGAGATATGCACGCTGTACTTGAGCCGAATATCTGATACCCTCCCTGGGTTCATGGACTACGCAGCAGAGTTCTGGGCGGTGCACTTTCGGAGAGCGGCTGTCTCAAGAGAAGATCCAATCGCGAAACTTGGACGCATTCTTTGTCGCCAAGGGTCAGTAGTATGTGAGAAGTGGACTGCACTTTACAAAAGAAACAAAATTCTTCCCAATTCTAATGACACACTTATAGCGTCCTTTCTAGGGCTTACAGCTATTGTGGAGAAACTTCTTGAGACTGGAGACATAGATGTGGAGTCTAAGGACTCGGAGTATGGTCACACTCCTTTCTCTTGGGCTGCATACAATGGATATGAGGGGGTTGTTAAGTTACTTCTTGACACTGGACAGGTGGACGTGGAGTCTAAGGACTCAAGATTTGGTCGAACTCCTTTCTCTTGGGCTGCAGAGAGTGGATGTGAGGGGGTTATCAAGTTACTTCTTGACACTGGACAGGTGGACGTGGAGTCTAAGGACTCAAGATATGGTCGAACTCCTCTCTCTTGGGCTGCAGGGAGTGGATATGAGGGTGTTATCAAGTTTCTTCTTGACACTGGACAGGTGGATGTGGAGTCTAAGGACTCAAGTTATGGTCGAACTCCTCTCTTTTGGGCTGCAATGTATAGGCGTGAGGGAGTTATCAAGTTACTTCTTGAGACTGGAGACATAGATGTGGAGCCTAAGGACTCGGAGTATGGTCACACTCCTTTCTCTTGGGCTGCAATGCATGGACATGAGGGTGTTATTAAGTTACTTCTTGATACTGGACAGGTGGATATAAAGTCTAAGGACTCTAAGAGCCAAACTCCTCTCTCTTGGGCTGCAATGAGAGGACATGAGAAGATTGTCAGGCTACTTCTTGACACTGGACAGGTGGATGTGGAGTCTAAGGACTCTAATGACCGAACTCCTCTCTCTTGGGCTGCAGAGTGTGGATGTGAGGGAGTTATCAAGTTACTTCTTGACACTGGACAGGTGGACATGGAGTCTAAAAACTCTAATGGCCGAACTCCTCTCTCTTTGGCTGCAATATATGGACATGAGGAAGTTATTAAGTTACTTCTTGACACTGGACAGGTGGATGTGGAGTCTAAGGACTCTAATAGCCGAACTCCTCTCTCTTGGGCTGCAATGAGAGGACATGAGAAGATTGTCAGGTTACTTCTTGACACTGGACAGGTGGATATAGAGTCTAAGGACTCTAATGGCCAAACTCCTCTCTCTTATGCTACAGAGAATGGGCATGAGGGGGTTATCAAGTTGCTTCTTGATACTAGGGATGGATATGGAGTCTAAGGACTCTGATGGCTGAACTCCGCTCTCTTGGGCTGCACGGTATGGATGTCTGTCAGCTGGTAGAAGGAAAGGCCGTGGGGCTACATACAGGTAGTACCTGATAAAGGGGTTGGAGCCAGACTGCCTGCTTTGTTGATAATATAAGAATTTGGTCCCCGAAACAAAAACTCCTTGTTGACTTGGCACCCAATTCGTATATGCCATGCAACCGAGCAAGCGTTCTGATTCTCCTCGTATAATCGTTCGACCCAACAGGTTTGAATAGGATGCTGTCAATGCATATTTCATTTGTCTGAATCAAACGCTTGGTGTGTATGTTGACCCTGCCTGTATCCTTGTTCCTATAAACTGATCGCGACGAAGTGGAGCGACATAAGGTCCTTGGGTTTCTCACTCTGATCTCTGTTATTTTTCGTGTGTGTCCTCTTGCCGGGCAAAATGGGACGACTCGTGGTCCTACGAGGGCCGCAAGCAATGAGATTAGAGACCATTGCCTTCTCTGTTGGTATTCGCCATAATGACATAAATATAGGACGGTCTAGGAGATCTACGTAGTCTTTACTCCAGGGGCACAGTTTTTATGTAACAAAGAGGATACGGCATATGCACATCAGGACCTGTATCGATAGATTAGTGATGATTGCCCTTTCGGCTTAGCCGCCGGGCGTTAATGAATTGTGTGTGTGTGTATATACCCAGGGCAAGAATACGACGGACTCATCTATGATTATAGACAGAATGGATCTTCTGTAGAGTACTCTAACCGGTATAATGGGGTCTGCCTCGTCTCAAGTGACAGTGACTTCACCCGGCTATCCGCTTGTATCCATGAGTTAGGAGTAATTGTGTACAGATTCAGGGAGCATGTGAACATGTTATTATTACTAAAAATCATTCATCGCCCTGACGCACTCAAAACGATAGCCGCCTAGCTAATCAGTTGAGAACCATGGTAGAAGCAGCCTCTGACAACAATGACTGGGCTAGGCTCTCTAATATCGGTCAACTCCTTACAAAAAATTACCCTGATTTTGACCTCGTACCTACAGATCTGATATATACTTACACACTTTCATCAGGGGTTACGCTTTCCATACTTCTTATTAGTTCACCCTGTTACTGCCTGCGGTTAGTTCTATCACTTATAATCCCCCAGCCCCAGGAGCACGCTGATGTGTACTTGTATAGCATACTATATTATTATTATATTTTATTAATAGTCATATTTTATATAATTAATTATAATAATATATAATAATATGTAAAGAATTACTTGGTTATTTTATAATTTTATTTATCTCCAAATACTTAAATAAATATTAATAACCTCAGTAATAAACTGAGATATACAAAAATAGTCATACCACATCTACAAAATGTTAGTATAAAATACCTGATTCATAACCAAGATGATGATGGTCTGTTAAGTGGTATGCCATTAAACGTCATAACCCCGCTGCTAAAATGCAGTACCTATTATACCTAACGTGTAATCCATGGGTAGAACAGACTTGGAGTACGGAGTTGCCTCAGGCAGTAAGAAGGCAATACCATATGTCGCCCTGGATATAAGGTTACTTACGAATCACAGCTGTCATAAGTCGTAATTCTTTCCACACCTCTCACTGGTACCCACTCTTTCTTTCCTCCTTCCCCTCTTCCTAGCACTACATCACAGAGATAGCAAAATACGCAGTACTATCGCCACCCTGACCTCTAGGCTGTGAAGGACAGTATCTACATACTGACACCATGAGTGACAAACGAGTCCCTTCCCTGATGCTTCGCAAATTCCTCGAGGACAATAAAACGGGCGCGTCACAGCAGCAGATCCAAACAGACTTTGGCGATTCTCCTGAAGAAGGCCAGCCTCGAGCTCCCTTCCAAAGAGAGTATTGCTTTCTTTACGGGACATTGATGGACCCAGAGACACTTTCTCGAGTCCTGAAACTATCAAGACCGGGCCCCGTTATGCGTCGTGCTAAAGTGATAGGCTACAAAACCAAGCTTTGGGGACCCTACCCTGCACTACTCAACGGAGAGCCACTTCACCCAGTCAATGGCATGGCGTGTGAAATCTTATCACAGACGCAACTTGATCGACTCTCGGAATATGAAACGGATAAATATCGCCTGAGGCCTTGCCTGATTGAGCTTCTGGATGATCAGGGTGCGATCGAAAAGACCGTTGAAGGGGTCACTTTCATGTGGAATGGACAACAAGATGAACTACGGGACGGTAATTTTGACTTGAAACATTGGAGAAAAGAGCAACAATTGCAGGATTTGGATTGATTAGTGAAAGGATGGGAAACCTACTCTACAAATTTATGGAGGCGTGCGAACTGCTCTACAGCTGGCTCTCCAAATAGGGGACTCGAGGGATTTGATATCCTGTTGAGGTATCAGTCCTATCAATATTTACCAAATACTGCTTCGGCATTTTGGTGCAGAGACGGGAATACCCCGAAAGGTCAGCTCCCCGATTGTTTTCGATTTAGGGCAACAGATGTGGAAGTGAGTGATTGTGATATCCTGATATATAAACATTCAATTTACAGATTACGGTCGGATTAGATTACAGGCCCCTCATGATCTCTCTGTTGCTATGTAATAACTGGCCATTCTACCTTGTGAACTTTGCAACATCTACTTTCTGCGAGCGAGATCAATGGCCTTGGGACTGACTTGTTGCAGATCCCAAGCCATCCTCACACAATACCACAGCCAGATCAGATGCTTCGTGAAGTCCACCTCGTACCACGCCACTCCATTCCGATGGTCCTCTGGGAAGGTATGATGAAAATTATGGTTCCCTTCTCCCAGAGTAGCAAGCCCGAGAAGATACACATTCCGTGCACTGTGAGCCTTGGAGTACGGCTGGTCTCCAGCCCAGGGGTTATGCGCTAGAGTACAAACCAGATACGTCAAGTGCGTATTCACCGTTCCGCGGACTAAACATCCATACTAGTCCCGACTTCCAGTCATTCCAGCCCACTGGTTGCAAACAGAAATAGAATATGTGGATTCGTCGTAGGTATCTTATGGTACCATGGCGGCACGGACATTGTGGTGGCTGTCATGGCAGATTATCTCGAAATCAGGTACAGTCACTTTATGTAGAATTGAAGCTTGATGGCGCTTTGTATATCCAAGCACGTTTCAATCGCATGTCCCATGAGCATAACACTTAGGAAAAGTCGCAGGTAGAAGAAAGCCTGAGGTCGGTCTATTACCTTGCTTTGGGTTGCTGTAGTTTATTGTTGATCAGGCGTCTTATCTTATCGCTGACGTCATGTGACTAGGCAGAAGAAATCGCGACCCACATCTTCTCCATCCATAGTTACAGCATTGTCTCCAATTCCGCATTCTCAACACTATCATGACACTGTATAGAATCCTACTTTAACAACCAAGGAAAACAAAACAAAAAAACAAGGCCTATATCCACAATGGGCCACCCCAGCGACCCCCCTCCCTCCTACGACCAAGCAACCGCCAGCTCTTCCAGTCCCATCCCCGAACCCTTACCGCAACACACCTACCCCAAAGGCTCACCACCACAACCACCACAGCTACCATCCCCACCCGCCGACTCACCCATCCCAGACGCAATCCCCTACCACAGCCTCCAAGCCACCACACGCAAATCCATCACCGCAACACTCTCCCCAGCCCTCAGCCAAGATGCCTCCGTCCTACACGACCTGGTGGCAACACAAGCGCACCAGCCACCACGCCCGCATCTCACCGTGCGCGGGACGCACAATGAGATCCGCTCGCGGCCAGACCGCAAGGAGAATGAAAACCACACCGTCCTCGACTTTGACTTTAGCGTCGACTTGACGCCTTACTTCCTCGCTAGTGCTGCCGAGCCAGACGACGATCGCTGGCAGGAGCTGCGCCTTGTGCGCGACGGCGATGGGACGCTGGCTTTCCGTGGGGGGCGGGTTCGGTCGCGGACGGCGTGCGCGCAGAAGCGGGACAATAGGAAGCGGAGGAGGGGAGACGTCTCTGTTGAGGAGGGGAGGGGGAGAGACGATACCGTTCGGTTGGTGGTGGGGGATGATGATTACGATGATGATGATCCGTCGGGGCCGGGTCTGATGGGCTGGTGTGAGCGGTTTTGTTCGGATGCGGCGGGGGTTAAGTCGTAAGTTCTTCTTCTTCTTTTTCTTTTTCCCCTCCTGACATTTGGGTGAAGAAAGCAAGCATCCGGGGATTGATTGATTGAAGTGATGCTAATGAGAGGTAGATTCACATTCAAGCGCCGCATAGTCGGGTTCGACGACTCGGTCGTCCGCTCCGCACTGACGTCGCATCTGCGCGCACTCAACTACAAAGGCAACATCCACATCTCGATCGAACTCACGAACCGGTCCTTCGTCGTCTACTCCCCGCACTGGGTCAACCAGCTCCGCAACACCGCCTTTATCTACTACTTCTGCGTGATCATACCGCTATGGATCCTCGCATGGCCGATCATCTGGCTGGTAGAGCGCCGCTACGAGGTCGCTGAGGCGCAGTGGTTTTTTGCGCGCGACGACGGCCCCCACCGGCTGTGTGTCGGCGGCCGTGACGAGACGCACATCGTGCACGATCTGGCGCCGGTGGTGACGCAGGCGGCGTGGGAGCGGCGGAGGGATGGACGCGTGCTGACGCCGCAGGAGATGAACCTGCTGCGGCAGCTGGAGCGGGAAGGGCGAGAGCGTGGTGGACGGATGCTGGTCGTGAATTGGGATCAGATTAGTGGGTGGGGGAGAGATTGCACGGTTGGGGCGTAGGCTGGACCCTCGGGCAGACAGACCAATATATATATTAGTGTTTATCCTATATGGAATGAACGACGTAAATATCTGGCCCTCTAGTTGCCAGCACTAGCTAGGTACTATTGAATTTACTAGAGGATGCCAGCAAGAGCATTGTGAACTGTAAGAGACTAAAACGACTCAGTAGAGACTATTCAAAAAGTACAGACCCCGCGGTCAACATAGACGGCGGACTGAGTGTAGTATTGAGATGCCTACCAGTCGGACCACTCTGGACTATTGCATTCACAATTTTTTATCTTGTTTGAATTCTCTATTTATTTATTAATTATTTTTATTGTCATTGTTACTATTTATCATCATACTGATAAACGTGGATTTAAACGTCGCCCATGCGTAACACCGACAGCACACGTCAATGTCCAAGCACAGAAGAACGAGGAATGTAAATAAATCGTTATACAAGTCCTCCATATACATACATACCTAGGTATAAATATAAATAGTCGCAGCATGCGTATGTACTACCTACCATCCGCACGAACTCACATGCTCGCAGCTACCAACACACCCCCTAGGTAGTCGACAAGCCAACCGGTCAAAGCAGACACGAGGATTAACTAGGTAAGGGAAAGAGATGGATGGATGGATGGACACGCCCTGCAGATCAAGCGCACGGAGAGCGGATTTTATACTCCTCCGACTTTGTATTTATTTCAGGAGAGCTGAGACTGATCCTGGAGGGTGCTAGCTTAGGTAGTTACTTACTACTTAATACCTACTAGACTAAGAAAGGCGTGGGTGGAAGGAATGTCGGGCGAAGGGCTGTCTTGGCCTCGTCATTGTTCTCTTGGAGGAGGGAAGTATTACTGTCTAGATGTTGGGAAAGGAGGTGTAGAGTATAGAAGGTGGGTAGGTAGTAGATATGGGGACGGTATATCCAGAGTATGGAGGGTAACACAGAAACACCAGTGAGGGGGAGTCCTTTGAGCATGTGGTGTATGAACCGTACTACAGCTCCTCCTCTCCTCTCCCCTCCTCTCTCTATAGTAATAGTACGAGGCAGCTAGTCAGTCCACGCACCCCTCGGGCAAGGAGTGCTAGTCTCAGTCTCAGTCTCGGCCTAGCCGGACCCACCGACACCATCCGACGAGACGAGACGAGACGAAATGCACTCAACGGGCAGGTTACGTGCGTCCAGCCAAACATAAACATCCACAAACATGGACGGGCAGGTCTATTTTAGTACAAGGCTTATTTAGACCGACCGACATGGGGAGCTTTTTAAATCGATTTTTGATGTATGGGAGGGGATTCGACATCTGGTGGCGGACAAGAGGAGCACTCCGAGTGGGAATGGTCTTCTCTGTCTTGTCCGGACTGAGACTGGGGAGTGTGGGCTAGTGATTCATTGGGTAAATTAGGGCTTGCGCTTGAGGCCGCTGGTGGGTCGGGCTTGACTCGAGTTGGGATAGGAGGGGATCTAGTCCGAGGCCAAGGGGTGGAGAGTCGCCCCTAATTTCAGGGCTTTACCGCTTTAGGGAGCTGAAAAAGATCGGCGCTGAGGGATCCTGACGATTCTATTCACTATGGATTGGACGGAGTGCAGAGGATAAGGATTCATTGATGGCTGGATGGAACTGGGAGATTTTGTTTCTTTATTTCTTTATTTATTATTATTTTATTATTATGTTGTTACGACTGTTATTTGTGAGATTGTGATGGGTCGTATGTGGCTGGCCAGCAACGCGGCCATGGATGGGATTCGTTCGGGTCCTATTTTTAGCGATCCGATTCATTCAGGTTATATTATCGGAGTCGGATTAGGGAGAGAGGAAAAGGCAGGACTTCAGAGATGAAAGGCACCACGCCAAGAGTCAAGAGACATGGATGGGATTGGATGTGTTGGCCGTGTCTTAGTTGACACCAGATCATGGTCCGTTTGATTGGCAGGATGTTTCGCCACGTCTGGATCGGATGGTACTATCTATATATCATTCGTCGACCGACAACACTTGGTGAGTCCTCTGTACGATGTACTCTGTACATGTACGATGCATCCTGTGCAGTGGACGGCGTTCACTCGACGCGTCTGTAAAGTCAAAACCATTTCTGGAATGCTGGTACACCGTGGCAAGGTCGAGAGGGGAAGAAGGATCGGCAGGTACCAAGAAGGGACATGGATCCTCCTTTAATAGCTCAGTATGATTTGGTTGTCCACTCATTAGCTGGTGAGTTGGTGGGTCTTTGCTTGGAAATTGAACGGATTCGAATCATTCTCTCCTATCGACAGAGACACGATGGGATTGAGGTGGTGGATGCAAGATATGAATAGTATGGGCAGTTGTCCGGACCTGCACACACAAACAGGAACTTATACCCACACCCCAGACACTGTCTGGCCCACTCCCTCAGCTGCTGTCCTTTGCCCAGATAACTCCAACCGGTCCATCGCTGCATTCCTCCTCCGTTTCAACTCTCTCATTGGGTTACCACGAACCCACTACGAGCCGCGACGTTGCCGATAGATTGGCCACCTAACCCTGCCGTCGATCTGTTGCCCGAAAGGAGCACATCCTTTCTGGTGATATTTTCCAGCAAGATGACGAGTCCCCTGGAGAAAAAGGTTCTTTGTTTACCAAGGAATACCAAGAACCCCGAAAGAATACCAAGACCATCAAGGGGAAAAGGGACGACGAGGGGGGAAAAGGGTGAAAAAGGACCGTAAATACCGGAGGAAATACAGCGTTTTAAGTGCGCCACGCCCTGCATTCACGACGTTCATTCTTTCTTTCCCTTCTTCCTTCTCTCTCTCTCTCTCTCTTTCCTCTCGCTTTCTCTCCTCCATCCTCCCTTTCGTTGTCCTTGCGACTCTGTCTCTCCTTTCCTTCCCTTTTTATTCCCTTTTGCCATCTTCTCAGTCACTCGTTAAGACTACTTAATTACTTCGATTGAACCCCCCTGGTTTATTACTATTCCTACTTCTCTCTTCTAATTCTTATCTATCCCCCAAACTAGTTCCAACGATCGTATCGGTCCCACTCTAATCATGAAGACTTCCGCTGTTGCGACGGCTTTCGCCCTCGGAGCCTCCTCCGTCCTGGCGGTCCCCTCCGCCCCTCTCCAGGCTCGTGATGATGTGACCCCCATCACCGTCAAGGGTAATGCCTTCTTCAAGGGTGATGAGCGTTTCTACATGCGTGGTGTCGACTACCAGCCCGGTGGCTCCTCCAACCTGGCCGACCCCATCGCCGATACCGAGGGCTGCAAGCGTGACATCGAGAAGTTCAAGGATCTCGGCCTGAACACTATCCGTGTCTACTCCGTCGACAACTCGGCCGACCACGACGAGTGCATGAACGCCCTGGCAGATGCTGGCATCTACCTGGTGCTCGACGTCAACACCCCCAAGTACTCCCTCAACCGCAAGCAGCCCAAGCAGTCGTACAACGACGTCTACCTGCAGTACATCTTCGCCACCGTCGAGAAGTTCGCCAAGTACAAGAACACCCTGGCCTTCTTCTCCGGTAACGAGGTCATCAATGACGGTCCCTCGTCGTCCGCCGCCCCCTACGTCAAGGCTGTCACCCGTGATCTGCGCCAGTACATCCGGGAGCGCAACCTCCGTTCCATCCCCGTCGGTTACTCGGCCGCCGATATCAACACCAACCGTCTGCAGATGGCCCAGTACATGAACTGCGGTACCGAGGACGAGCGCAGCGACTTCTTCGCCTTCAACGACTACTCCTGGTGCTCCCCCTCGTCCTTCACCAAGTCCGGCTGGGACCAGAAGGTCGAGAACTTCACCGGCTACGGTCTGCCCCTCTTCCTGTCCGAGTACGGTTGCAACACCAACAAGCGTGACTTCGGCGAGGTCGAGGCCCTCTACTCCGAGAAGATGACCGGCGTCTACTCCGGTGGTCTGGTCTACGAGTACTCCCAGGAGGACAGCAACTACGGTCTGGTCAAGGTCGGCGACAAGGTCAAGGAGCTGCCCGACTTCGACGCCCTCAAGAAGGCTCTCGAGAAGGCCGACCCCAAGGGCGACGGTGGCTTCAACAAGACCGGTGGTGCCAACCCCTGCCCGGCCAAGGACAGCCCCAACTGGGACGTGAGCGACGACACCCTCCCCGCCATCCCCGAGCCCGCCAAGAAGTACTTCAAGGACGGTGCCGGCAAGGGTGACGGCTTCAAGGGCTCGGGCAGCCAGAACGCGGGTACCCCCTCGTCGGGCGACGCCGAGCCCGGCTCCGGCTCCAGCTCCGGCAGCGGCTCCAGCGCCTCGGGCAGTGCCTCCGCCGGTGCCGCCGCCGGTCTGCAGGTGCCCAGCCTCAGCATGGCTCCCTTCTTTGTGGGCGCGGTCACCCTGGTGTCGACCTTTGTCGGTGCCGGGTTTGTCCTGCTGTAAGGTGCTGCTTTAGGCGTTTAATCTTCTTTTCTGATGGTGTTGTTGTTTGTGGATTTGTTTGTCGGTTCCTGCTGCTCATTTCGGTGGATGTTAGCTGGAGAATGGCATATTTGTACAGTTAATTGAGGTGGCTAGTATAAAGTACTTTTCCGCATCTTTCCTTGTAGTATTGATCGATTATTACTCATATAGTAAGGGAGATAGACGTATGTAGATGGTATGGGAGACCCACACGGACCGAACCAGTGACTCGGTCAGTCCACATGAGGCGATCTGAGGTGATCTTCAAACACGACCCAACCCTCGGGATTTATCTCGTCCTCCACATGATGTGCGTGATGAACATGATGATCGTGATTAGCGTTTCGGAGTCTCCTGAATCTCTCTCTCTCTTTCTCTTTCCGTCTTCCGTCTTCCGTCTTTCTATTTTTCTGTCTTTCTGTTTTTATCTAATCTCAACCTACACTCTCACATACAAACCATCCTGATTTTATCAGTAGTAGTAGGTATACATACGTCCTTACTTGGCACGTACCTACCGTCTACCCACCCATACCTGTGTATATTAATTAATTAATTAATCCCCGATCGACCACTTCCACGGAACGAACATCGTCAAGTTTATAAATAAGGATTATCGCGCACCGTGGAATGGGTCAACCTGAGTACTCACCAACACCAGCTCAGCTAACACCAGGCTTGATTGTCAACTTTATTTATTTATCTTGACTTTTTGCTTGATATCCTAGGTAGATCTCCTCGTATATATATATACCCGGGCTGTGTGTGTGGTGAATTGCTAGCTAACTAGCTATCACTGTAATGATGCGGGGTTCCTTCCACTTGTGTGACCTTGGAGGTATCGAGGCTGGGTAGCTAGGTAGGTAGGTGGTGGAGTTTGTGCGACGATATTGAGGATCTTTTGGTGGTGTTGGGTTTATTGATCGATTATCAGTGGATGGATCGATGGATGGATGCTTTTAAAGGGATTTTATTTGGTTGTGTTTTTGATAGCTAGCTAGCTAGCTATCTTGGGTGTGCTGTGGTGGTGTATTCTTGTTTAGTGAATTGATTGAATTGATGGATGACAGGATGGAATTAGAGGTAAAAGGTGAGAGAGGGGTAAAGGAAGGAGAGGGGGTGAAGAAGAAAGAGAAAAAAAGAGATGGAAAAAGAGGAGAGCACAGAGTATACCCAAATACCTGAAAAAACTCGGAGCTATCAAGCCACCGACACGTCCCAGCAGCATAAGCAGCAAAAGCACAGTCCACCCGGTGGCCCCACCCGTCACTAGCGATGTCGCTCAGGCTTGGTATGGTTATTGACTTGACCATCACAATGAGACAATTCCAGACGCTTGAATATTGTGATAAGAGAAAAAGCAAGGTTCACTATCACCACCTTGTCCACTATTAAGCATGACAAAGAGAAACCCCGAAAAAAGACACCATCCTGAATCGAGGATCCCGTCCAACAGCTGAATCGATCGCGAGAGAGGAAGCCTCGTAACCGAGGATCCAACGGTTGGCCAGATTAATCCCGCAATCACCTGGAATGAGGGACCCTCCCGGGATGAAGATTGGGATTGGGACTTTGGACAGATGGTTTAGTTTAGGTAAGAAAACCACCTAGCTTCCTAGCTGCTAGTGAGGGAGTCGGGAGGATTTACACCACCTGCCTGATCGGGATAGCGATCTGTTCCCTCATGCCGTGCCAATTCATCGTCACCGGTGGGAGAATGGACAGGAAATGGGGTCACCGGTTGCAGCATAGCATGTGTTGTGGTGGGAAAAAGCTCTGGTTAACCCGAGTCGGTATGGTTAGGGTTGCAGGTGTCATGTCAAGCTAAGCTGCTCAGCCACCTCCATTTGCAGTACTTTCACGATCGATTTGATTCGATTTGATATTGGAATTACTACCTGGTGGATTTGATGAGCTTTGGTGAGCTGTTGATCCTCTGATTCTCTACACTGGTACACTGGTGCCTATTGTATGATTTAGTTAAGTGTATGATTTAGTTAATTGTATGATTCTCGGAAATGATAAAGTATAGCTAAGCTTCATCAGCCACGTTAGTGTTTTCTTTACTTTTTATATAGAGACATAGAAAAGAGAAATATCGATATCGAGTACCACGACAGAGTACACCGGCAACCAGGCAGCAAGATTACCGACAATCATGCCCCACGGTGAAAACCATCCCAGAATCAAACGCCTAAAGAAAGACTCGACAAACCGAATCTATGAGGGATTTGCCGGACCAAACCACCACCAAATGAAACCACATGGAAAATGCCGCATCACCAGCGAGATTTTCTCCCCCTCCTCTCCCCGACCATGACCAGATCATTCTAGCCTCCCGTGTGGCTGTGTCTCCCCTGTGTTGTCGGCTCATCACAAATCGGATTTACCAAAAAATAAAAAATTAATAAAATTAATGAAGGGGGAAAATTGAGAAAAAATTCTCCAACTCCATCCGCGGTTGATGTTGCTTTCCCCTCTCGTGCTTCCTTCTCCCTCCCTCTCCCTCCTCTCTGGTCGGGGTATAAATCCCATCATGGGGGCCCCTCGGACACCGGGTATCGAGTATCCTAGGTATGCTCATCGACGGTGAAAAGTGGGCCTGTGAAGCGTGTGTGCGTGGTCATCGGGTGACGACATGTAAACATCATGGTATTCCTTCTTCTTTTTCCTTATTTTCTATCATTTCCCCTCGTTCTTTTGATTCAGAATATCCAGAGACTAACATGTCAGGATAGATAGACCATTGACGAAGATCAACAGAAAAGGCCGCCCGTTTTCCACCTGCGCCGTCTGTAACCTCACGCCCTGTCCGACCCCCGACGATCATGCTCGGCTCCGGCGTGCGGAAAAGGTACCTACTCTACCTCTTTGTTATTCTGTCTCTTTTCATTCAGTCAATTGATTCAATAATTGATTGAATTGATTGAATTGACCCATTAAATCAAATACTAATAATGTCAGCAACGATCCGACTCACTATCCCACGCGTCGTCCACCCCTCCCGCCCGCATAAGCTCCAGGTCCTCGCCCACCCATCTCGTCCCCATCGCGCCCCGACCACCCACCACGTCGCCCTCCCCCAACAACAGCCTCCCCCACCACCCGCACTACATGCACCAGCATCCCTCCCCCGCACATCACCACCACCACCATCCCCACCACAGCAGCCACAACAGCAACAACCCAATGCTCTCCGACGATCCAACCGGTAGGATGCTCCCCACGTCCTCGGGCGCCGACCTCAGCTACCTCATGTCGTCGGCGGCCAGCGCGGCGCCGTTGTGTTCGCTGGTGGATCTGCCGGGGATGGTGGCGTTGGCGGGGGGAGGAGCGGGCATGATGGGTTTCGGAGAGCTGGGGGAGGTCGACGCGGATGCGTTCGGGGAGTTGGTGCTGGATGGGGATGTTGATGTCGATGTTGATGTTGGGGCGCTGGGGGGCGATTGGGGGTGGTTGGGGGAGGGGGGGTCTGTTTAGACTGCTTTCTCGGAGTCAGATCGTGGGTGGTGGTGGGGGGGTTATGAGTGATGATGATGATTATGATGATGATGATGATGATGATGATGGGTGGGTCACTGAATTGGCGTTATTGAGTTGTTTGGTGGTGTATATAGTTCTTTTCTCTATATGTGGTGTGGATGGGTTGTATATATGGGGTGAAAATACGGTGCATTGAGTGGTTTCTTGAGCATTTACTTTCTTACGGTGTGGTGTCTTAGGGTCTCTGTATTGATAATATAATAGATAGGATAGAATAGATCAGATTGATAACCTCCCTCACATATGTATCATTCTCCACATGATTATTATAGAGAATTGATTTGACAGCTATCAACCATGGTGAGCCCTAGAAGCCAGGTATATGCAAGACCAATCCCAACACCAGCAGAACAGACTGCTTATCAATTGTAGTATAAGTATTGGTGGACAAATGGAATCACCACACCCACAAAGCCCTAACCGGGACCCCACCCACAATACCCTCCCTCTCCCCAGGCATCATTTCAAATCAAGAAAAAAGCGTACCTGGCGTGGTTTCCACAGTTTGTTGAGTGACGACATGTCAGGTACAGAAGCGGGGAAACAAATTCTAATTGTACCATATGAGAAGATATGCGCAGATATTCATTCCGCTTGAGCGAGAGCTGTCTGTTGCCTGCTTACTCTGTAGAATATGTACAAGATAAGCAAGTGGGGTATATGAATGTCTGATCGACTGATCGACGATCGATGGTGAACGGTCCACGCATTAAATCATATCATTTTCCCATTTTGGGGTTAGCGTGGTCCACTTTGTATACTTTGGAGAGTGGTGTCTTGAGATGTTATATCTTGATCTCGCTTTGATCTTGATCTTGCTCTTGCTCTTGATCTTGCTCTTGCTCTTAATCTTTTAGGTCTGCTGTAGATACTGATGTATCCATTTCTTTTCTTCGCGTTACTCTCTAGGACAGCGCTATATCTGGTTTCTGAGCTCGCGACAATACATACCTACTACGGAGTAGTCATGATATTTTCATCCGCGGAAAAGCCAGGTTGAACCCTCTGGAACTGGCCATCGCAAGTAATCATAATGATCATCTCAAACCATATGACGAACCTTTTTAACAGTCTACCTGTCCAACATCCACGCCGAACCACCACCACGATCCTCGGAGAAGTACTCCGACTGGATAATCCCAACCTTAACAGCCTCAACACCCGTCATCATTACCTATGGCTTCCGGAAGGTTAGGAACGATAGCCCCGATGACACGATGACGATGGTACCCCTCTTTTGAATGCATGCTATTTAAAAGGTTGAATGCCCGCTGCTGGGGTCACTCTGCACTCCATCTCAGGACATCCACCCACAGTCAGATACAGCTAGCTTCCTACTCGGAATTTGAAATCTGAAATCTGAAATCTGAAATCATGGTATCTGTCTGTCAGGTACTCCGATCCTTGCGGATGTTGTATGTACCGCGCTATGCCCCTACCCTTCTATCTCTCTGTCTATCTACCAGTTACTAACAATAGCCCTAAACCGGGCGAAAAATGATACAGCAGGCGCTCGTACGTTCTACTATCCTCCTTTCATTAGTGACCTTTTCCCATCCCATTTGCCTCTATCTTGTTACACTCTCGTTGTTTTTATTTGACTTTACATTTACATCACGTGGAAAAAAGCGCACGTATATATATATATATATGTATGTATATACTGACTCGGTTAATACAGCCCCCGCCCCCTCCCAGAGCCCAAAGAAAAGTTCAAAGCCTACGACGACACCTCCTCCCAGACGACGAGCGTCAACACCGAAAAGAATGGCTACTACCGTGACGCACAAGTCCCCCGTGTACCCATTTCAGTCAGGGCCCAGCACCACTATGGCATCACCCTCATCCAAAATTTCGACGAGAAGATCCATAGCGAGGAGGACAGATTCTGGCATAGTCTTGAGGAGTGCTGGAAGGTGGATCATCAGATTGAATGGCTGGCTCAGAAGGTCTGTTCCCTGCTTGTTATTTTATTTTTTATCCTCCCCCTAGCCCCCCCCCCCCCCCCCCCCCCCGGGGCTTTATTTTGTACAGTCCAGAGATCTGGCTGTGTGTGTGTGTGTGTGTGTGTGTGTGTGTGTGTGTGTATCGGATGATGATACTACATATCTACATATGCGTAACACATAGACAACAGACAATGCTGATACGATAAACGATAAACCTGCAGGGCACCACTGTCTTCCTCGGATCACCGTGGCGAAAACGAGCACTGTATCGAACCTGGGACAAGGACGGTCCCAGGAAAATCCGTATCCAGATTCATACTTTTGTGGGAGATGGGTCTCCTCCCGGGAGTATTGGAGCGGCCTGTATGTCTTTCCCCCTCCTCTCCTTCCTTCTTTCTCTCTCTCTCTCTCTCTCTCTCTCTCTGTTTTCAAGCCCGAGCCCGCTAACACCTACATACCTATCTATCCTTCCACCCACCCAGGCCCCGAATCCATCGCATCACAGGTGAACAGGGTAGTGCACGTCACCATCGATGTTGGAGATATCCTGGCTTCGCCTACGCTCGTCCCTTATACCAACTCTGCGGGCGAAGAGTACTTCAAGTTCCATTTTATGCTCGAGATGTCCATGATGGAGAATGGCACGAGCAGGATCGAGTTTATCCATGAGAATGAGGTGTTTTGGAGCACTGAGCTTATATAGTGGAGTTTGACTGATTGGATGGATTGGATTGGATTGGATCTGGGGGGTTTAATATTTTTGTTTTTATGTTACCTAGGTACCTACAGGTAAGGAAGTACCTAAGGTAGTCTCGGACGGGCGGTTGGGGTAATGCAGATTGTATTCTCTCTCTCTCTCTCTCTCTCTTTTGTGTTGTTGTTTTGGGTGCTTGGTTTATGGTTTATGGTTCGGTTCTACTGATTTTATTTTATTGTGTTAGTTTGGTTTCTGCTGTTGTATGTCAGTTGCTTAGCTGAGATAATGCTTGTTCGTAATGATATTTGCTATTCCACCCCGTTCTATAGACAAGCCTCGTCGAGGCAATGCGACATGAACACTGTAGAAGGATGGCAGACAGCAGACAGCAGACACGCCAATCAAACATGCACAGGATGATCCAATCAAAGTGAACCCCCCAAAACCAGTGCTCCAATGCTCCCCCATGCAAAACAAAACCCTCATGTACTAACTACATACGGGTCACGTCACACCTCCTGGATATAGTTGGCAGGCACACTCTTGGTTGTCCCGCCGCGCTCGACGTCCGCCCACCCGTCGCCTGTGTCCCGGTTGATCAACACGAACCGGTCCCCCTCCACCATGCTCCACTCCATGTCGCTGCGCGCTTCGTAGTCGTACATCGCTTCCACGTATTTCAGCTTCTTGGCGCCCCGTCGCGGGGCGACCGCTGGTCCGACTTTCTTGCCCACGGCGCTGCTGGCTAGGGAGGCCGACGACGTCGAGTAGACTGAGTCGGGCCGGTCGAGCTGCGACGCGGGCGTTGGGGACGAGACCGGTGCGGCTTCGACGTATGATGCCGGCACGAGGCCTTCTTGTGATCCGACGCGGACTTTGATCCATCCCGATCCGTCTGTATTTGTTAGTTGTGGGGTTGCTTGCTGGGTGAGTGGGGAGGGGGAAACGGACCGTCTGGCTCGATTATAGAGATGTTTTCGCCCTCTTGGACGCTGACTTCGTCGGCCCCGCCCGCTTGGTAATCGTATAACATCTTCCTGCGTTGGGTGGGCCCCGGTGAATCCACGACTGGGGGTGGGCTGATATACTGCGCTGGGGGCGGCGCGAGAACTCGCCCCCGCTTGGCGGCTGCGGGCTTGGTCTCCTGCACTGGTGCTGGGGCTGGCGATGCGGGTTCGCCTGGGGTTGGGGCTCCTACGTTGGACAGTGATCGCTGCGCGCTGGCGGCGTAGCCGGAGCTGAGCGAGTTCATCGTGTTCTGTCGGGTGAGGGATGGCGCCATGGAGGATGTGCTTGGTGATTCGAGGTCTACAGCCGGCGTGGCACTGGCGTGCTCTTGCCGCTCGGCCTTGGCCTTCTTCCGCTCTTCCTTGCTCAGCTCGCCGGGGCATTCCGCCGGTACCTTCATCTCGCATTTACTGTGACATGTGTAGCCGCAATCCCGGCAGTCGAATCCCTTGGCTGACAGGCCCCATATCCGCTCCCCGCACAGGTCGCAATTGGTCGGGATCTTGAACGTTTGCGATTTGAAGTTGTGGTTCCTCGCTCCCAGCGAAAGATCGCCCACAGCCGCCATGATGGTCGAGGTCTCCACCTCCACTGTCAGCTTCTTCCGCTCCACGTCGTGCAATGTACCCTGTAATAAGAAGATGGATCGGACCACCTCCACTTCGCTCCGTGTGTCCTTTCCTTGCTGGACGTTCTGGCGGACTCGTCGCACGCCCTCCACATCCCGTCGTTTCTCGTCCGCTTCCACCCTCAAGTCGCGCACCTGGGTCTTACTCTTGCTGAGGAGGTTACGCAGGAACACCTTGGCGGTTTCGTCTGTGATTAGCGCGTCGTCGTCGTGCCAGACAGGGCTGGGCTCGAAGGTGAGATTGGGTGGCTCCGTGGACTGCGTGACGTTGTGTCGCACGAACATGAGCGAATCGAGGTGCGGAAGATTTCGCGGAATCTCCATGAGTAGTTTTGACATGTGATCCATACTACGCGACAGATACGTCTTGTCTAGTTGCACCGCGAGTGACCAGAGCGAGTTGAGCTTCGTGACCCTGGTCTCATTCAAGTCTTGCAGACCCTATTAACTATTAGTACGGACATGGAACGAGGTGGTCCAGAGACATACATCAAGAAGCTCCGGGACGTATTCGTGGTAGAAGCGCTCCTTCAGTTTGTTGGTCACGTTGATGCTGATCAAGTACGTGTTCTGACGCCGTTAGCATGAACACGGCATGGGATAGAACGTCCACCCAGGTACCCACCTTGACGTTATTCATTTCGAGGATCTGCTGCTGGTACGCAGCCTGCGCCTTACCCTTGTTGTGGTCGAACGAGCTCTCCATTTTCTTCCGTCGGGTCTCAACCTCTTGGCACGCGCCGTCATACTTGCCCTTCATTTTCTTCAGATCGTTGTACGACGCGTCGCGCTCCTTTTCCAGCTTCCCATGAAAATCAACATGACACTTCCGCAGTTCCTCGTACTGTGCGGCCGATTGTTTCATGGGCTCTGCAACCTGCGTCACCAGATCCGTGGCGTACTGATCACGTTCCGCCGCGTGGGCTTCAACCGCTGTCAATTGGGTGGTCCATGTCGTGAGGGAAGCGCTTTCGAGAGACCCAGGGGTCAAGGTTGGTGTGTCGCCGACGCTCAAGGTGCTGATCTTCTTCGCTTTGCGATCCGAGTACTTTTTGCAGAGACCGCTCAGTTTGGCCGCGTATTCCTTCTCAATGGCGCTGCGTTCGCGGTAGAACTGTTGGATTTCGTCCAGCCATGATATCCCGTGTGAGACCTATACGGCTATTATAAGCACAACCCCCGATATACGATACATCCTCCAGGTGTCGTGTGGTGGGGGGACGGGGCTGGGTAGACATACCCAGTGATTCACGGGTTTAAAGTTATCCTGTCAGGCGCATACGGTTAGTTCCACCGGCACACCAAGCCATCCACGGCGACCTACCTTGAGTTCGGCTCCAAAGTGAGGAGGCGCATCTTGGGTGGCCATGATCGGGTGGGTACCTGGAGGCCACGGCGCATCAGTCGGTGCTCGGGGAACGACGTGAGACCGGCGGATAAGGGGAGATTCAGGCAGACACAATTCCATCCACTTACCTCCCACGTGGGTGCACCTGGTCAGGTCCGGTCCGCCTGTGTGACAGAATTGACTTATGCGATGCGACTTGACGGAGAGGCAGCAGGCCGAATGTAAGAATATGGCGGACCAACAACACGCAGGACCACCTGGTATGTATCAATCAACATGCGGGAGCGGGGAAGATGATGCTCCTGGAGAGCCAGGATGGATTCGGCCGGGCGCAGTCCTGACAGTACCAAACAGGAAATATGACATGACACACCTGAAACGATCAATACTGCCACCGTACTTAAGATGTATTTGCCGGTGAAAGAGTGCTGGTAATTATGTAACATACCGTCAGATCAGCAGTTACGTCATATGTTCTGTATTTGGTTTACGTGTTATTGAAGGAACCCTACCGCCTGCCGCATTGAGATGCACCGTATCCATGCGGCAGGACACCAGAATAGGACTAGCGCCCTCAAACAGCATGGGCGGTCAGTCTTTGCCTGGGTTTTTCCATCGTCATCTTGGATGAACCCATTCACCTCTACTTTTCTCTCTCCCCTATCTGATAATTCGTGATCGCTGTCTTTGAGGAGTGGCTGATTCAAGTCCCCTTTCTGGGCTACATTGATATCTAATTCTTTACTTTCGTATCCTCCTATCCCCTAGAGGAACCCCGCCGCAGCTGCGCGCTATTGGTTACCCCGCGTCGTCTTCCTCCTATCCTGACGGCCCTCCTACGCCTGCTATCCTCTACCAAGCATAACGCCACACTTTTTCCTGCATCAAAGCTTTGACGATGGCATCGGAGACTCCTGCAGCAGGCTCTCTTGCCGACCGCATCTCCAAGCCCAATGAGACCCAGTCTGAAGCCCAGCCGGAAACCAAGCCTGAAGCCCAGCCCGAAGCCCAGCCCGCAGGTACGAACGTCCGGTCGTGAATCGATTGCGCCCTTCGATCCTTTCGCATCGCAAATTCGCTAATTCTCCACCAAACAGACAATGCAGAGAAGTCCGGCGAGACCGACCAGACCGATGGAGCCCCCGCCCAACTCGGCGGGTCTGACCTGCAGGAGCCTGATTACACGGTCGAAGTCAAACTGAGCGATCTCCAAGCGGATCCCAACAACCCTCTCTATTCGGTCAAGAACTTTGAGGACCTTGGAATGTGAGTCACCTCCGAGGCTTCCACCCAACCGTACTCTGACGTATTCGCGATGAACAGTGACCCTCGCATCCTGAAAGGACTGTCGGCGATGAACTTCCGCAAGCCCTCGAAGATCCAAGAACGTGCCCTGCCGCTGCTCCTGAGCAACCCCCCCAAGAACCTGGTCGGCCAGTCGCAGTCCGGTACCGGAAAGACCGCTGCGTTCGTTCTGAATATTCTGAGCCGTTTGGACCTGACGTCGGAGAAGGCGCAAAAGACGCCCCAAGCTTTGATCTTGGCCCCGACTCGCGAACTGGCGCGCCAGATTGTTGGTGTCATCCAGGTCATGGGACAGTTCCTTGAAAACCTCATTATCGGCACGGCAGTTCCTGCAGACAGTGATAGCCGCCCGCGGAAACTCGAGTGCTCCGTTGTCGTCGGTACCCCTGGGACCGTGATGGATATGATTAAGAAGCGTATCATGGTGGCCAGCGGACTGAAGGTTCTGGTGCTGGACGAGGCCGATAACATGCTCGACCAGCAGGGGTTGGGCGACCAGTGTATTCGTGTCAAGGGGTAAGTTGTGTCCATTTTAGTACCAGGCAGTGGTAAACTAAGCGCTTCCAGCCTGTTGCCGCGCACCATCCAAGTCGTCCTTTTCTCCGCCACATTCCCCGAGCACGTCCACCAATACGCCTCGAAATTCGCCCCCAACGCCAACGAGATCACTCTCCAGCACGAAGAACTCACTGTCGAGGGCATCAAGCAGCTGTACCTTGACTGCTCTGACGATGAGGACAAGTATCGCACCCTTGTCCAGCTTTACGGTCTACTGACCGTCGGCTCTTCCATCATTTTCGTCAAGGTTTGTTTCCCACGCCCCCGCCCCATGTTTTGTCGCATTCTGACCTGTACCAGACTCGTGCGTCTGCTCAAGAAATCGAGAAGCGCATGGTCGCAGAGGGCCACACCGTTGCCTCCCTGACCGGTGGTATTGAGGGATCGCAGCGTGATGCTGTCATCGATCAGTTCCGAGCCGGCCAAGCCAAGGTGCTCATTACAACCAACGTGCTGGCCCGAGGAATTGATGTCTCCACGGTCTCCATGGTCATCAACTACGTAAGACTCCATCCAACGACGGGCTGTCGAAATCAACTTAACACTTCTTTCTGCAGGATATTCCCGAGATCCACCAACCCGGGAGCCGTGAACGCCAGGCCGACTTCCAAACCTACCTCCACCGTATCGGCCGTACCGGGCGATTCGGCCGTGTGGGCGTTTCGATCTCATTCGTCTCCAGCCGCGACGAATGGAACATGCTCAACCAGATTCAGCAGTACTTCAACACCAGCATCCAGCGCATCGACACCAAGGACTGGGATGAGGTGGAAGACATCATCAAGAAGACCATCAAGACCACCCGGGCCCAAGGAAACTTCGGGCGATAGACCATTCCGACCGAATAGCATCATGTGGAGCGTGCATGTGTAGTGTCTTAACGATTGGAGTCCCACCTATGGCACTTGGGGGAAATGCAGAGTTTCGCGACGGCGGTCCAGATTTTTACGCATGAAGACTTTATGAGATTTCACTTTTCGACAAAAAGTCACTCGAGATACTTATTGTTAGATACCAGTTACAATGTACTTGCCTTAGTCATGAGATTCACCCTAGCTAGGTACGAGGTAGCTAGGTAACTGTAGGAGTGTTGACGGCAATAGCTGAGCTGTCAGTGCCAAGTCTAGACATGCATGCATTCATTGGTGCGTCCCACAAATCCTATTTCGGAGAGGCGGGATGGATTACCTCATAGGAAAGAAAGCTGTGTGTATGTACCTGGGGTGAAACGGGGTTTCTCCACTTTCGAGAACAAAGAACGATATGGTTCTGTAGATACAGCTGCTGAGATTCGGGAGCACGAATCGCCACCATTGAAGCACCATGGTCATTGATTTGTGTCTTATTAACTTTTCTCTCTTATGGACCCCGCAGGAAGCCCAACTGATAGAAAGGTAAAGCGCGGAGAGTCAAACTGTGGTGCAGTACTGCAGGACGGTGAGAATGAATGGCTCTGATTGACTGCGTCCGCCTCACCTCTCCCTTGGGCAGGATTGCTGCCATGAGGTCACATGCAGCTGCTGTCACTGCATTACCTATTTTATTACTTTCGTGTCCCCCGCCTTTCTTTCTCTTGCTTGGTATGTTTTCGTCTGATTCCTTTCTTTCACATTTCACTTCATCTCATTTCAACATTACTGCTTCTGTTGAGTCGTTAATCGGGCCCTTCAATAGTCCACTAGCTTTCCGTCAACTACGATGGTGGAGAAAGATACCCCGTCTGATAGTAACATGGCTGAGGCCGCCGCTCCTGCTGCGGTTCAATCTCCCGCGGCTTCTACCTCCCGCTACAGCAAGCATATTGTGGTGAGTGGGTCTTCTTGTCTTGGAGGGATGGTTATGGTTGTGTGAATAGGCCTAACAATATGCTTACCGAACGTGATATATATAGTTGACGACGTACCCGGGACAAAGCGGCATCGACCCTGTTCCCCTATCCTGGGGCGCGAAAGATGCCCAAGCTCGGGGCCCCGTCATCGTCTCGCGCAGCAATGCCCTCCTCAAGCGGCGTAATGCCATGGGCGCCCACGGCGGTAGCTACAGCATCTACAATGCGCTCGCCATCGCTGCCGGCGACCTGGAGCCGGATTTTCGTCCCGACTTCCGTAATAGCGAGCCGACCTTTAACTTTCCGTGGCAGGAGGCCTGGGCGGACAAGACTAAGATCGTGTCGATGGATCCCTACGGGCATGATATCGTCAATCAGTTCAGGGAGCAGTTGGATGCGGGGTGGGATATCAGGCCGACGATGGCTGTGACGCGGGCGAATATGAAGCTGGCGGAGATAGGCGAGGCGGTACGGGACGGGAAGCTTGACGTTGATGGGTCGATTGTGGTGAACTCCGGTGGAGATGTGCGTGTTACAAAGGTGGCTGTTGAGCCGGTGTGGTATCTCCCTGGTGTGGCGGATCGGTTTGGTGTCGATGAGGGGACACTGCGACGGACCCTGTTTGAGCACACTGGGGGGAGCTATCCCGAGCTGATTACCCGGCCTGATCTCAAGGTGTTTCTTCCACCGATCGGTGGGCTGACTGTCTACATCTTTGGGCCACCGGAGCGCGTGTCAGACGAAAATGTCAAGCTGGCGGTGCGGATCCATGACGAATGCAATGGCAGCGATGTCTTCCAGTCTGATATCTGCACGTGTCGGCCGTATCTGGCGTTTGGGATCCGCGAGGCTATCCGTGAAGCGCAGAATGGAGGGAGCGGCGTTGTGATCTACTTCCGCAAGGAGGGACGCGCCTTGGGGGAAGTGATCAAGTACTTGGTGTACAATGCTCGCAAGCGCGGCGGCGACACGGCCGACAAGTACTTCACGCGGACGGAGAATATTGCGGGTGTGAGAGATGTATGTCCCTATCGGCTTTGATCAAATGACTGGAGCGCCACTGACTCTCACAGATGCGCTTCCAAGCGCTGATGCCCGACATCCTGCACTGGTTGGGCATCAAGAAGATCGATCGCATGCTGTCCATGTCCAATATGAAACATGACGCTATCGTGCAGTCCGGAATCCCTATCATCGAACGTGTGCCTATCCCGGAAGATATGATCCCAGACGACTCGCGAGTCGAAATCGATGCGAAGATCAACGCGGGCTACTTCACCACCGGCCGTCAGTACACAAGTGAGGAGCTGGCGGAGGTCCGTGGACGGGGTTGGGAGAAATGGGAGGATATCACGGTATGTTCCTCTCTCGAGCTGTAGACATGTGCTAATACTGTATAGCATTGACGACCTTATGGAGGATGGCTGGTTCGGGTGTCGGGTGCTCTGTGATAAATGCTAGCATTAGTGATGGATGCACAGTCAAGTAATGACTATATTTCCTTTATTAGAGAAATGATTACCTCGGGTTTCCAGTCCGAAATCCCCAACCGGGGCACGTCCGATGCAAGAGGCCGTCTCGGTCCAGGGTCCCGAGCGGCTTCTTTCCCTTCGTTCTTGCCCCGCACTGCCCGATCTATATAATGTAGACGTTGGATGTGAGAAAAACGAAGAACCTAGTATACCTCAATATTTGTCTACCGACATTCATTGACCCTACAAATAGCATATCTTTACTTTATCTCAATCAACCGCTCAAAATCTACCTACCAGAAGCAAAGCCATGGGCTCCGAAGCAACCACCATCCCCCGCGTCCCCCAACCCGGCGTCTGGTGCCCCGCAGTAACCTTCTTCGACCCGCAAACCGACACGCTCGACCTCCCCTCCCAAAAGAAATACTTCACCTACCTCTCCAAAACAGGCCTCACCGGCCTCGTCATCCACGGCACCAACTCCGAAGCCTTCCTCCTCACCCGCGAAGAACGCTCCCAAGTTATCGCCGCCGCCCGCGATGCCGTAGGCCCCAACTTCCCCCTCATGGCCGGCGCCGGCGCCCACTCCACCAAGCAGACGCTCGAGCTCGCCGCGGACGCCGCAGCCGCAGGCGCAAACTACCTCCTCATTCTCCCGCCCGCTTACTTCGGCAAGGCGACCACCCCAGCCGTCGTGAAGCGCTTCTTCGCGGAGGTCGCCGCGAAAAGCCCCCTCCCTGTTGTGCTGTACAATTTCCCGGGCGTGTGCAACGGGGTGGATATGGACTCGGAGACGATTAGCGCAATCGTCCGCGAGGACAAGGCCCGTCGCGGGGATGGCCTGTCGAACGTCGTTGGCGTCAAGCTGACGTGTGGCTCCGTCGGCAAGATCACCCGTCTGGCTGCTACGTTTCCCCGCGACGAGTTCGCCGTGTATGGTGGCCAGTCGGACTTCCTTATTGGTGGGCTCGCTGCTGGTTCAGCGGGTTGTATTGCTGCGTTTGCGAATGTCTTCCCGCGGACGGCAGCGCGCGTGTTTGCGCTCTACGAGGCGGGCAAGGTAGCGGAGGCTGTGGAGTTGCAGAGGAAGGCGGCGCTGGCGGAGAGCCCCATTAAGAGTGGCATTGCGTCGACGAAGTACGCTGCTGCTGTTTATGTGGCGCCGTTGGCGGGGATTGAGGGTGCGGAGGAGAAGTTGAGGCCTCGCGCGCCGTATGAGGAGCCAAGTGAGGCGGTTAAGAAGGGGGTGCGTGCTGGGATGGATGCGTTGTTCGTGGTGGAGAAGCAGCTGTAGATTCTGTCAGCGTCTACGAATTAGGAATAGATATTTTTATACCCTCTGTGTTCTTCTTTTCTTGGGTTACGTTCCATTCGGACACTGTATGCTCTGCGTAAAGAGGGATGTAGAATGGATCTCTCTGGAAGTGTCTCGGTGTCGGGGCGATGAGGTATATTGCATCATTATATAAGTATTAGTGCCCTTAATGTTTCTATTATTCAGTCCTAGTGAGCGCAAGTCCTCGCTGTTGCCTACCTATCCTGTAATATAGAGGTCAGTGTGCTAATTCCATCGGGGCATTTAGGATCTATCTGCCTACCATATTAAACTTTTTATGAAGTTAATCAGTAATGCCAAGGATTCGTTGTTTCAATTCCTGCTTGGCTGAGGGCCAAAGAATCCCATCTCTTGGGGCCAACTGCGAAGAGCCGGAATGCTACTCTCCGGATTTCCAGGAACCTAACCTACCTACCTACCTTACCTATGTCTACACCCTAGAGTCAGCATTCCCCTCTTTAAATACACTGCTACCCAGCATGAACCCAATCCTACCCCATATCGTGGTACCCGCACCAGTAGCATTTCTAATTATACATGCGTGGATGCCCTCCACCCTGACGGTATTCGGCAAGCCGCCGAAATCCCACGGAGTCATCTCCGCAAGCGTACAGCTTATTCTCCACATGCGGAGTAAAAACCGAGGAACCGCCGAAACTTAGAACACGAACCTAGTCGCGGGGTTTTTTCTAGTCCCCTACAACATGGCTTCTTCGTGGGGTTGACTCAAATTTTTTCGTGGAGAAAGTTTGTCAGTGTCTGACCTTTGTGGGCAGCGCGTTTTGTTGGTTCTTTCCAGGATTGTGGCCCGGTATTGCAGGGCGATCAGGTCGATAATAAAAGGTATATATACCCCTCATCTCCTTCGAGCGCTGTTCTGGAAAGTCGAGGATGGTAGCTGTATGTCTTTGAAGCGAAAGCTGAAGATTCAAAATGCGGGTTCCGTGGATTATGGGTTTTATCGCGGCTGCGCAGGCGGCGGATTATAAGGGCCCGTTGAGGCCTCAGGTTCACTTTTCGCCCCCTGTGAACTTCATGAACGACCCCAATGGTCTGTTCTACGATGACCGCAGGGGAGTATACCACCTGTACTACCAGTGTATGTATGCCCTTGTTGATGTGTGATGCGCGCACCAAGCTGACGCTCAGGATGTCAGACAATCCCTCCGAGCCCGTCGCCGGAAACCAACACTGGGGTCACGCCACGAGCCCAGATCTCTACCACTGGACCAACCAGCCCATCGCCATCTCTCCCTCCGACTCTAGCCACCTTATATTCTCTGGCTCTGCCGTGGTCGACGCCGACAACACGTCGGGGTTCTTCCCCGACCAGGACGATGGCGTTGTGGCCATCTACACCGTGGACTCCCCCGAGAAAGAGACCCAGCACATCGCCTACTCCAAGGACGGCGGGTACACGTTCACCAAGTATGAGGGCAACCCCGTGATCGATAGCACGTCGACCGACGTTCGCGACCCCCAGGTGACCTGGCACGAAGATACCCAGCAATGGGTCATGACCCTTGCTTATGCGGCCGACCGGGTCATCGGGTTCTACACCTCGCCGGACCTCAAGAACTGGGAGCACGCCTCGAATTTCACGCAGGAGGGTCTGCCTGGTGTGGAGTTCGAGTGTCCGAACCTGGTCGAATTCTCCGTTGACACCGCTCTGGCGAAAAGCGAAAAGAAACACGTGCTGTTCATCTCTGTCAACCCCGGTGCTCCGTTGGGCGGATCGGGCACCTTCTACGTCGTGGGCGATTTCAACGGGACCCATTTCGTGTCCGAGACGCCGCACGCGCCGCTGTTCGATTTCGCGAAAGACAACTACGCCGCGCAGTGGTATTCGGGCCTCCCCGCTGGACACGCCCCCGTGTCGATTGGCTGGGCGAGCAACTGGGGTTATACCGAGGACGTTCCGACGGGGGAGAAAGAGGGTTGGAGGAGTGCCACGACCTTGCCCCGGACGCACACCCTGACCCAGGTCGACGGGTCCTGGGTGGTGACCCATAGCCCCGCCGATGGACTGACCCCTGTCCGCGACGCATCGCTCGGCAGCTGGGATCTACAACCCGGGAATGGCATGACCGTGGACTTCTCCCACGTGTCGTCTCAGGCAGTCGACTTGGCGGTGGCGATCGAGGGAATCAACCCCTCCCACCCGGTCGGCGATGTCACTTTCAAGTTCCATTCCTCGAAGTCGGGGGAGTCCCTTGAGGGCGGGCTGCAGCTGGAGCAGAAGCGCTTCTGGATGACTCGTGCGGGAACGCACCTCTTTACCAGTGAGAACAACGCGAACTTTACGTCGGAGTTCCACACCGACGTGTCGCTCTCGAAGAGCACGTTCCGCTTCTCCGCGGTCGTCGATCGGTCTGTTTTCGAGGTCTTCGCCGAGGAAGGGAGCCGCAGTGGGACCTTGTCGTTCTTCCCGACTTCACCGCTAGATACCCTGGATGTTTCTGCTGGGGGACTGGAGGCCGGGAGTCGGGTGCGTGTGGATGCGTGGGGACTGCGAGGGGTGTGGGAGTAGATCAACACCTGGAGGGCGACCTGGCCCTGAACCATCACAATGCAGTCTAGAATTTCCGAGTCCCTCTTTAACCAGGGCGATCTGTTTCCAAAGATAGAAGGCTTCCTGTTTCCACAACGAATGGTTGTGATGTCATTCTGCCTCTGCCTTAGGCAACAGAATATGTATTAATACCAAATGACAGCCATCCCGTACAAGATCACGTGAGACACACCACATCTGCCACCGCCCATTGGCCACAGAGACCCATAAATACCCGTCCTGGAAATCCCAATACCACACACTAGGCTTGCCGGAAGCACCGCATCCCGCGATCATGCCACGCCAAGACCTGCACCTTAGTTTCTTCCTTTCTTTTCCACCTGGAGAAATCGAATCATGCAGGGTGGGCTGATCGAGTGATTGCCCTGTTTGTCTCCTGGTGGACAGAACTTCCCAGTCCTTCTCCTGTTCATCATGCCTTTCTCTTGCGGTTTCACTCCCATATTGTCAACCCTGTCATGATCGTTCATTGGATACACCCAGTCAGGCACTGTTCAAAGAGTATAAACAGTTCCGATCAAATCAATCAAATCAGTCCATCCATCAATTGATCAAATCAACGGTGGGTTCCTCCCGTCCCTATCCATGTGAACCCAGCGTGAACCATGGCGCCCGGTTGGTGGCCGCGTACTCAACCTTAGCCCAACGGTTTGATAAAGGCCTTTTGGGGGTTGGAGGGGAGGGCGCAAAAAACAAAAGCTATGCCGCAACGCCAACAGCCTTCTTCTGACCTCTACGCTGGATTGTTCTGATTTCTAATGATCATTGATGACAGACAGAATCGTCTCAATTCTTCTCGCCACCCCATCGAGGAAACATTGTGTTCAGTTGGTCGCCTGGCGGCTCGCCTTCCGCCCCATTTGTCTCCACAGTTGGACTTAGGCGTGTTAGCGCATTTGGGTCTGGCTGATCGTCGACTGCATTGGAACTTAAACCCGCACATTACCGGGTCCTGACTTGCTCTTCCCACGTCAGGTATGCAATCTCCTGCATCAGATAAACATCGTCAACGGCAAACCACCATCGACACCAACAACCTATCGTGACCCCGCTTTCTGCAGGACTTGTTATTGATTGTGCTTGGTGTCTAGACACGAACGCTCCAGACCCGAATCGCCTTTTACTTGTCTGGGGTTGACTACGAGATCTCACCGCATCGTTTCGACTGATGGTCCAGGCCGACGCGCGTGGACAGTATGGCTGTGCCCGAGATGGGTAGCGACTTCCAGCTCTTCTCTCCCCTCCGGGGGTCGGGTCGGAGAGAGTCGCAGTCGGACACCGCGGGCGTTCCCCAATCCACCCCAGACGACGTCGTCCAGGACTGGACACAGTGGATGAGATGGGACGATCAAGGAACCCAGGAAGCCAAGGCCCCGCCCACCCAATCGCCCTTGGATCTCCCCTTCACCCCCCAGAGCAACAACGACTGCTCCGCCCCTGCAAACTTCGACATCTTTGCTTCCACCGAATTCTCTCCAGATCTCTCGCTGGACTTCTCAAATCCGCCCTTTGACGCCCTGCTGGGACGGGATCAGGGGGCTGGCCCCCCAGAGACGAGCCCCAATGACGGAATCAGGATCCCGTCCACGATCGGTTCCCCCCTACTATCAGAAGGGGCAAGTCGTAAACGCAAGACCGGAAGCGACGACGACGGATCGACTGTCAGCGGGGTGCTGCCGAATGGCAAAAAGATGCCGGCCAAGAAGCGAGCCCATAATGTCATCGAGAAGAGATACCGCGCCAATCTGAACGACAAGATCGCCGAGTTGAGAGACAGCGTCCCCAGCTTGCGGGCGTGTAAAGGCAGCGGAGCTCTGGTGGATGACGACGACGGAGAAGGGGTCACCCCGGCAAACAAGTTGAACAAGGCCTCCATCTTGTCCAAGGCCACCGAGTACATCCGACACCTGGAGATCCGCAACAGACGGTTGGAAGAGGAGAATGTCGCCTTGAAAAATCGACTCCGCCAGGTCGACAAGGCCAACGATCAGATCATGACGTCTGCGGCCTCCGTGTCGTCCCCAAGCAACTGTACAGTATCCACCGAGTCGGGTGCCAGCTCGTCTCCGAGCGTCTTCTCACACGCCGAAGACTCTCCCCGTGAGCATTCTCCAAGTGCGTCTTTGCACCCCCCCGAAGGAATGATGAAAGTTCCAGACGCCTTCAAGCGAATGCGTGCGGAGGCTCCTACCGACAATGCATTTTCTCAGTCGTACATTCAATACCCCAGCTCCGGTACCAATCGCTCACAGTGCAGTGGCCCTCGCCGACGGTCCCACTACCCCAACAAGTATATGCTGGGGGCGCTCGCCGGGCTGATGGTCATCGAGGGCATGAGTTCCCAAAAAGAAACGGATTCGACGGCGAAGGGCCTGTTCGCTCTTCCTATGAACTGGCTGAACAACATGCAGCCACCCTCGCTGGCGTACTGGGAAGCCGTCATCCGAACGTCCTGGCATTCGTGGCATGTCCGAGCCATCGCCCATTTCCTCATTCTCGCCATTTTGGTCGTTGGGAGTGCGTTTGTCGTTTTTGTGTATCTGTTCAACTCAGGCCCAGATGCCTCGTCATTGACGTCGGCCAAGCCAGAGACGACCCGGCTGTCTTCGACCAACTTCCGACGACAAGCGTGGCTGACGAGTATCCAACAAGTCGGGGTTCCCCGCCACCGATTCTTCCACGAATGGTATGTCGTCACGTCTCGATGCTTCGAGTATGTCCTCCGGTGCCTGATGGGGTGGAACCTCTACTCATGGGCGACCGGAGTTACAGAGGAGGATGAAAGGGGCCGGGTCAAGACGTGGGACATCGCCATCGATGCGCAATTGGCCGGCGGTGATGCCGAGGTCAGCAAGAGCCGTTTGGTTCTGACCATCTTCGCTGCAGGAACCCTGCCCCGGAGCCCCATGCGGATGATGCTGAAAGCGTTGCATTGTCGGATCTTGATGTGGCGGGTCGGGGACCCAGGGTCTTGGACCTTCCACATATCCAATGACGTGGCCCGCAGCCTGGCACGGTATCAGTGGGACCTAGCCCGCCGGATGAACGATGCGCTTCCCAGCGGCCACCCCGATGCCCTGCCTGGTTATCTGGCTGCCCTGTTGAAGATTGACAGCGAGGAGGTCATGACGGACAGCATAATCGAGCGGGCGGCCAACCTTACCTGGAACCGACCCACCCAAGAGGGAATCGATGACGACGAGGCGCTGTTGGATGTGGTGGAAGAAGACCCCGCTATCCAGTCCTCCCTGGATGCCCTGGCTGCCTGGTGGTCCAGTCACCTGTTGCAGCGCGCGCTGCTGAACTACTTCGAGGCTAGCTCAGGTGGTCCCGAGGCCAAGGAAAGCCGTTGTCTGTTCAAGAGCAAGATCAAGCTCGCCCTTGATGTGGCCCCACAACCGTCCGCCGCACATACACGGGCTCTTGTCATGATGGCCGTATTCTTCGAGCAAGATCGGGTAGCCAACATCGGCGCGGTTCTTGCAGCTCTGCCTAAGGACAACGGTACCGACATGCACACCACGTCATCGAATTTCCTCGACTCGTCACTCCCGGTATCTGTCCGGGAAGAGATCACCATTGCTGTCCGCTGCGCAATGATCGCTGCCATCTTCACCGCCCGGACCACTGGTGATACCTCTCTGCCGTCTTCGTTCACTATGCAAAAGGCCATTTCCAGATTCAACCGCCTGCCCCTGGACCCGGTTGAACTTACCTTACTAGGCTTCGGAGCGGTCTACCACCTCCTCCACGTGCTGGCCTCCGACACGGATTATCTTTCCTCCTCGGAATCATCAGCCTCTTCCACCCCATCCAGGACCTCAACCCCGTTGTCATCCGAGGCTAGCTCTGGCGACGAAGCCGAGAATGGGGCGCTGCCTCGTTCCCACGCACCTTCACAGGCCATCCCTAACCTCGGTCGCGTGGCATCGGAACTGATGTACTGGGCTCGTAACGCATATAACCCAGCCTTCTACGGGTTCACGCCCAAGCTAGTGAAAATTATCGAAGCAGAGTGTACGGAGCTCTGTGTCAGCGCCGGGGTTGACGTTGCTAGCTACCCGCGCATTCAAGGCACGCGATCCAAAAGCAAGCGCAACCGGGACAAGAAGAAAAGAAAAGCCAATCGACGCGCCAAATCCCGCATAGCAGAAAAAGAAAACGCGATAGAGGGCCATTCCCACCGTCGCTCGAGCTTCGGATACTCGGCTAGCGATGACACTGGCTATGGCAGTCTCGGCACTGAAGACCCGACTACAGCCCCGAGGTTGGTACGTGGTGTCACCTCATAGAGATCTTTTCCTATCACTGCAAAACTGTATTCATATTCCATACATTATGCTAGAGTTGGTCTAGACTCGCTATCCATGGAGGACTAATAATTTGCTTGGGGGAATGGGATGGTTATGGTAGTTTATTTCCTTTCTATCCAGGTTTTCTGTTATCCTCAGGCGTTCAGGCTGGTGGTGTTGCCCATATATTTATCTTCCCTCCAATTTTACAAAATGAAGCCTGATAGAGTCTTCATATTGGTCGGTGTCGTGAAATACTGTATGCTATGCTATCAACGTCCTATCCTATTTCAATTATGTCTAATCCTGTTATCTTTTGCTCTGGTCCCCGAGTTGCTTACTGATCCAGGTGGTATCAGGACTGACAGGAACAGCAGGCCTTGTTTGAGCCTTCTTCCAAATCATGAACAATGCTCCACGTTGACTACTGCATGCAGCGACCATGCCCACTGAAAGGCCTAGAACACGGCGCAAACACCCATGGCTTTCTCTTTTCAATGCAAATGTGATCCTACTCTTCTTC
The DNA here is from genome assembly GCA_023619815.1 of Aspergillus neotritici. Classification (NCBI taxonomy): domain Eukaryota; kingdom Fungi; phylum Ascomycota; class Eurotiomycetes; order Eurotiales; family Aspergillaceae; genus Aspergillus; species Aspergillus neotritici. The sequence goes on along the minus strand of JALZYL010000029.1, from coordinate 86,932 downwards.
TACTGTGCCACTATTCCCACCTACGCCTCGTGGCTGGTGTGGGCTCGGACGTCCCCGGGACACCTACCCAGGCCCATGGCAGTGGTTTCACCGTTTCTGCAAGACCTGTGGATGTGCCCGAGGTCTGACGTGTGTAATCGACCTTCTGACTCTCACCCAGATACAAAAAATCAGAGTCCATTGTCTCAGATGAACCGGGCACTCAAAAAAACTTTATCATGCCAACGTTGCAGTGGCCCTTGATATTTGACATCGTCTCCCCATTGTGACGATATCGATCGATCGGCACATCCGACATGTTCACTTGCCGTCCCAATCTCCCGCTGGCTTGCGCAAGCCCCTGTGGACCCTGACTTTGGCATTCTGCTCGTTTAGGCAAACAGTCGAGCGAGTGGTCCGTACTGAGGGACGAGTGATCCAGGTTTCTTTTCTCTTGGTATGCTGTAACTGCATGGGAGAATAGGCTGATCGATCATGCTCTCTCAGCTAGGGAGAAATATTCCGCCTGGTTCACATCTTATGACAAGATTTTCAAACATTTTCAGCTCATTCATATATAGATATATTCTATTTAAACGTCATCGTGAAGCTAGAGCAGGCCCACGAGATCGAGGTTGTCTGCGGGTAACTGCGGTGGGGCGCAGAAGCATTCCCAAGGCCCGAACAGCTCCGGATGGAGGGCCAAACGGTTGTTATGCCGTTTCCGGCGACACTTCCTTTTGTTGTACCCCGGTGTTCCCAGTCGGCATTTACCCTGGTGGGTAAACAACGTCAAATAATGGCTATGGATCGAAAGGCTATCCAAGATTTGCACTCGATTGTATCATGAACCTGGGGGGTTCCAGACCGACCAGAGTGGATAGCGGTGGCGCCGTCTGGAAGGCCCTTTGGAAGGCTGTCTGGATGCACGCTGACATTCTTCAGTTATGCCACCACATTCCTGTTGGTTGCAGCCGATCTCTTGGCTCCGCTCTCATCACAAGGAACAGCGGGAAAGCCTGACATGAGCCGACCCAGTCCAATTCCAGTAATGAGGACTGACAGCCCAGGTCGGGTCTGCGAAAGGGATGGATGACGGCATCGTCGAAGTCTGTCAAAAGGCAGACCCGCAGCCCTGCCAACTTTACCCCTGCATCATATACTTGACAATCGGCAACTATCGTTGCTAGCAGCCTGCAACTATATTGGGGGATTTCGGTCGACTCCTGAGCTGTCGCTGAACGGAGATCTGATGTGCAGCAGTCTGCTGCTTCTCATTCGACCTCCCTGTCGCATGCGGAGTTCGACGCACTTCTCAGGACCAGGAAAATGGGAGTCGATCTTCTGCCATCGGGGCAGGTACACACGCACACTGACCACCCCCCGGTGAACCCAGCTCTGGGTGTTCCGTTATACTGCCTCGGCGGAGTGTTCGTGCTACTGTTCGTCGGCCGCGCCTGCATAAAATACAATCACCGTTGTCGACTGAAAGAGGCCTTACAGAAGAACGACCAAGATCGATTCATCCGGCCCAATCCGCTGGCCGCCAGCCTCAAGAAGCATGTTTTCTATGCGCCGCTGCTGTCCACGCGCCACAGCCGCGAGTTTCGATTGCTGGGTCGGTTTCACATGGGCGTTCTGCCGCTGCGACTCGAGACGGGACTGTTAGTGGGATACATCGCATTGAACCTCATCTTCTTCGTCGCTCTCATCGACTGGTGGCAGGTTTACAAGGAGAAGATGTTCCAGCTCAAGTATGCGGCAGGCCATCTAGCAGTTATGAACTCCCCAGCGCTGGTGCTGACCGCCGGCCGGAATAATCCTCTGATCTGGTTGCTGGGGCTGCCGTTCGATACGTTTAACTTGTTACACCGGTGGGTCGGGCGAATCATGATTGTCGGCGCAATTGTACATATGGGTTGTGTGGTGGCGGGGGAAGCCAAAGAAAGTGAGTCGCCCATTCTCCAGTTGCTTTTATGCTATTTCATTTTGCGCTTTGCAGATCCTGACGAGAACAGTGACCATGGCCGAGGTTACGCATATGATGTGGTCCAAATCATTCTACATATGTGGATTGATTGTAAGTGACACGCTGCTGTTGGATATACACATTCTCACAGTCAGACAAGGCTCTTATATCGTTTGTCGTGATATTCTTCCAATCGCTGTCTCCGATCCGCCACGCCTGGTACGAAGCTTTCCTGCATTTCCACATCATATTAGCGATATTGGCATTCGTGGCGTTGTGGTACCATCTGCGGAATCTGGCCATGCAGAAGGTTCTGCTGGTGACAGTGATCTTATGGGGGTTAGATGTGAGGCTCCCCTGGATTCTTCGTGGAGATCTCCACAGCAGGATTTAAAGAAGCTGATAAAGACAGAGAGCTGGACGACTGGGGAGTGTCATCTGGCGCAATTTCAGCAAACGACGGACCACGGCAACTGTGGAGCTTCTTCCTGGCGATGTTGCCCGAGTTGACGTGGTCATGGCACGGTCGTGGACTTTTCGAGCAGGGCAGTACATGTACCTCTACATCCCGTCGCTGGGACTATGGACGTCCCATCCGTTTTCAGTAGCGTGGACCTCTTCCGAGCTAGTGAGCACGAACGAAAAGCGAACCTCTGGAGACTCGTTCAGCGCGTTATTAGACGCACCGGAGCGAACAACCATGTCATTCTTGATTAAGCGGCGCGATGGATTTACGAACAAGCTACTCGGGAAGGTTAACAGGGCCGAAGAGGGCCGGTTCAGCGCTACTGCGCTGGCTGAGGGGCCTTTCGGTATGTCTTCATTGTCCCTGGCAAAAACCACGAACCAGCTAATCCTGACGCTGACTGCGTAGGCGGACTGCATTCCCTATCCTCGTACGGAACTGTCCTCCTCATAGCCGGGGGCATCGGAATCACGCACCCCATGTCATACATACACGAGTTCATCAACGGCATCGCAGCGCGAGCTATCGCCGTACGGCGCGTGAGTCTCGTCTGGGTCGTACGAAGTCTAGGTATTCCCCTCTAGCCTTACCCAACGAACCAAATACAACTTCCAGCACCAGAACACTAACGACCAACCAACCCAAAACAGACCACCTAACCTGGATCCAGCCCTGGATGACCTTCCTCCTCAACCACCCCGTCATCCAAGTCCCCTCCGACGATAACCAAAAAGAGCACTCCTACTTCCAGTTCCTCGACCTCGACTTCTCCCTCTCCATCCAGATCTTCCTCACCACGAAAGATAGGGCCTCCTCGGACGACGAAAAAGGCACCAACACGCCCGACAAGAGCCCCTGGGCACAAGCCGTCCCGTCCACCGTGCCCATCACCATCACTCTCGGCAAGCCTTGTTTCGGCGAAATCGTAGACGACGAGACGGCGCAGCAGGTCGGCGCGATGGCGGTTAGTGTCTGCGGGCCTGGTGGAATGGGTGATGATGTCCGTCGGACGGTGAGGAGTAAGCAGGGGCGGACGACGGTGGATTTGTATGAGGAGACGTTTTCATGGTAGATTTTTCTACATTCCATTCTTTTGTGTTTTTTTTCCCCTTCCCTTTTTTTGTTCTCTCTTTTTCTGTCCCTTTTATTATTCTTTCTTTTTCTGTCCCTTCAATAACTGTTGGTTTTGGTTTTATATCTGGGTGGTGTTGTACAGTTTGCTCGCTTCGCTGATACCATACATAGCTGTTGCTATCTCATTTGATTCATTATTTATATCAGCAAGTCAATCAGTTAGATGAATTAGATTTGGATTGTTTATTTCTATCATACGCTTTGTTTAGTTTTTTTAGAGAGGAGTCTCTACGAAAAAGAGACTTGTAATCTTTTTCTTTTTCCATGAAGTACGAAGAAAAGTCGAACTCAGCACGATTCGATAGACGATATACAAATCTGAGTCAAGAATAGAAGCGGGGAAAAGGGAAATAGACATCCAAAAAATAAAAATAAAAAAAGGAAAAAGAAAAGAGGAAAACAAGATCAAGATCAAGATCTGAGACATCCATTGCATTCCATTCTTCTGCTGCAAGTGACGGTCACCATCCATCCGTACATACCTAGCATTTACCATTTACTAGTACCGTTTCCTCCTACCTACCTACCTATCTACCTACCTACAGGTACCTATGTGCCTAAGGTAGACAGCTACAACGCCAGATTATCACCGTCAAATATGTTGTTTTTTTTTTTTTTTTTTTTTTTTTTTTTTTTTTTTTTTTTTTTTTTTTTTTTTTTTTTTTTTTAGGAGTGCTCATGTGAAAGGACGGATCATCATGCATGGCTTACATTTTTCTCTATTCTCTTGTTATTTTATTTTATTTTATTGTTCTCTTTCTGCCTTGTTCTATTTTTACTTCCCCGGCCTGATCAGATCATACCAGCTTGTGAAATAAATAGCATTGGTCGGTTCATGCATATCGTCATACTCGCTCTCTATCTTGGCGAGTCATGTGAGGGATATATCGCTTGGGCATGGAATGCAGTGTGCATGGGAGTCACGATATAGGTAGACTTCTAATAAAAAGATTGTCATTTCTACTGTGCCTATATCAGGTGTATTAGGCTAAAAAAGGACTTAATAATAGGCAGGTATCTAATAATGTCTTGGTAGTAAGGTAGTAGTAGTCTATGACGGTATCCCAAGAACAATGTGTAGACTAATCAGATAAGAAAGCAATTTTCACTCAATGATTCACCATCTAGTATGGTAACTACTACATCTACCTCGCTACTAAGAAAATCTTAATACCTAGGTATTATTAGTATAGTCGATGATCACTCCACAAGTCTAACAGACGGATGGATATAATAAGAGAGGAAAAAAAAAATCAACCCCGACGATAATCACTCTTCCCCACAGCCAGCGCAACAACAGACGCAATGCTCGCTCCGCCCAGTATATCGAAGATGGCAATATCCGCGCGCAGCTCACGCCCAAACCAATTCCGCAGCTCCACGGCAGCCAGCGAGTCCACGCCGTACTGGTGGATCGGCTTGTCGAGGTCGATCTCGTCGCCAGACACGGACAGCATGCGCGAGAGCTTCGACCGCATCTCCTGTTTCAGGATGGCGGTTACTTCGTCGGGAGAGGTCGCGGTCGCGAACACAGCGGCGAAGTTGGTGCTGGCATTGGCCGCTCTAGATGATGACGATGATGGTCCGTAGCCGTTGGTGGTTGCTGCTAGGTGCCGGAAGAAGGGCCGCTGCATCCATTCGGTTGTGTTCATGCCCTTTTCGCGGACTTTTGGCTGGATGCCGACGACGGCTTGGCTCTTTTCGATCGAGATGTGTGTGAGGGCTGGGTTGCAGTAGATGTCGAGGAGCGCGTGTAGGTCGGACTCGGTGATGGGGTGCAGGACTGTGTTTGCTAGGAATCTTTTGCGGGCGTCTTCGTTCTCTTTGAAGAATCCGGCTGAGAGGAACAGTCCTAGGTCTAGTGAGACTGCTTTCTCGCCGATTCCGATGCGGTATCGCGCGAGACCGTCTTTGAATGTATTCCCCGATGCGTAGCCGGATTCCCCTCGAGCGCCAGTGATCCCTGCGACGGAGGACATGAGGACGAAGAAATCAAGGCCCTGTGGTAGCAACTCGTGCAGGTTCCATGATCCTTGGGCTTTCGGGGCCGTGGATGCTCGCCAGGAGTCGAGTGTCAATTGCTCGAAGTGGGAGTTCTATACCGGTCAGCAAAGTTATGGCAAGAGAAGAACCAATTACTCACACTAACGACCATCGACGCCTGGACACATCCCTTGACTGGTGGCATGTCCTCGGCGCAAGAATCCAGAACAGCTGCCAGAGATGCACGATCTGCGATGTCACACGCGGGAGTCACTGCATTTGCGCCTTGCTCTCGCAGTTCAGTCGCAAAGTCCCTAGCATATGCGTTCTTCTCACCGGAGCGAGAAAGTAGGATCAGATTACGGGCTCCGCGGTCTACAAACCACCGCGCAATGCTCCGTCCAAGACCCCCTAAACCGCCGGCAATCACGTAGGTTGCATTGGGATCAAATGAATACGTCGGCTCGGTGTCCAAAACAGTCTACATCAGTTAGTTAGGCGCGACCTGGAAGCGTGTGTCATGTGTCAACTCACCAGGACCTGATCATCGTCTCTCAATTCTATCACTGCCTTGCCCATATTCTTTCCACTTTGCATCTGCCGAAATGCCTGCTCAATATCGGCCACTTCATAAACCTGTGCAGACTGAGGTGATGGAAGACTCCCCTCCTTTATAAGATCAAAGACCTCCTCCAGGGCAGAAATGACTAACTGCGGCCGATCCACGCTCATCGCGGCTAGATCAAACGCCGAGAAGCTGACATTCTTTTCGAATTGGCCCATAGGAAGCTTGGAATTGGAAAGAATATCGTTTTTACCAATCTCGACAAATCGACCGTAAGGTGCGATTGATTCCCACGAGGCAGTGAGTTCGTCGGATGCCAATGAATTCAGCACGACATCCACGCCTTTGTTCCCAGTCAGACGCCGAATACCCTTCGCAAACAGTGTGTTTCGACTTGAGAAGATGTGTTCACCAGGGATGTGATACTGGTCCATGAGAAACCGCTTTTTACTCTCGCTGGAGACGGTAGTAAATATAGTGGCTCCGAGATACTGGGCAATTCGAATGGCTGCCTGTCCTGTTCCGCCAGCACCAGAATGGATAAGCACCGACTCGCCCCGCTGGAGACGCGCAATTCGATTGAGTGTCAGCCAAGCCGTGCCATATGTAACTGGCATTGCAGCAGCATCCACAAACGACAGCCAGTTCCCGGGGAGCTTTATAATAGCCATGTCTTCGCGCACCCGGACATAGTTCGCATAGTGGCTGGGATGATATACCACCACCCGGTCCCCAGGTTTGAACTTGTGGCACTCGTCTCCAACTTGCGTCACCTCACCGGCAAACTCGCCGCCGAGAGTATCGCTATTCAGTCGTCCTAACGCAATCAATACGTCGCGGAAATTCAGCCCCACGGCCTTGGACCTGATCTCAATTTCGTTCGACTTCAAGGGCACCTGCATTCTTTTGTCTTCGACGAAGTGCAGTGTATTGAGCAAGCCCGGAGTGCCCACTTCGAGCCGTAGGGGAACCTCTCCGCCAAAGCTCTGCGTTTTCGTTTGCTGAGGAAGCTTCTTTGTAGTGACCTCCTGATTCAAAGAGCTGACATGCACCAAGCGACCAACATGTAGCATTCCATCTATCTCAACGTACTCAGTATCAAGACACCTATCCGAGTCTCTCATAACAGCGGTGGCAATTTTGAGAACCTGATCTGCTTGATGCTGTGCAGTGGATGTAGGCTCAAGGGACAAGATGGTCAACCTGGTATTCTGATTTTCATCACCAATAACCCGGAAGAGTCCATCGATCAGGCGGAACTTCGGGTTTGGCTGATGACCGCCTCCTGCATTGACCCAGAGCAGACTCCTCGTATGTATCAGCAGTTCACGAAACTTGATAAAATCATGCTCATTTATATCATATAAAAACTGGTCCTGGGTTTCGAGTAGACAGATGCTCAACGCATCAGGCGCGACCTTGTTGGTCAAACAATCCTGGAATGGGAGATGGGTGGTGTTATCGATCCCAGCACTCTGAAGTAGTTTGGTAAGTCTGTTGGCCAAATCCTGTTGGTCGGTGCTCAGTGGATCCAATATCATGTTTATTGCAGGCTTGCTTGGATGCATTGGCACATCAATAACAGCAGTCGAAACAATTAAACTGCATTCATGACAGCGCTCGTCATTGTAATCGTTGATGATAACATCACAGCCTGAATAACCAGCTTCCTTCATTAGCTCGTCCCATTTTGTTTCATCTACGCAGGGGTTCATCATGCGATATGGTTCCTGGCCTGGTAAACTTAGCATAGGTCCGGTCTTTGGGGCCAAGTCTGTGGGATAGATTTACCTCGCCACCATCCATCGAAGAGCCCAAAGACGAAGGTGGTTCGAATGGCACCAGGCCTAGTAATCTCGAATAAGAGAAATTTTCCGCCCCTGGATGTCTGTTAAAACGCCATATTCTGCCCGCAATTTGTCAAAGTGATAACTCACGGTCTTAGCAATTTCCGAGCATTCTTGAGACTGACAGACAAGTTCTCAGTGGCGTGGATGACCTTTTTCATATATCAGAGCGCTTCCATATTGAATTTCAAATAAATGGGCCTCACCATGAATGCAACAACAACATCGTACGTGCCACATTCAAATCCTTGGATCTCTGGGTCCTGCTCGATGTCAAGGGTCATGAACCGCATTTTCTCGCCTTGGGCTGAAAATAGATCCTGTGCTTGGGGAAAGAAGGAGCTTGACAGGTCTGTAAAGTCCCACTGTTTGTAACGAGATGGCGTGGTTTGTCCACTAGTATCCGTAGTCAGTGTCTTCATGCAGAAGTCGGTCATTGCACCGCTTCCCGCGCCAAGCTCTATGTACTTCATTGCTGGGTCTTTGTGAGCAAGTGCATCGATGTACTTTGCTATTTGCCCTATCTTTGGGAGAGCGTAGACCTGTAGTGCACGGTTAACAATGACTTTCCAGCAATATTCGAATGATAGTGGTACTCACCATCTCGAAATATGTGTCTTGAAGCAAGCTTCCTTCGAAAAGAACAGTGACTGGGTCTCTCTCGCCAGAGATAAACTGCATGAGGTATTTGCAGACAATGCTTGTCAAGAGACCTCTTTTACTTCCATTTTCAAGGCGTTCATGAAGGCCATTCATGAAGGATACATCTGCCATCCGGCTCCTCCACTCTGGCGAGTTGAAAGCGGATTGGCCAGAACCTAACATGTCCTGCTGTCTCGCTATCCACTCCGCATACTTTATCATGTGCGCCGAGGCGGTCGCCTTTGCCTTCTCTAAAGCAGAAACAGGAACTTTGCTCACATAGGCCGAGACTAGAAAATCAAGTTCTGTAAAGGCCTCAACCGGCTCCTCGCTCTGCAGTTCAAGACTCGAGCAGAAGGCATTTGTTTCGACGTTGCTTAGAAGGTCCATATCCGGCTTCCATTCGACATGGTGACAAAGATTGTCCGCAAGGAAATCATCCTCAGAATGGCGCTCGACTGAGCTTGCAATGTTAGTAACCTTTAACCCTTCTAGATTAAGCAAGGATCTTGTGAGTTCCTCATCGAACGCAACCATCGAGTACCGGGAATCAGTCACAGTCGATCCATCTGAGTTAGCATAAGCCTTAATTACTTGTGTCTGTGGATGGCTCAGCCCTCCCGTGTTGGATATCCAGAGTTTTTCTATCTGGGTAGGAACAGCGACAGAGCTTTCCTGACCTGCAACTTCCATGACCATTGCAGTCATCATGTGGATTACAGCGTCCAATGTTGTAGGATGGATTGTGGGGGGCTGCATGACTTGCGAGTCCTTTGCGCTGGTTCCAACGAATGTGCGAATTGTAGAGACAAGTTCTTTCCGGCTAGCATCATTGCGACTCAAAGACGTAATGGCGGAAAAGGCAGGACCATACTGATATCCATATTGGATCAAGTCCTCGTAGAACTTCTCTGTATCAACAGACATAGCACATGATCGCACGGCATCGTAGTAAGATCTCATGAGAGAGGCATCCCATTCAGCATTCTCGCGTCCGTTTGTATCCATCCCTGACTCGCTGGACTCGTAGCTAGCTTGAATGGAGCCAGTGCAATTCTCAACCCAAGTGTCCTTGTCATAGCAGCAGATCCGAAAGTCATGCCAGCCTGAGTTATCAGATTTGGCATCCTTTACCCGCCTGACATGGATATTTGTCTCGATTCCATCCGAGTGAGTGGGGATATGTATCGGCGAGAGAAACTTGCAGTCTTTGACGGTAAAGCCGGCGATATTCCGGTTCGGGTCGGCTAGTTGTTTAATTGCTTCAATTGCCATGACCACCATTCCAGCAGCGGGGTACAAAATCGCGTTATTGATTTTGTGGTCTTGCACCCATGGCATCTCTGATATCCTGATAATATTCCTCCAGTGTGCTTCCATCGGATTTCCATCGACATCCGGAATCCCAAGCAAATCTAGACGACCAGTCTTCCGGAAGCGATAGCCCTTGCTTTGTCTGCTCTCATGCCAGTATATTTTGGAATGGTCGAACGGATATTCGGGTAAATCAGCTAGGACTTGAAGTCCGTCAGATTTTCCTGTTCCATCAGGCGAATTCACCACTGCCACGTCGACCGGATAGCCCTCGCAGTGCAAGCGACCAATACATTCCAGAACACACTTCACCGCAGAGATATTGCGCCGTAACGACGGTATGTAGGTAATCTCCTTGTCTTTCTTGACTGCTTTTAAGATATCTCTGCAGGGCCCTTGCAATGCAGCGTGCGGTCCAATTTCTAGAATATGGCTGACAGTCACGGAAAGACGATGGCTGCCGTCAATCTTGCGTGGCACGTTGGCTGGCTGGCAAGACAGATCTTTCAATGCATCACTGAACAGCACCGGAGATACCATATTTCTGACCCAGTAGCCCGGGGTAGCTAGCTCGTCTTGGTGAATCAATTTTCCCGTGACCGAAGAGAACATAAGTGTCCCTGTTCGTTTGACTGGTCTTTCCAAATTTCCGATGGAGTCTTCGTAGGCACTTGCTATCTCCTCCATCTGGAAAGAGTGATATGCGACATTGACCATTAACTTCCTCGCAAATATCTGGTCCTCTTCAAGAAGGACTTGTAGTGCTTCGATTTGATCGGCCTCCCCAGATATTGTCAGGCTCCTGGGGCTATTGACACAAGCGATGACTAGTCGCAGACATCCGAATGATGCTTCGACCTTATCTAAATAGGCTCGAATGTCTGGTTTGGACAGTCCGACGGCAAGCATGGATCCTTTGCATTTACTAGTTTCGCCCAGTCTGCCAGCTAGGAGACCCCTGTAATATGCAACCTTCAGGGCAGAATTGCGTGAAATGGCCCCCGCCGCGTATCTGTTTAGACTTGTTAGTGAAATAAACCATCGGGCTGCAAAGTGTAGACATACGCAGCTGCTATCTCCCCCGAGGAATGGCCCACGACAGCAGATGGCACAACATTCCAACTGTGAAGCAAATCCACGAGTCCAATTTGGACAACTGTACAAAGGGGCTGCCCGTAGGTAGGGTCGTTGATGTTGGATTCAGCCTTCTGCTTTCTCAGCTCGTCTAGAAATATTCTTAGCGTCCAGATCAGCGGAAGAGGTTTGGCATTTTGAACACATACCTAACACATCCCACGTGCAACCAAGTGACTTCAAATACTGTCCTGCCTCTGCTAGGGTATTTCTGAATATCTTATATCTGGCAATGAGTTCGCGACCCATAGCATACCATTGTGCACCTTGCTACATAGAGTCAGTGATGTAGCAGCACAAAACCGTGGCGATGCTTACCCCTGTGAAAATGAAAGCCACCCTCGGAGACGGACTGGATTTTATAGCAGGGGAGAACTCGCTAGCCAGACACCTTAGGCTTTTGCTTGGCTGGATGACCGCAAAAGATCTCCATTTCAAATGACTTCGTCTTAACGCAAGCGTATGCGCTAAGTTTTGGGTATATGTGTTCTTCTCTGAATCTGGAATGATTAAGCTAGAGAAGTATGTCTCCCAAGATTCTCGTGTGCGATTAATTCCATCTTCGTCTCCAGACGACCAGACAAGAAGCGTAGAGTCGTTCGATTTACCCTTTAGGTCCTCACTGTTGGTTGAAGCACATTTTTGTGAAGGGCCATCCTTGTCCACAAATCTGTCGTCTAGAGCACTGTTGATCATCTCGGGTCGGGGAGGAGCAATTGCCGTTTGATGGTTTCCGTCCGTGATCCCTCGAAGACGTAGAGAATTGTATGCATCATCAAGAATGACATCACAATTAGCTCCACCAAATCCAAAGGAGTTGACAGACGCTCTTCGCAATCCATCAGTCGGCCACGGCACAGCTTGCTGCGGTATCTATCGCCCCGAGTCAGAGCTTGGCATTGGCAATCTTGCAAAATGTTTCTTACCTTCAGGTGAAAGAACTCTTCATCTATCTGGGGATTTGTTCTTCGCAGATTCTCACTGTTGGGTGGTATGATTCCTTTCTCGAGCGCCAGGATTGTCTTTATCACACCTGCGATACCACTGGCTCCCTCGAGGTGTCCGATATTTGACTTTACAGACCCACTGGACTTGATAAGTACTTCTCCGAGTTCTCTATCCAAATAGCGTCTTACACATATAGTGGTTGCTCCTGTGAGCGATATTTGCGGAACGAAGATCCTATAGCTCGGGTTTCAATCGGATCACCAATAGGTGTGCCTGGACGGTTATTAGGGCTTGATCCTGCTATCATCTGAACGAGAAACAAACCTGTTCCATGTGCTTCGAAATACCTTGTAGTCGCCATGTCTAAACCCGCCTTCCGATACGTGTCGTTGATCAACCGCATTTGGGCCTCTTTGCTCGGCTGCAGGATGCCGGGTGTTTTCCCATCCTGGTTGGAGCTTGACGAGCGGATAACAGCCCTGATTGTATCACCATCTCTTACAGCATCCTTTAATGGTTTGACCACCAGTGCACCGACTCCTTCCCCTCTGGCATATCCATTGGCGTGGTCGTCGAAACTATAGCTGCGGCTATCACGAGAAAGGAGGCCCAGGTTGTCTAGCCCTATAGTCATCTCAGGTGCAATCATAACGTTGCTCCCAACTGCGAGGCCCTACTCAACAGTCAGTACTCTTTAATTCGGGAGGAAACTCGGGGTCTGATTACCATGGTGGCATCCCCGCCCCATATAGATTGACAGGCCATGTCTAGGGCAATTAAGCTACTTGAACAAGCAGTGTCAACCGTGACACTCGGGCCTCGCAAGTCAAAAAACCAACTCAGACGATTCGAAATCATGTTCCTCGCATTTCCCGTCGCATTGTGCTTGCTAACGTTTAGTGGATCTTTGACTTGCAACATATGGTAATCGTCGCAGAAAGAACCCGCAATAACGCTTGTTTTGGAACCTGCAATTGCTTCAAGTGGGAGACCCGCATTTTCGAAAGCCCGGTAGGCCGTCTCCAGCGCAAGACGCTGCTGGGGATCCATGGCCTCGGCTTCGGGGCCGCTAATACCGAAAAAAGGTGCATCGAACGCGCCGAGGTCTTCGGAGATGAAATGTCCACCACGAGGAGAGATGGTGTCTAGTCGATCTCGGTCCGGATGGTGATGGGATTCGATTCTCATCCGGCTGGGGGGAAATTCCGTCGAGGCACACCTTCCATGGACCAACATGTCCCAGAAGGACTCGGAGGAGGTAGCATCCTCCGGGAACTTAAAGGAGAGACCGACAACCGCTAGCGGTTGGAGTTTATCCTCGAAGCTGGTCGACGCCATGGTCAGTGAGTACTTAACGGTGTTCTCCTGTCTTCGCCAGGGGTGGGCTCTGCTAATAAATACCAATGCATGACATTGCAGAAGCGAGCTTCAGCCGCACAAGCTTCCTAGTAGCGGCGATGCGGCACATGGTTGGCCCTCCAGGAAAAGGAATCCATCAGCATGACAAATTAATCAGGTAGGTTATGACGGTGCACCAAATTCTCCACGCTCATTGGGTTCCAAGATCAGTAACCAGATAGCCCACTAGTTCTGGGTGGGTAAAGACCCGCATTATCAGCGGAGTAGTTCCTGCAAGTGTTCTAGCGCAACCTCCCTATCATCAGCTTTCACGGGCCTGAGTTATACATAAGCCCGGAAGTATGTAAAGGCCGCGCACTATAAATTCTATCCGATCGGTAAGCGACAAAGTTTCTCAACACGCCTCTCCGTACCTCAGATTACACAATGCGCATCCTATGGTATGGCCTATTTGTGGATATAAACCCCGAGAGTATTATTTTTGGTATTGACAAGCAGGCAGTCTGCATGGAGCCGGCACAAATTCTCGTGTAAGAGCCTTCCAGAGTAATAACTTTTCTCAGCGTCCTTGCATTAATACCCGTCTGCGACAGATTTTCGAGATACAGATAGGTATGCGGTGGGTTCTCGAAGAATGAAGGAGACTGACCTTTCAAGCTGCCGTCCGATATGAGCTCGGAGATAATCATGATTATGACTTTGTGGAAGGAACAATTCCCTGGGAAATGTATCCAGGTCAGTACAAATGGCACGTCTCCATGATCCAGGGATATGCTGACAAGTAGCGCAGGGGTCGAAAGGATAGCACTGAAGGACGAACCTGTATATGCGTTTTTCGACCCCGCAAAGCCAGACTCAGGCCGGCTGGCATTCTCCCATCTGCAAAGCTATCTCAGAGACGAGGGCCCGTACGATGGCGTAATCGCCTTTAGCCAAGCCGCCACTATGGTCTTAACATACCTCGTCTATATCGCGGAGCAAAGGAAAATGGGTGTCTCGATTGACGCGCCCTTCAAATTCGCGGTGTTGATGTCGATTGTCCAACCACCGATTGATTATGGGGCTCTTGAGAGTGGCAAAGTGGAAGATGCCTGTCTAGAAAGACTGAGAGGGATAGTGGATATTCCCACCGCCCATATATGGGGAGCGTCGGATGTGGAGCCCCGAGGGGCCGCAAAAGCGAGCGAGTTCTGCCAAGACGATGTGAGGTGGACGTATGTCCATGAGCGAGGTCATGAGGTCCCGGGGTATGGCTCTCGTGTCGATGTGACTCGTGCGGTGAATGTTATTCGCAGAGCTGTAGAATCAGCTACCTAGTGTTTAATGGTTGAGTTACTGTGCGACTGTGAAGGAAATGAAGGTAGGGTTCATGACCAGGATGAAAGTTGGTTGAGTCCAAGAAAGCCCGAAAAAGCCACAGGGTAAAGGGTAGTCTTTGCATCTGTAATAATCCTCCGGTGACTATAAATATGCGTAAGTAGAGCGTCCTATCCTATGTAGCCGCAAGACCACTAATTTGAGATTTGTAGCTCCCAGCGAGGATGAAGTATGGAAAGACCAAGGAAAATATCCAGGCACGGTAGACGAAATGAGAAGGCCATGGGAGTACACGTGATTAGCATCAAGCGTCCACAATCGTCTTTCAACAGTACATTATCATAGAAAATCATAAAATGTTTCTATACAAATATGTACAAATGCAGCATTGACAATCCAGCTACCAAATTTGAGACCCGTTGCTCAAGTCGTACACATGGAGACACCATATTCAACCCATGGTGACCTTGGTACAGACTTTATTATCATCAATATGGACATTCAGCCTAGATCGAGCAGCATCAGTCTCTTGTCACTTTATTATCGATCTAAATACCGAGCAGGTCCACTCACCTGTCTTTGTGGAAGTCCATCGTGAGGAAAGTGCCCGGGCTGACGATACGCCTCTTCTCGGGCAGTGCGGCATCGCTGAATGTCTATATCGCAATTGTCTGTTAGTATATGTATACATATGCTAAAGGTGGCATCAGCTTACGCTGTCGGACTCCGCTGAGGCTCCGCCTTCGACGTATTTCTTCCCCACCAGGGTCTGCCACTTCTCGAGTTCGCCTGACATATTTGTGGATATTGCTCGGTGTAAAGAAACTTGAATACAGGTAGGGTGCGGTATATTGCAATAGTAACGAATATTCTCAACTGCCTAGAAAAGGGACGCACGATCTCATTTATATCTGATCGGGTCGAGTGATCAACACCATATCCACCGATTTAGCTAGCCAAGGCGGGGTTTAGTGACGTAGTTAATATAACTGCTACTCTATGATGACCTGCCTGCGGCCTAATGTGGCAATCTCATTTATAGGTCTGTCGTATTCCCTGGCTGATATGTTATCGTGGCTTGACGATATTATTCGATCATTGGGTACACGCGTTATCGCTCTCTCCAGTCTTATCCTGTCACGATCAAATGGCGTCATCCCAATTAACGCCCCCTGGGGTCCTGATTGGCATCAGCTCCGAGGGAATTGTAAGAACAATGGAACCTAAATAGGCACCATTCAAAAACACCATCCTACCCCTGTACACATTCCAAGCCTGCTATTACCCCTCCATCGCCCCGCCCTCTTGCAACGCCCACCTAACCAACCCCGCAATAGTGTTACTTACAGCTTCAAACCTAGGAATCTCATGGCCCCCACCATGATCATACAGCCTCCTGCGCTCAGCCACACACGTCTCCGACAACTGCAAACTCGCCACAAACCGCGGATCTTTCGCCCCGTAGACATGCACCGTCGGAATCCTTATCTTGACAGGCCCACCAGCACCAATCTCCCTCCGCACCTCCTCCTCCGACATCCCACCCAGCAAGTCCGCCCCACCACCACTCCACCGCGACGACCCATGCGCCAGAATCGACGCCGAATCCGCCTGCGCCGCCAGCGCCTCCCGCGTCTTCTGGTCCAGCTCCCGCGCGCGCGCAGAGATCTCGTACCCCACGCTCTCCATGATCGGCAGCGGGGACCCGCCGCAGATGAAGATGGCGGCTTTGAAAGGCGGGGGCGCGTGTGGTTCTTCGGATTCGTGGAGGAGGAGCGCGCTGGCGGCTAGGGCGCAGCCTTGCGAGAAGGCGAGGACTGCATCGTAAGGTCCGTGCTGCGCGATGTGCGCTTTTAGCCAGGTGCAGATGTTGCGGATTGCGGATACTGTGTCGTCTTCCCAGTAGGTGAAGTAAGGGGGTTCGTAGAAGAGGTCGACTCCGGGCGCGGGCGTGCTGCCGTAGAGGCCGTCGAGGAAGTCGAATTCGATGTCCTCGTTTTGGAGGCGGGATCGGATTGCGGCTGTAGGGGGTAGGTTGGTCGGTCTGTCAGTGTCTGCAGTGGCAGTAGGATTCTGGGCTAGGGCTAGTAAGGATGGTGGGACAGACAGGTCTGGGATTTGAAGATAGCACCGCTGGTGCCTTTTCCGTGGAGACAGAGGACTTTCATCTTGATTGTCGCCCGCGGGTCAGTTGAAGTTGGGATACAGGCTGGCTAGACCGCAAAAGCAGATGCCGGCCATAATTAGGGAGTGTTCGCTGGCGGTGTAAGTGACCCCGCCACAGCTGCAGATAAGCAGCCTAGATGTGTTCGTGTTCCGAAACGTCCTAGGAGGCACGGCTCGGTGACCGATCTGGGTCGTCCGTAAGCGAAGGAGAGATTGAGATACTCTTGTCTAGGAGATACGAGGAAAGGTCTTATTCGTGAACTCTTGAGCTACTTGGAATCAGTTCGGAGCCCAGGTGATGCATGTCTAATTAATCAAGATATATAATAGCCCAAAGACGGCCGGTAAACGCAGTGCTGTCCTTTTCCCAGCTCCACGAAGGTGCAACTACCGATTATTAGACGACAGTGACACAGCCCACAGTGGTTTCGGGTTTCGGGGTTTGGTGGTCGGCGGCCCTCATCTTCAAATCTAAGCGACAGAGAAGTTGAACATTCCATAATCTGACATAGATTGAAAAATCCGAAATGAATGACTAAATTCTGTCCTAAAAAATAAGGGAGAAAGGTGTGTTGAACACCTGCAACAACATCCGCATCTGAACTATCGTTGAAGATGATCCCCCTTGCAAGTCCATCCATTTCATACCCCGCCTATCCAACCACTTACTTCATCTCCACACTGGCATTCACGCTCGCATCGGCACTCATGGACAAAGACGCAGATAACCCAAGGCCGGCTCTCATTTCCGCGTCTTCCATCGTCAAAGTACCATGCCTTCCACTCCCGATCTTGAACCTTCGCTTGACAGCCTTCCATATTTCGATCAGCACAAGATAGACGAGCACACATCCGAATACAACACCCCATTCCCAGTAGATGCTCTGATGTTTGAACACGATCCGATTGACAAAGGGCAAATAGATGACCGGGAAGGCAATCACGAAGCCTGCGACCACTGCCCAGAAGAGAAACCGGTTGCGCCAAATTGCGGGAAACACGGCCAGTGGCCCCGGGGATATGCCGGGATCTAGGTTGAACAAGGAGCGGGAGAAGTGCTTGACTTCCCATGCTGTCACCAGGAGTAAATACGTTAGTGTGGCATAGGTTGTGGCGCGTGCCCGGAACACTGTGTCACACGTTTCGTTGTACCCTTCGTTGCACTCGATTCCCATACTGGATGACCCCGAGCCTGCGCCGTAGATAACGCAAACGTACGCCACAAGACACAGCGTTCCCATGAAAGTGCCGTAGATCATCTTGTCGGTTATGAGCTCTCGGGTAAAGACTCCCACTTTTAGATCGTGTGGAGGGCGGTACATAATGTCGGGTTGTGCTTCCTCTAGTCCGAGCCCCAAGGCTAGGAATGACGAAGTGACCAGGTTGGCCCATAATATTTCGAGAGGCGACAGAGGAAACACTGAGTTTCCATGGGTGTCTTTGAATGCAAGTGCAATGAGAAGGAGTATCACTTGAGCGATATTGGAAATGAGAAGGTGCATGAGAAACTATTTGATGTCGTCAAGTCAGCCTAGCAGATACACGGACGGATGAAGACTTCAACCAACGGAAGTTTCAATTCAGAAATGGTCGTCGTACCTTTTGTATGTTGTCAAAAAGTCGTCTGCCTTCCTCCACCGCTTTAACGATGGATGAGAAGTTGTCGTCGGTCAAGACCATATCGGCAGCTTCTTTGGCGACGTCGCTGCCATTTTTCCCCATTGCTATTCCAACATCCGCGCGCTTCAAAGCCGGCGAGTCATTAACCCCATCACCAGTCATGACGCAGAACGCTTTCCGCCGGTGCATGGCGTCTACCATGCGTACTTTCGTAGTGGGGCTGCACCGTGCGATTACGAGAGGGAGTTGTTCGATGGAATCAATCTCTGCATCAGATAAACGATCAAAATCTTTCGCCGCCATAACAAGCCGGCTTGACTTGGCATCGATGATGGCATCGAGAATTCCGACTTCAGATGCGATGGCTGTTGCTGTCCGAATGTGGTCTCCAGTCAGCATATGCACCGTTATGCCGGCCATTTGACATCGTCGGACAGCAGCGGCTGTTTCGACTCGTGGGGGGTCATATAATCCCACCAGACCACCGAATTTCAAGTGTGATTCGGCAGCATTTCTTGGACATACTCGGGATTCATCGTCAATGGGCCCCGTCTTGTACCCTATGCACAGAACGCGGAGGCCCTCTCCAGCCATTCTGTTTGCGGTCTCTTGGATCGAAGTCTTTTCTTTCTCGCTGATATCAAATGCTGGTATCACTGCCTCAGGCGCCCCCTTTGTATACACCTCGAGGGTACGTGCCCTTGGATTGGTGTACACTACTGTCATTTTCTTGATCGAAGAGTCGAATGGGTATTCGGTATGGAGAAGAACATCCCGTGTCCTCAATACATCTGGCTTGCCAAAGCCAAAGCGCATTGCAAGAATGTGGAGAGCAATTTCTGTAGGCTCGCCGACGGCTGTCCAAGTATTCTCACTGGCACTTGTTATTTCTGTCTCTGATACAGAACGCACACCGTTGTGTACGATAGACAGATTGCATAGGGAAATTGCAGTTAAGAACGTGTTGAGTGCATGGTTTCCTTGGAAAGTCTCGGGATCCCAGTCAATCTCATCTACTTGGACCAGACCACTAGTAGGATCGACCGGGTCAGTCGTTTCGTGAACTGTCACGGTACCTGCACCTGGAATCCATGCGGAACGTGCAATCATTTTTCCCTGGGTCAACGTTCCTGTCTTATCAGAACAGATATTGGTGACACCACCAACAGCTTCCAGACATTGCAACTTCCGCACGATGACATTCCCCCGGGCCATTGCCTTGGTCCCTACCGCTATCGTAATAGTGAGGACAGCAATCAAAGATTCTGGCACTACGGCAACTGCCACGCATATACCGTAGATGAGAACCTCTCCCTGGACGTCCCACTCGCTGACAGAGAAGACAATGATAGCGAGAAGGATAGCGAGAGCAAACAGAAGTAGGGCGAACTTGCTGAGCTTCACCTGTAACGGTGTACCAACAAGTCCTAGTAAATTCTTGGCCGTGTTCTTCAAGTTTCCGACAGTACGTGCTAATAGCCCCAAGCCCTCATTCGGGTCTTTATATTGGAGGAGCTGGGCGATTTTCCCCATCTCAGTCGCCATACCCGTTGCGATAACTACCCCTGATGCTCGTCCCTGGGTGATATTGGACCCTGAGTATGCCATGTTGGTTCTATCCCCAATAGGAATATCTTTTGAGGTCAGAGTCGCATGAGGGGTTTTCATGACCGGGAGAGATTCGCCTGTCAACAGAGCCTCGTCCGTGAAAACATTCATCCCCTCGAGTAGTCGCATGTCTGCTGGTACAATATCGCCTACTGCCAGTTTGACAATGTCCCCAACAACGAGCGACTCGGCCTTGATTGAGACTACTCGTCCGTTTCGCAATACGTTGCACACCGGGGCAGAAAGGCGATGGAGCGAAAGGATTGTCTTCTCCGCACGGTAATCTTGCACAAAACTGACATGTAATGAGACACCATCTCAACAAAATGCAACGGGGAAGTGTGTGCTTACCCGACGACGATGTTGAGAAGAATCACGGCAGCTATGACGCCTCCTTCTATATAATCATCGATACCGAACGAGACTGCCATTGTAATGACCAAGACCTTTTCTCCCCAGTTAACATAGAAGGGCGACACCCCAGTGCAGCAGCACGGTGGACTGTGGATGAATATCATACTAAGGTCAAACTGTTGGAAACTTGCCTCAACAAGATTTTCCAGGCCGATACACCCTCCATCTCGCGGAACCTATTCGGTCCATCTCGCAAGAGGCGAGCTTCGGCTTCCTCACTGCGTAGACCATTGCTAGACACCTTATCAGTTTTCTATCGTTCTATCGCTCTTCCACTCAGTAAACGAAATCTTACTCAAGGTCGACGTTGAGAGCTGCCGCAAGGGCATCGGGATCGATGACGTGAGCATGTTGTGAGGGATCCTCGATATTCGAATGTGGACGAGGAGCTTCTGCGTGTAGTTCCTTGGCGCCACGAGAGGGTTGTGTTGGGGTCTGTCCCTTCAGACCTGTCTTCAAGCCGTCTTTCCCTTTTACCTCAATAGGCGGTGTGTCTTTCCCTGAATTATATTCCTTCGTACAAGGACATATAGGGGGTTCCGTCGATTCCTCGACATCAGGTGGAGAGCTTTCTATGCCCATTCAATTAGCGTTGTGACGAAAAGGGGTGTAGCTGAAAAGAAGGCTTTGGAATTCCGATATCAACACCGGCGAAGCAAGAAGATTCAGGAATTTATTGGTGACCAAGAAACGAAGCCCGGGTATGGTTCTCCTCTTATATTAAGCCACTATCCAGCCTGGAATCCGGTGGAACATGGACGAGGGGAAGCCAAACAGGGCCAACCGAAGGGGCGTGAGGGGCAGCCAACGAGCACCGTTCTGGACCATGAATATCACTGGGACATGACGATATCTATCTTGGCCGACTCAATTCCCTGTCACCTAAGCCAGTGGAGGAACGGTGATTGATGCGTTGAGACTGGGGACGCTAATGGCTTGGGAGTCGGACTGCATCCCATTGGATTGGATGGGAAGTGGGTTAGCGAACGCCATTCACCGGGAATATGCTTTGACGCCCAGGTTGACCCTGGTGTATCCTCTTTGTTCACGTGAGCTGCCGTCATCTTCTGTCTCAGCATCTTTTGCCCATATTTGGGTCAAGAATAGTAGGTAATCAGATAGGTACTAGGGACCAAATCACTGATCCATGGTTTCTTTGGTTACCTTCCGTTGGTGCAAACAACTTCTACTATTCGGTTTTCTAAAGCTCACGTTTGACCATTTCCACAAGGCTGAGCTCTGATCTATAGTAACCGCTATCGTACTTCCGATTACGTAGTGTTGACCACTCCTTCTCGGCAACGTGGCTGAGTGTTCTTGGACCTGCTGCAGTATCACGGGCATGTTTCAATTATGGAATCGTAAGAAGTCGGTCTGCCTCATTCTAGTAGATGGACCAACTAGACCAGTCATATATAGTACCACTCTCGTTGTTTTGCGGTGTCTCTGGTTTTCTATGTCCAGTGCACAATATCCGTGTAGATACCACCTACCTAGGGTACCTAGTTCATTACCAGCGTTGCGAAAGTAGAGGGAGAATTAAGAATCTCCTATTCGTTTTCACTTGGTCTCGTTTTCAGAAGCCAATAACGACGTTACCGGTCCTCCCCGATACATAATCGGAATAGGTACTTTGATATATTGCGATAAGCAGGAGACTCCTCCATAGGTTATGGAGATTTCGCTGACCTCTAGACCACTGGGCATCATGACTAGCGACTTTGGGCTAACCCAATCCATAGTTCCGTGTATTTTATAAGTTCTTGGCGATTAACAATAAGATTTCTGATTTGAAGTGAGGAGTAGATATTTAGGCATTGTGATTAACTTCCATTGTTATATGGAGGAATATATATTAGCCCAGCAGAACTTCTTTTCCAGCTATAGATGAGCCTTGCTACTTCCCTAGGAAATTAGTTGATAGACACTCATGTACACCTTTTCAAAATGCCCTGTAAGTATATTTATCATGTAGCCTCCAGTAAGTAAGTACCTATCGACAGTGAACGTTAAATGATGGCTGACAGGAAGCATCGTCGATTCAAATCAGTCGCAGTGGTCAGTGGAGCTGCCAACCGCCAATAAGAAAGCGGCCCGCACTGTCCGGCCGCCGCCCAAAAATTTCCCTGCGGAACTGGCGACGAGACTCATTCTCCATCGGTTTCAACCTCTCTTTCCATCGTCTAGTTGACGTCGTTTCCCTGCTGCGCACTCCGCGTTGACTGAACTTCTCACATCAACTGCACACCGACTACAGAATTTCGTCACTATGGTGGGCCCGAATGTTACTCTAACGCCCCTCAGCCGAGCCGATGGTTCAGCATCCTACCAATGTCCCGCGACCGGGTCGAACATCTTGGGGTCTGTCAACGCCCCGGTCGAACTTCCTGGACGGCGGGATGCTTTGAAGCCTGAAGAAGCGACCGTGGAGGTATTCGTAAAGCCCGGAACCGCCCCCGCCGGAGTTGGTGAACGATACGTGGAGGGAATCATCAAGACCATGGTCTCGAGAGTGATCTTGGGGCGCGAGAAAGGCTATCCGAGGCGAGGGGTTGTCATCACGCTCGCCATTGTTGGAGGTGAACCTGCAAGGAGAGGAGATTCGGTAAGGACAAGGTCTTTTGAGCAACCCTAGCGCACACCGGACTAATCGCAGCCACTTTGCAACAGTATCTCACACTCCTCCCTGCGCTCCTCAATACGTCCTTATTGGCTCTTCTCTCTGCCTCCGTGCCGATGTCCATGACCTTTTCCGCCACTGCCCTCGCCGTCACCTCGACCGGGGACATTCTTCGTGACCCGACAGCTGAACTTGCCAGCGCGGCTGCGTCGGTCCACGTGCTGGCGTTCTCATCCAAGGGTCATCTCCTGCTGAACGAGAGCCAAGGAACATTTGACTTCGATACCTGGGAAAGAGTGCGGGAACGCGCTATGGCCATCTGCCGCGGGACGGCGTCTTACGGATCCGACGGAGATGTCACCATGACCGTGGATGTGGACGGACAGCCTCTGGAGGGAACAATCCGGGAAGCGGTCGAAGACCAGGTCCACCGCGACTATGCCTGGAGCATTGATGCGGTGTGACGGAAATGCCCATTCGATCGAATCTGCGACTAGAGGGCCCTCTCCGACGGTCTCTACGCACACATGCTGACCGCCATGGTCCGAAGAGCGACTGTTATGCAGTCTTTCTTGCTTGCAGGTCGTGCGGGCACGGCCAATCGTTTGTCACACTTGGGGCACCCTTGGCAGTACGGGCATCTCACGGCACATGCTCTAGTGCCATGTATTTTGGGTTTCCCACGGCACATTCTGGAACCTACCATTTTCCCAGTCCGATAGTGGATACATCACCAACACCAATTGGGACGCTATAGCCTTCTGAAGCGTCTTTTCTTTTTTTCACCGTCGGCTAAATCATGGATGGCTGATGAAATGCACTACTGCAGTCGGACAAATCCGAGAAAAATACACCGACAATGCGCGTAAGATCGTCCAATCCGGCAGCACGTCGCTGGCCGGTCGACCAATAGAACGATAGCCTGTTAATGACCTGAATACCAAAAAGAAAATTCAATGCAAGCAAAATAAGTCCAGTCTTAGTTCCGTGTTTCTTACGTGGGTGTGAGCCGTCAAACGGAGGCGGCCACGGGAAGAAGCGTCACACGGATTGACCTGATTGACCCGAGACAGACGCACAGAAAGCGAGGCAACAGGCAAAAATGAAACTAAAAGAGGTATTTGACAGCCCCGATGTATGGAGTATTCTGTCCCCTTGGCGCAACGGACCCCCTTGCAGACTGATGCTGGTGTGATGTGTAAATGTGTAATTCCGGTGGGTTTACAATATGTGATCCCCGACTTATGCCCTGACAGAGAGGGGAAAAGGGGTCGCAACCTATAAAAACCAATCTCAGTTGCTATGAGTGGCTACTCGGAGCCTGAGATCCATTCTCTCGTCTCTGTGTACTCCGTACCATACGTGGAATTGGTACCTGTTCCTCCGTCTTCCATCTTAATTCAGTGCGGAGATCTTCCTCGATCCTTCATCATGACTCCGATCGCAGAAACCATGGAAGCAGATCGAAACTCGTAACAGCCAGTCAAGGCCCTAATGTGAGTGGATTCAAGCTGATTGCCGAACCCCACTGTCCCTGAGTAAGACGAGTGGAGGTTTGAGCGTTGGAGAAGAGAGAGAGGTGCCTGCTAACACACTTTCCTTGGAATGATCCAGGGGAGCATAGTGGTCCGCCCCAAACCCCGTTACATCCGAGCTCGGCTTACGGTCCGGTTCTCAACCCAACTTTCTCCCCGCCTGGCCTTTTTTTCCCAGTTTCCCCCCCTCCATCCACGCAGCATATTTTACCGCATACTTGCGACGTGTTTCAATCGAACCGATTCATCAGGGCGCCCTGATTTGCTTTTCGTCTGCCCATGGCATCGTCGCATTCCCACCATGACCCTGTGAACCATAGACCACCTGCGCTTGATCTTTCGACCGATACTGTTGCGTCGGCTCCACCGTCTTGCTCGTCCTCCTCATCGTCGTCCGCCGCGGCCCCGCCATCACAACCCTCTCCTCCGTGCACATCGACGGTCGGGGCGTCGTTACTTCGTGATTATGCGTGCCATATAGACCCGTCGCAGACACATAACGAGATTCAAGTTGGAGACCTTCCATCCGCATCCCGAAGCACCACCGTGACGTCGCAGTCCGTTGCGGTTGACGACACCGCGAGCGCACAGCCATCGTCCTCCCCATTTCTCGCTCTCCGATCCACATCCTCACTGGTAGGGCATAGTCGCAACGCCCTGTCCAGCGATTCGATCCCTCGACAGACCATCATGAAGGCGCTGGCGTCGCGGCCCTCGATGTTAAATAACCATAACCCGAACGTGTCCCTAGCGACGTCCCTGGGTCTCCGTGCCAATAGCAACTGTTCCAGCCCTCCCGATGACGTGGACTTGTCGTCGCAGAAATTATCTGCGGCGCTCACAGGTCTCCAGCCAACCGCTAAATGTGTCGACCATGTTTCTGCAACCGCGCGATACGTCATCCAATCCCCTTGCTTTTTCCATAAACGGTTCGACGACGCGGTGAACATTCAGAAGGTTCTGGAGGAAATCGCGGATGATGAATGGTTATCTCATTCGCGACTGGTCCAGACCGCAACGGGCGTCCGTGAGGTGTCCAAGCAGTTGCAGCGTCGACCCATCCGGCGCGCCGTCCGGAACGTCATGATCGTGACCAAGGCGCGCGATAATAGCCTGGTTCATCTGACGCGCGAACTCGCCCTGTGGCTTCTATCCACGCCGAGGTACGGCAACGACGTGGGAGTCAACGTGTACGTGGATTCGAAACTACGGAATTCCAAACGGTTCGATGCGCCAGGTCTGCTGCAACAGGACCCGCGGTTTGAACAGATGCTGCAGTACTGGACGCCGGATCTCTGCTGGTCGGCTCCGGAGAAATTCGACCTTGTCCTAACATTAGGGGGAGACGGAACGGTGCTCTTCACGTCGTGGCTCTTCCAGCGCGTGGTCCCGCCTATCCTCTGCTTCTCGCTGGGCAGCCTGGGTTTTCTGACCAACTTCGAATTTGAAAACTATAAAGAGCACTTGAACGCTGTGATGGGAGATGTTGGCATGAGAGTGAACCTACGTATGCGATTCACGTGCACCGTCTTCCGCAAAGATCGCCGCAGAGGGGCAGCCGCCGATGCCGTCGAGGAAGGGGAACAGTTTGAAGTGCTAAACGAACTCGTAATCGACCGCGGGCCGTCGCCGTACGTCTCGAACCTCGAGCTATACGCAGATAACGATCTTCTCACAGTAGTCCAAGCGGACGGATGTATCTTCTCTACCCCGACAGGTATGTGCCACTCTCACCCTCAACCATCGGGCCTCCAACCCTAACTATCATAGGATCTACCGCATACTCCCTTTCCGCAGGCGGATCTCTCATCCATCCTTCCATTCCCGGCATCCTGCTCACTCCCATCTGCCCGCACACCCTGTCCTTCCGCCCAATGGTCCTATCCGATTCCCTCCTCCTACGCATCGCCGTTCCCGCCGGCTCACGCTCCACCGCCTACTGCTCCTTCGACGGCAAAGGCCGCGTCGAACTCCGCAAGGGAGACTACGTCACAGTCGAAGCAAGCCAGTACCCCTTCCCCACCGTGGTCTCCGGCGGCGGCGAATGGTTCCAGAGTGTGCAGCGCGCCCTACGCTGGAACACCCGCGGTGCCGTCCAGAAGAGCTGGCACGGTGAGGGAGAAGCCTCCGCCGCTGACGCGGCCGACGAAGAGGAAAACGAAGAAGAATGGGACATCGACACCGACGAATGCCTCAACGGCACGGACAGCGGACTCGGTCCCAGCGAGGATGGCGATTCCGGCTCCGTTAGCCCTATGAAGCGGCAGATGAACCTGCTGAGCATGTAGCAACCGGTTGCTCCCGCTATACATTCTGCAGCGGCATTTTTCATTTCGTTTTTCATTTTCTCATTTTCCTTTTCATTCCACATTCGCTTTAATACACCGACCACCGGATGACGCGGTTCCGCATTACACTATACTACTACCTTACAAGCATACACATATATCGATACCAGATGGCGTTTGGTTTGGGGGCCTCTTTTTTTTTCGCACAAGACGGTCGTTTCCTCGGCATAGAATATTCGTTTATTTCGGGCTTCGGATGGAATTAGCGATGTCATATTATACTCGGTATTTGTTTTTTTCTCGGGAGATTTACAATTGATTCATTGATTGGGTTGGAACATGATGCTGGTTTTGGGGGTCTTTGCGCTCGAGGCGGCAATATATTTACTCGGATCATATACTGCGCGTTTTGCAATTCTATTATCGCTGTCTGCTTAACAGCGTGTTTATCCTCGGATACAATTCCCTAATATGTATTGCATGATAAGTAGACACGTAAAATGCCGATTAACGTTTATAATCCGAATATATATAGGTAAGGAACCTTGAAGATATTAATATAAATCCAACACCTCACCAATCACAACACTCAGCCAGCAACCCAGCCAATTCCTCAAGATATTTCTTATCGACGTCATCAAACCCGTCCGGCTCCGTGCAATCGATATCGATAATCGCAACCGTCTACGAGAATCAGCAATTGCTCTTAGTTTCCCACCTTCGTAAACCAAGATCATAACAAAACCAGTTCAAAACAAAGCGAAAAGAAGAAGAAAAAGAAGAAGTATAGCTCACCTCCCCCCCAGCCAAAATCGGCACCACAATCTCACTCCGACTACTCGCATCGCAAGCAATATGGCCCGGGAAATTCATCACGTCCGGCACGACGAGCGTCTCACGCTTTTCAGCCGCCGTCCCGCACACGCCTCGTCCGAACCGGATCTGCTGACATGCTGGTCTTCCCTGGAAGGGGCCGAGGAGTAGGACGGGCTTCGCTGGGGTAGTAGTGGTAGTAGTATTTGCGGCTTCACCCAGTGCGGGGAACTTGTCCTGGCGGATGTAGAAGCCTGCCCAGTTTACGGCTGAGGAGGGGGCGGGGAGGGCGGCGTAGGCGTGCCAGAGGAGGGAAGCGACGTTGGAGAAGTTACTTTTATTGTTTTGGGGGTTGGTGAGAATCCCCGGCTGTTAGTTTTGTTGGTCTATCTATCGGTCTGGGGCGGAGGTGGTGGGGGAATGGGATGTGGTGCGGGCGTGGGTGGGAGTATGGTACCTAATCTGTTGGTCAGGCGTTAGTTGTGTGTTCGAGTATCATGGTTTATGGTTTCTAGTGCGAACATACCCAGTTGCGTTGTCCTGTTACCAGACCGCGGGCCTGGTCGAGGACTTGGGCGTAGACTTCGGATTTGGAGGCATTGGCGCTGCCGAAGTAGGATGAGTCGGCGTGCGGCTGGCGGGTTTGCGGATTGGATGATTAGTGGATGCGCTTTTGAAATTAGGGGGTACTATTGGAACATACCATTTTGCAAATCGATCGCTTGATTCCAGGAACTGGAGGGGAGTTATATGCTGGATGCAATGGTGACGAAGGTGTTGAGTCGCAAAGAAAAAAGTTGAAAGTGGGGTGCGGGGAGGAGATGGGCCTGAGGCCGCTCTGTCGTATTACAGTGGCCCCGATTTGTTCACTCCTCACTACCTCCTCAATCACCCATTCCTTCTCAGGCTCGTCATCGCAATAAAATCAAACGCCATGGATTCAATAGCGGCTTCATACCCCAGCGTGAACGGAATACGAATGGAGACAAACCCGCACAATGAGAGATCGCGTGCAATTACTCCTTTGGGCAAGGCGATTGATAAGGTTATCCGTGCGGAGGCGATGGAGCTAGCCTAGTATATAACCGGCCATGCACGACTTGCCCATATGAACGTCATGCCTGACATTCGAGATGTTTTTGCCCAATCTATTCTTCGTGTCCTCTGTCGTCGCTCGGGAAGTCGTCTTCCCTCCTGTCGCAGCCGTCCACGGTTCGACGGGCCAATTTCCCCTCGTCCATGATGATCCGATTGATATTACCACGGCCAGCCAATTCTCGGGCCTGACCACCTTTGCGCATATGCCCTATGTCAATTGCTTTGTGGACGCTGAAGCTGAGTCCACACCTTATGATATTGCGTTTCTTGGAGCTCCGTTCGATACAGTATGTCCTATCCCCACAGACAGGGTTACTGTCGCTAGCCAGCTAATGCGGCCCAGGCAGTGACTGGCCGTCCCGGTTCCAGGTTTGGGCCCAGTGGTATTCGACTGGGCAGTCGTCGGCTGGGAGGCTGGAGCGTCTACACGGGATTGAACGCCTTTGAGGACTGGGCCAAGGTGGTGGATTGCGGTGATGCTCCACTGACATGGTTGGATAATACGGTTGCTTTGAAGCAGCTCGACTTGGCGCACAAGGTAACAACAGTTCTTCATTCTTATTGAGTCGACAGGGCCAGTCCTAAATGCACATTCGGCAGGTTGTGTCATCTCGTTCAACGAATGCGACTGAGCATGGCACGACACCTCGCATCATTACCCTTGGAGGGGATCATACCACGACGCTGTCCGCACTGAGGTCGACAAATCGCCATTGGGGTCCTGTTTCGGTGATTCATTTTGACAGCCATATTGGTTAGTTGCATGCAGATCTTTGGTATAGGTTACTGATAGATATCAGACACATGGGATCCGTCGGTATTGGGTGCGTGAGCATATCTCACAATATAAGTATTCTTGCTAACATGGACTTAGGGGGCGGAATCTCTCACTATGCGTAAGAATGTACACCACGTTAGGCATAGCTCTACTAACCGATCTAGTGGTGTCAACCACGGAACCTTTCTCCATCTTGCCCACGAGGAGGTATTTCCTGGGTAGACTGACGACTCGCAGAAAGACAACTAACTGTATTCCAGGGACTGATCAGCAACAACTCCATCCACGTTGGCATCCGCGCCCCTGTAAACCGCCCGCGCGGTGATTACCGCAACGACATCCGCTGCGGCTTCGAAATCATTAAAGTCCGAGACCTGGACCGTCTAGGAGTCAACGGGGTGGTGGAGCAGATCAAATCCAGGGTTCAAAACAGCAGGGTTTATATCTCCGTTGACATTGACGTCCTCGATCCGGCATACGCACCCGGTATGTTGCGCGTCGAACACTAGCGATACCATAAGCCAAGCTAACTAGATCAGCAACCGGCACTGCTGAGCCAGGCGGTTTCACCACTCGTGAACTGCTCTCTATTCTAGATGCTCTGCAAGGGCTTCCTGTGATTGGGGCCGATGTGGTCGAAGTTGCACCGGCTTATGACACCGTAGCGGAGACGACCACTCTTGCTGCAGCCGAGGTGGCCCATTCTTTGCTTTCCCTGATGGTGGGAACACCTGTTGCGTGAGCATCCCCCGCCAGGTGGTTTCACAAAAGCGTTAGAGCGCTTTGATTCTGGGCTGTCTGTCGAGAAGCATAAAGGTTGAATGAAACAGTTAGCACACCTGCATGATCGCCTAACTTATAGCTCTTCTCACAACACCGTAGGAGACTAAACCCGCAAGTAAGATTGTCGGGATAACTCTGGGGTATACTACTAGCCGACATCGTGGCCCAGTAGTTCTGGCCCTCTTGGATGACCTGATGGGGCATCTACATCGAGGGCCTGAGAGCCTTCAGACGGAAATAAACCTTCACACACACACTATCTATTCATCTCAAGAATACCAAGATAACCTTGTCGCTCCAGCGACAAAAGAAGACGGATTCCCATCGAAGTGCCATATTTTTGCTCCTCGATGCTCTTTGTTCTACTGCTGGGTTTCGATGCAACGCTGACAGAGCTTCCCCGCACTAACTACTAAAAGTCTTGAATTCTTTGTCATGATTGTTTTTACTTTAGAGTTTATTATTTGTTTGTATAAATACGTAAACTTTTATTTTTATTTTTATTTTTATTTTTAGACACAAAACTCCTAGGACTGTATAATGCGCAGCCAGAGGGTAGCCAGTAGAATATATTTCAAAACCAAAAACCTAATATCAACAATGGCCGGTTGGATTAGTTGGTCATATCGTTTCGTTAACACCGAAAAGGTCGCCAGTTCGAACCTGGCACTGGTCATTCTTTTTTCTTTTTTGCACCATACACATGGGATAATTTATTTTTGATTTTCTTTGTCTCTCTTTCTTTCTTTCTTCTTCTTCTTTTTCTGCTCGGCTTACTGTTTTTAGATTTCTCAAATTTATGTCGCCGGCGTTGGAACAATCTTTCGACTCTGGATATCGAGTATTGTCTATCACTAACTATATTCTAACGTCTGTATCAGAAAAGAAAGAAACAAATAAAAGCAATGCAATCCCCTGCAAATGGCATACCGATGTTCCATTGACGATTGAGAATAACCAGCATATACAATATAATATAATATAAACATATAACTATACAAACTCATCCACCATCTACCAAGGCGCATCAGTCGCCTTAGCCATGCGCAAAGAACCCGAGTTCTTCTTGACAAAGTCAATAATATCCTTCCCAGCAGCCTTGGGCACTTCATCATCAGCGTAATCCGCATTCTGGAACCCAAAGATGATGCCATCGACGTTGGCCGTGCCAAGCAGCTTGCCCACGCGCTCCGTGTCGGAGTCAGTGCTCGTCCACCCCAGCACCTTACCCAGCTTGCCCTGGTCGCGGCTCTCCGCACCCTGCTTCAGCTCCGTGCAAGTGTTCCACGACGCCTCGGTGCAGTCGCCGAACCCGTTATCGAGGTGCACGTCGCCGTAGTCCATGACGCGCTGCGAGGCGTCGATCTTCGTCTTGCTGTACAGATCCTGCACCTCGTCTGCCTCTCCGGACAGCACGACCGCCTCGTTGTCGTTGAGTGTGTCCTGCATCACCTTGAATCCGCGCGAGTCCTCCGTGCCGAAGAAGCCGTACAGCGCGCGCACGCCAGCTGGCTCGAGCGTCTCGCGCACTAGGTCTCGCAGCGCCTCGATCGAGCACCCCTTCCCTTCGTCGCAGTCGTCCGGGTTCTTGATGTCTAGCCAGACGAAGCTGATGTTGGAGCCCTTCTTGCGCTGGTCCGCGATGAAGGTGAAGATGTCGCGCGCGGTGGCGCCTGCTGTGTCGGCACCGCCGTCGTGGTCAGCCCACCACTCCTTTGTCCATGCTCGGAGGTCGACCTCGATGGCGTTGGCGCCGTGCGAGAGCGCGGCCGAAACGGCTGTGTTGCGCAGGACGCGGTGCGCGATGGCGTAGATGGGGCGCTGGTCGGCGCGCGCGAGCTCGACCGGGCTGGAGAGGGCGAGCCCTGCGAGGGAGGCGGCGCTGAGGCCGCGGAGGAGTGCGTTCATGAATTTCATGGTTGTTTCGTTTGTGTTTTCGGGTTTATATACGAATTAGAGGAGGTGAAAGAGAAGCGTGAGATAATGAAATGAATGAAACAGCCATGGCTGGGACGTGTCCTGCTCTTAAATCGGCAATCATCAGGCCAAGGACCAGGGTCATTGTGACCATGACTGTGGAGAACAACGATCAATAAGGCGCAGTCTAGAGTCGTGGAGACTCGGGGCTGAAGGCATCGGGCCGCTGTTTCTTTGACGACCACGCCTATGAAAGCGGCCCTGCACTGCTGGGATCATTGTTGATTGGGGCCAAGGGGACGGACACAACATTGCAATGGAGCAGGACAGGATGTGCCTCAATAGGCACAGTCTCTGATTGGCGTGAGAACTGGGTCTTCCGTTAGCACGTTGCCAATCGTTCCTGAATTGTCTGCAACCCGCCACAATGTTTAGTGATTATAGGGCCGAGTTTCTATATCGAGGTACCCATCCATGGAACGCTCATCGCGAGACAATGCGTGATTGGGCCACCCCTGACCATTTCAGTCTGGTCCGATGGAAGTCCGGTACGCCCGATCCATGGAAATCTCCGTCTCGTCTCGAAAACTGATATATTATCTGGGGTTCGACACGCGAGGGGACTTCGTTTTGTCTCTCCGGGATGATTTCGTATCAGATAGACCATACATGCCGCTAATGTTGATAGTACCTCATGTAGCAGCGAAAAGATGACATTTCGACATACCCACGAATTGGAGATTCTGGCTGACTCGAAGCAAGATTACACTGCAGATCCCCACAGCCGAGGGGGCACCACGTAATCGACCATAAACACCATATTACCGAACTTGGCCCCAATGGCGCCGATCACCCCGAGCCATACTCTGTCAACTTCAAGGACTAGCCCTAGATGGGAAACTCCCCTGGATGATTACCGGTGCATCTCCTCCATGGAAATAGAAACATGAGTGGGTTATTGATGGGTCGAAGTAAGATGTCCATCTCACGCAGTATCTTTTTTTGGATACACCTCATGATTTAGTTGCATGAAAAAAGCGTCTTTGGGGGCGGTGTTCTTCAATTTGACATAAGCTCATTGAAATCCAGACAGGGCCAGTGCATCGCACCACCAATAGGGAACCTACCATCTATACAAAGGAAGTGGACACATTAGGGATATCCAATCACTAGCATCGAGTCTGGACAAGGCATCCCGGCTGTTCGATGCTTTTGAAATCCGTCATCGGCGGATCCGGCAGGATTCCGACTCCTCTGTTAGCCCAGGACAATGAACCTGTCGAACATGTGTGACCAGGAGGGTACTAAACATGGATGCCTGTGTCTGATTTTCGGTCCTCTCATTGATAACGTCAATATCTGACCCTTGTCCATAGAAAACTCGGTCCGATCGGAATCCATGAGCCGGTTGGGTGGGGCATAAGCGTAAGATGCGTACTTGTGAGCAGGGGATTTGAGTATTTCCCTCGACTATCTGCATTTGACGGTGAGAGTTAGGGCCACGACGTTGATGACAAGGAATGCAAATATCTTACTAAGATAAGCTATACTCTAATATCATTATCCTGGGTCAAGTCGGGTCAAGCCATTCCTTTGTAAGCACTAAAATTATACGAAACGTTCAATGGCGTTAGTGAGATTTTGAATCAAAGGGTGTCAAGAAGAAGGTTCCAATCTGAAGGAAAGACAATGAAAACACTACTAGGTAGCCTGAATGTCTACACAGTAGTCAGGTGACATCCAACTCTTTGTCCTGACGACTTCATTATCTCGTCGAACAATACCTTCTGCTTCATACTATAAAAGTACAGACAGGAAATTCAAGGTAGCAATGGCAGTAATAACCAGCAGACACCAATCTTCAACATATTCTACCATTAGAAAGACAAAAACACGTTACCATGGGCGCAACTGCATCACATAGCGAACCCAGCCCCCAGCCACCCAGTAATGACACGCTCTACAAGTACGTCTCATACATAATATGATGACTCCAGCCGCCTACTAACCAATCTAACGAGCAGGGTGCTCCTCATAGGCGGGGACCGAGGTACGTCATCTTCAACAGTAGTCCTACCACTCGTGTTTTCCCTTGGAAAGATCTACATAGTATACAACCATCAGCGCTAACGCCAACAACAACCAGTCGGCAAAACCTGCCTCCAAAGACGCTTCAAACGCCAGCCCTTCTTCGAGGGCACACCCCCCACAACATCCGTCGACTACATCTTTGCTGTGCGTAGACAACCGACCAGATCATTTCCAGCCCCAGACCCACAGAACTAACAAGAGCACGACACAGAAAATCCCATACGTCGTCCTCAACACCGAAGAAGAAGGATGGAAGAGAATCGACCAGCCGGCGATCAACACTCTAATCTGGGACACATGCGGCCAGCAGCGCTACTGGCACCTTGTGCCTGCGTTTACGCGTGACGCGAACGCCGTCGTGGCCGTCTACGACATTACCAGGCGCGAGTCGCTGGATGATGTGCTCTGGCGGGTGGAGAATCATGCGTCTGAGACTGGTCTCTCTGTGCCTGTGTTCTTGCTCGGGTGTAAGACGGATTTGGAGGATCAGCGGGAGGTGTCGTTTGGAGAGGGGAGTAGGGTTGCGGGCGAGGAGGGATACCAGTTCCTCGAGGTGAGCGCGAAAACGGGATATAATGTTGAGGAGGCTTTTGGGATGGTTGCTGCTGCGTGTACTAGATCATGCTGACTGGGGTGGTGGATATGACCTTAGAAAACCCGTAGTATGTATGTACGGGTACTTCTCTTTGCGATTATCGTCATAATGAACAGGATAAAGACACTAAGGGTAAAAATGGCCTCCAATTCTGCATAACTAGTAGTAAACTAAATCCCATCAGGTCTCCAAATTCACTTTATCACACCCTGAAGGTGATGTTTTCATTCCCAAGGGTTTGTATTCAAACTTGTAATCAATATCTCTTCTCATACTGGTTATTCAGTCCCAAATCCATATTTCCCAGTCTCGTTCTCTCAGATTGAGTTGTCCTTATTGCCATATTTGCCGGTATCCAAGATTTAATTCAGCTCCCTGGGGTTATCCATCGCTTCTTCCTGA
This sequence comes from Aspergillus neotritici, assembly GCA_023619815.1. Classification (NCBI taxonomy): domain Eukaryota; kingdom Fungi; phylum Ascomycota; class Eurotiomycetes; order Eurotiales; family Aspergillaceae; genus Aspergillus; species Aspergillus neotritici. The sequence goes on along the minus strand of JALZYL010000029.1, from coordinate 51,547 downwards.
TGTGCCGCCGGTCTGCGTTGGTTCGACCTCTCCTCACGTTCCCTCGTCAGTGGCCGGTACATATGCATAGACTGTCCAGGTTGAAAGTCCGCTCTCCAGTCCCTGTTTATCCAATCTAGAGGTCTACTATTCAGCTCATCATACCTATACGAAACTTCACGATATTGATAACCTGGGTCGCCGCCATACGGAACCAGTGTCGTGTATAACTCTGGCACAGGTGAGGAAGAAGGGTATCGGAGGTGATTTCTACCATCACCGAGCAAGTTATGAATAACTGTCTGGCGGTAGTGCCAACGAAGCAGATCATCGCTGACTCTGTATGGATCTTCAGGGTCTCGACACACGGAGTGTAAGGAACGGCCTTGACAATGGCTCGTGTGGGGATGAAGGCTGATGACACCGTAAGAATTATCCGGGTCAACTGCTATCTGACGGGCCTCCCAGGCACGGTGGAGATTTTCTTCGAGGGAGATGACGTTTTGCGCACAATGGACTCCTTCCGGAGGGACGGGGAATGGCAGCAGGTCGAAAACCTCGCCCTGACCGCTGGGAAATATGTACGTCATCTTGGTGGTAGGCCACTCCCCCGATTTGTCTGGTTTGAGAAATCCTAGAATGGCGCAGTAGGCGAAATCGCGGTGTTGGACGTAATCAATGAAGTCCTGGTTGCCAGATCGGCTGTCCACTTTTCGATCCAAAAGCAGCTCGCCATTGGGGCGGATGGTGACTCCGAACCTCATCGGCTTCAGAACGTAGACACCATGCTGAACTCGTTCTTGATCGTCTGGGAGCTCGAGACCTGTCTGTTCGAATCGGATAGTGTAGCCCCCCTCTGCATGGAACGCCACGCGAATCATCTTGGCTAGCTCGGCATTGGTGAGGCGGTCCGACGCATAAAGCCCGCCGCGATAGGCTGAGACGTTGTAACTGAACCTGATGAACACATTCCGCGCTCTCCAGGGTTGCTCAATGAGGTTGCTCATCTGCGTCTTTGAGTGGACGGTTGGGGTTAATGTAGTTGAAGACAGTTGATGTATACGGATGATCACGATGTAGTTATAATCCAATGGACCCTAGCTCTATCCTGCCGATGTAGGATTTATGCTGATAGTAGATAGTAAATAGTAAGATATTCCAGGTTAATAATGATGTGTAGAACCGTTAAACGACAGTCTGCATTCATAATATAGATCGGTGATATCGACACAATAGATTGGGACTGGGATATATCATGGCTAATCAATGATCAGACGTTCCTTCCAGACATGCATCGTGACAACTCCAGCGAGGGGAAGGTACGCTATCAGTAACTCATTGAATAATGTGGAAGAATGGAAGGTGCAATCGGCCAAGCGCATGGCTTGACTATGTACTAACCAGAGTTTTCATTCGTTTTATGGCGGATCATCCTCGTCGCAACGCAACGTCCACATAGTATTTGGTTGATATCGGTCCGTAGACCTGCTTCACCTACTTAATTCCGGTACTGCTTTCTAGAACCATACGGCCAAGAAGAGGAGGCCACTTGAACCTAGTACGATCGAGAAAGATCAGGATGTTCTACCGTATTTATACCGCACTCGAAGAAGCACAACGCCTTGAAATCAACAAAACAAACACAGCAGGAAAAGAAAAAAAGAAAAACCTATAAAACAAGCACCCACTCCTCCCCTACAACCTTCTCCCCAAACCCCTCATGCTCCTCCTCCCGCACCAGCGAGAACCCCTCCGCCGCATACAGCCTCCTCGCCGACTCGAGGACCCTCTGCGTCCAAAGCATGACCCTCGCATACCCCGCCGTCCGGGCAAAGTCCACACACACGCGGACGAGCGCCTTCCCGACGCCTCGGTCCCGCGCGCGGGGCTCCACCAGAAGTAGTCTCAGCTTCGCGGAGGAAGGCTGGCCCCGTTCGCGGACCAGCATAATGCAGCCCAGGTTGCGGCATTCATGTCCGTCGCTGTTGTCGTCTTCGGCGATCCAGCAGCGCTCGGTGGCTGGGTCGTGGTGGGCTTGGAAATCGGTGGCGATCTGGTTGACGAGGGAGGAGAAGCCCTCCCCCCAGTTGTATTCTTCGGCGTAGAGCGCACCGTGGCGGGCTGTTATCCAGGCGATGTCGGATGGAGTGTGGGTGCGGATAGTAAAGGTTGGTGGTTTGGACTCCATAGTTGGTGCTTATATGGTGTAGTGTATGAGAGGGTGCCAATTGGTGTAGATTGCGAGGTTTAGGTAAAGTCGGCTATCAATAGGATATTATAGAAGCAGTCTTTTCTCTTGTTTTGCACTGTTTCTCTGTTGTCGCATTTCTATCTTTTTCTCCGATATCGTTCTTATTTGCTCGGGATACGTGTGGGGCTCTTTCCTCCCCGCTGTCATTTGCAGGGTGCGCACGGTGGGGATCTACCGTGCCTACTTACGAGACTCCATAGGGGCTTGATGTTTGTCGGATATATCCCCATTGACATATGCAGCCAAACCAGCGGGTGCGGAGAGACAAAACTGTTGCAACCATCCCCAAGCACATAGACTGACCTCACTTCAAAACGCCTAGAGTATCTCAACCTCATCGACATGGCCCAACCCCATGCATCCCCTTATACCGAGACACCGTTGCACTGTCATTCCGACGACTCGCCTTTGCGCTCTTCCAGGCTAATACGACTCTGTATTCCAGACGTCACAGATAACTCCCCAAGATTAACTGTCCGAGTGGAATAAACCCGAGCAAATGTGCACAATCCATACCAGTGCCGTACTCGCCGGCTGACGCGACATAAGATCTAGACTCAAGGTCCTGCCAACTCAGTTACTAATATTGCACCTGCTTATATAGATTAGGACATCGCTATACGGTATCAACACGGACTTTGGCCCCAATTCAGCCGCTGAACCCTAACCGAACATGACCTTCTGCCTCAGGCATCAAAAGGAGACCCGCTTATACGCAATACGAAAGGAATACGCAACACGCGGCCCCATCTTGCCGGCCCTGATAGGCCCGCCGCGAACCCCTTTGACAGGCTCCTAGATTAAGCCAGGACTTTAGTAAGAAACCGATGGTTAGGACGGGTAGTCGTACGGTGCTGGATGGATGGATTCCACCGGTCTGGATTTGGAAGATTGGGAGGGGCGCCACCAGCGCCGGAATGCGCCGGTATAAAAAGACTGGCACCGCCGCATATCGACCTCTTTTACTCTCCAACGCCGTCATCCTCAACACCTAACCGGAAAGAGACAAGAGCAGTAAGGAATTATAAGTTTGTGAAATATACAATGGCCGATATCACTGGAAAGACCTGTCTCGTCACCGGCGGTGCCGGCGGCCTCGGCAAAGCCATCGCCACGCGCTTCCTGGCTGCCAACGCCAATGTCGTCATCTGCGATATCAACGAGACCAGACTACAGGAGACAGAGACGGAGTTGTCGGGCAGCAGCAGTGGGGGGAAGGTCAAGGCGATCAAGGCGGATATTACTTCCGCATCAGCTGTGCAGGCCCTCTTTGACGAGATCATCGCCACGTTCGGCAAGGTCGATATCCTTATCAACAATGCCGGCATCATGGACCGGTTTGACCCCGTCGGTGACCTCGACGAGAGCCTCTGGGACAAAGTCATTGCCGTGAACCTGACGGCGCCGTTCTTGCTGAGCAAGCTGGCGGTGCAGAACATGCTCGTGCAGGAGAAGGTCGATGGGAATATTGTCAATATTGTTTCGTTGGCGGGGCGGGGCGGTGGCGTTGCTGGTATGATATGATATTTTCCCTCCTCCTTCTCCCCTTCTTATCTATGTGTCTAGTTGCTGTTGTTTGCGTGAGAAGGTGCTAATAGTGTCCAGGCGCCGCATACACAGCCAGCAAGCACGGCCTTGTCGGTCTCACGAAGAATACGGCCGTCGCGTACGGTAGCAAGGGCATCCGGTGCAATGCGCTCATGATGGGCGGCATGGACACCAACATCACGGAAGCGTTTATGGCGGGGATCAATCTCGAGGCTAAGGACCGCATTGTGGAACTCATGCAGGCCATGCGGATCCCGATGTGTCCGTTGGGAGATGTTGCGGAGGTGGTGTTCTCGTTGACGTGTGGACCCGGAGCGAAGCTGATGAACGGGAATTGCGTGCCTGTTGATAATGGCTTTTCGGCTGTTGCTTAGATGGGTGTGTCTGATTAATATGTATATAGTAGAATAGTTTGGGCCTTAAACGTGATTGTTATTGTGTAGTGATATACATGGAGTGATATGATATGTGGATTGAAGCAGGCGCGTCGACGCGTCCCAGTCAAGGTCATTGACTGGGTCAGCCTTATAAGTGGATTTTCGCGATCGGTTGCACTTCCAGGTCGAGGAGTCAATGTCATTGGTTGGTGTTTTTGATGACGAGTGAAGAGAATAATCTAGAATGCGAGCTTATTCTCGTTCCAGAGCTGGACATGGTCTAGGCTGAGATCTGGACCGATGGCTAAAGGGAGTGAATGCTGGTTTAGGGCTGGCTGGAGTAGTTGTCTCGACTAGTTCTAGGCTCTGCATGTCACAAAGGATCAGAACTGTCCCCTGTTTGAGGTATCTTATCTACCTAGTCTACCTTATATACAAAAGACGGCGGTACGCAAACCTATTGAGTTCTATAGACAAGAGAGCGCGGGTGTTAGAAGATGACTTCAACCAGGCCATACGCTGGTTCAGTCACATCGTTCGTAAAGGAGGGTAGTGCAGCACAGGACGGACCTGTGGCCAGACCACATACCTTGTTGTTTTACTCTTAGTTCTTCTGAAGGTACAACAGGGGTGTCTTCCTCCAATGGATCTGTCGGGGCTGAGGTCTGATTATAATGTTGTTTGTGAGGGAGGGTGCGTAAATACTACCCTACCATACCAGATTATACCTACGCTGGGTTCTGGCTGTGGGTTTACATTACACACCAGCCACTTACTGTTTGACTGACCGAATCACCCGGTAGAATTCTAGGCACCGAGATTTGGGCACACGACAGACCGTTACTATAAATGGGTGTATGGATGGTTGTTTGGTAGGGTGGGATCTGAGATGTGATGGAACTGAGAGTTATCTTTCGACCTTTCTATACTGAAATTCGAGGGAGAATGGTCTCCACATGAGATGGGTCAATCTGCCCGTGTCATCTGGGTCTGGTCCAGGGTGTCACTGAGTAGCGGTACCGTCCTAAAATATATCGACATGGGTTCAGTGTATTATTGATAGGTGTTCTAGACACATGGTCCCCGAAATCGAAGTCGACAGAAGGATATGAATGGGATTTAATAAAACTTGAGAGGAAATTTATATTTACATGAATTGTTAGAATATAATAATCAAGAAAAGGAGCAAAAAGGTCACTGAGCGCGGTGGAATAAGCAATAAACACGCCCAGACCCTGGTCTGTAGTTGATGATATACTCGACCGGTCATAATCTTGCCTATCTTTTTATGGCCCAAGGTGAGGTCTTTTTTTGTTATATAATTGGGCAGTTATATGGAGTAAGAACAGATTGGGTAGGCATTGTCATGAGAAGAGTTGTGTTACACTCCGTTCTATATATGCTCATTTAAAGTGACTGTCCTACTTCGGGAGAGCATGTCAGAACTCTCTTTCTAAGAGTATGTACCTATGTAAGCTCGTACAATAGCAAGTAACAGTATAGGTACAGCCTTTATTAATATAAGAGGGAATAAACAGGTTGTTGACTGAATACCACCTGTGTAGGTGAGCAGGTAAGTAGGTAGACATGGGACATATGTAGGGGCAGACTACTGTCAGTAACTAGGTAGGGAAAGTTAAAGTAAGTTAAAGTAAACCACTGATTAATGAGTCCGAGTATTCGAGGGAAAAATAATCTCTGCAAATCTTTAAGCTCCCCAGACTTACATAGTGAAATGCTCTTGAATCAGACTACACCATGAGCATAACGCCCACTCACTCACCCATTCCTCACCCGCGAATTCCACTCACCCTCACCAAAACAACACCTACTTACCGACCAAAACCATGGACAACACCCACAACAACACACCCCCGATGCCCCAATTCCACAAAATCGGCCAAGGTTCCTGCGGCACAGTCTGGGCACCCAGCACCACCGGGCCCGCCTTCAAGCGCGAAGACGGCAGCCCAGAGAGATCTCTCGAAAACGACTACCAGATGCACCAGATCGTCCAACACAGCCTGAGCCAAACAACGCCCAAAAACAGCCATCTACGCATCCAAGTACCCAGCTGCCGGCGCTTCATCGGGGTCACTACAGACGCGGACCAAACCTGGTGGAGAAAGAACCTCCACCGCTTCCCGCCGGGGTACACCCCCTGCAATACGCTCCAGACGCAGCGCATTCCGCCGTTTCCGCTGCGGACCAGGGAGCTGCTTGTTGGCAGATTCTGTCCAGTGGAGATCAGGGAGGAGATTTTGAAGAGCAAGGCGAATGAGGACTGTCTTGTTAGGCCGTATCTTGGTCGGAGACGTATTCGCCAGCGTGGCGCAACGTCAACACCCCTTGGTTCTGGTTCTCTTTGTTCTTCGAGAGGTGCAGTGAGATCGTTCTTTTCGCTGCGGAATTATCCCCTTCATGTGGATCAGATGGAGGAGGTAGGCGTCCCGGCTGGTGATATCCGGCTTTATGCGCGGATGATGGCTAATGCTTTGGCTGTGTTGCATTGGGTGGGTGAGGTCGATGCGAATGATGTTGAGTTTGTGCTTGCTCCTCCTCCTCCTCTTCCTCCTCCTTCACCACCTTCTTCGTCTTTTTCCTCTTCGTCTCCCGCTCAGAGCGTCAATATAATTTCCAACATCCTCGGAGACCACACCATGTGGATTCTAGATTTCGACCTCTGCAGAAGTCTGCCTATCAACGCGGCAGGCATGGAGCAAGCGGCTACGGCTTTCTTGCGCAACGATCCATTTTATCCTCGTCCGGGCAGAGATGATGCGGAGCTGTGGGGTGTTTTTCGTGAGCAGTACCTCCGCACTGCTGAGGAGTGTTGTTGTTGGTTGACTGTGGGGTGTTCGGCGGAGGGGAAGAGGCGGTTGTTGCTTTCGAGGTTGTTTGTTGAGTTGGTTGAGAATGGGCATTAGGTTTGGGGCTTCCGCGATGGAACTGCAGGGGGGTGAGATATTGCGTTGTTTGTACTACTGCTTAGATATTCTTAGAGGGAGTCTGGGTTGAATGATTAAGGGCTCCACAGTGGTCGATGGGGGTCTGTTTCCGGTGGACGACCAAGTGGTAGGCTGTTTATCGGAGATAACCCTGCAATGGCTAGGTACTCAGACAACGTCAGCACATGAGGTGCTTGGCTCCGCAATAGGCATCCGGACTACGTACACTAACAACACCTACATCTCGTTCTGCAATGGGGAATACTAACTAAATCAGTGAATGAATGACAAATGGAGACGATAGTCTAAACGGACATAAGCGTACAAATTCACTAAGTCCGAGTCAACCTCCACCTATATATGTAGTGTCATCAACCCCGCTCGCGTCACCAGCATCAATCATCAGTTCAAACTGAAACACCCCCCCCCAAGAACCATAACTCTACACTACGCTACGCTACCTACCCATCATGAAATACGTCCAACTCGGCAAAAGCGGCCTCCGCGTCTCGCCCATCTGCGTCGGCTGCATGAGCTACGGCACCCCGGGCAAGCAATTCGACTGGGCAATCGGCGAAGCCGAGGCCCTCCCCATCCTCGACCACTGCTACAAGTCAGGTCTCAACTTCTTCGACACCGCCAACGTGTACTCCAACGGCGACTCGGAGATCATCCTCGGCAAAGCCATCAAGCAGTACAACTGGGACCGCTCAGCCATAGTAGTCGCGACCAAGCTGTGGGCTCCCGTCGGGCGCGGGTTCGACAAGCCGCTCCGGATGGCGCAGGACGACCGCGACAACGCGGGGTATGTGAACCAGTACGGGCTGAGCAGGAAGCATATCTTCGACAGCGTGGACGCGAGCCTGAAGCGGCTGGATCTGCCGTATGTGGATCTGCTGCAGATCCACCGGTTTGATCCGAACACGCCGCCTAAGGAGACGATGGAGGCGCTGCATGATGTGGTCAAGTCCGGCAAGGTGCGGTATATTGGCGCTAGCTCGATGTGGGCGCATCAGCTGCTGGAGTATCAGTATACGGCGCGGATGCATGGGTGGACGGAGTTTGTGTCGATGCAGAATTTGTATAATGCGATGTATCGCGAGGAGGAGAGGGAGATGTACCCTGCTTGCGCGCAGTTCGGGATGGGTGCCATCCCGTGGAGTCCTGTGGCGATGGGGTTTTTGACGAGGCCGTGGAGTGCTTACCGGGATACGACGCGGGGGGAGGGGTTAGAGGATAAGTTGGTGGGCAGGCCAATTACAGAGACGGATCGGAGGATTAATGAGCGGATTGAGGAGATTGCGAAGGCGCGGGGGGTCTCGATGGCGACTGTTGCTCTTGCTTGGGTGCTGTCGAAGCCGTTTATCACGGCGCCCATTGTGGGGATGAGCAAGAATGAGAGGGTTGATGAGGCGGTCCAGGCGATTGACTTTGCGCTTGGGGAGGACGAGATCAAGAGTATTGATGAGCTGTATGAGCCGAAACATGTGGTGGGACATCAGTAGTGGGAGGGGAGGGGACCGGTGGGCTGTTGACTCTGGCATCCTGAACTGAATCCGAAGTTCTGAACCTGGACCTGAAACTTGGTGTGTGATGAGATTGCTTCTGCGTAGGTCTAGACTCTGAAGAACATTCCTACCAGACAAAAGCTGTATCCACTGATCATTCTGACTGCGGGATTAATCTCTCCTTGCCATCCATCCATGTAAATTCCCGAGACAAACCCCCTTCGCAGAGCGCAAATCAGCGCCATAGCCCCCGGTGTTTTTGGCGCATGCATAGACCCGGACCTGACATCCACTCCGTCATCACACTGCAGGTGATCCCACCGGTCTGGGGCCTAGTCAGTGCCGTGCGGTGCCAAAGCTTGGACCATGACCGGGCTCTGGATGGATAGACGCGGAGACTTTACCTGCGCCGCCACAGGAGCCAGTTCCGTCATGGGTGTTAGGTCATTACTGTGGTAGATTACGAACAGCCACACTGTGCACCGCAGCTGGGCTGGGGCGCTGGACGCTACAGCCGCGCCAAGGGATGCGATGCGAGTCGCGTCGGATCCTGCCTTGTCGCACGGGTGTATTTAGGTTTGGATGATAGGGAGAATCCAAGAATCCATATGGATCTATGAGAAAATAATCCGCATTCCTGGACGATAGTCCCCCGGTGGCGAATCCAGGAGAGCGACTACGCCGCTGAACAGAGCGATAAGGACACCGAAACAGGAAATCCATGAAGCAGTCGGTCTAACTATATCCACCCATCCACACCACCATGGCGTCGACTGTTTGGGATACCCACCTTTCTAAGTTGAGTCTTGATCGTGGCAGGGGGTGTTCGAGCGTCCATTGGTGGGCTGTGCTGTGACGCCTGACCGATCAACGTCTTGATCACCGTGAACGGCTTGAGAGTCGACGTTGCGTCTGACGAAACTGTTCTTTTAGCGTCGGCATATCTGTTCGATCTTTGATAGGGATGGTGGGTGATGTGCGTGATGTGAATGATGTGCTTTTTCCGTGATTCTTTATTGATCTGTCGGGATGGTTCGAGGGGAGAGTGTCGAGGTTGGTCCGTAGCTGGTCTAACAAACATATCGTTAGTACCTGGTATAGTACCTAGATAGTATAGTACCTAGATACGAATACTCGGTCGCTGTTATGGGATTATTTCGAATTATTGATTATTTTTTCCTAATCATTTCTCTCCCCTTCCCTATAAATATCTCCTTGACACGCGTCTAATACCCTATGATTCACTTCTGACGCCTGGACATCCTGGCTCCCTGCGGCGTCATGATCGAGGGAGGGTGAATATCCCATGCTGACGATTGGGCGAACTAGGCAGCTCTGTACTGGTCTGATGGTGGGGACGGTGGGCGAGTCAGACGATCGGTTCACAGAAAAAGAAATCGAAAAAATGTCTTGCATGGGGGAGTTGCAGACTAGTGGCAGTGCTACTGTGATTCACGATGGAGAAGTAGGGAAGTAGGGAAGTTGGTCCCATCTGACTGCGCCAATCGAGTCCCAACGAGTCGTCACTATCACTTCCCCCCCCCCCTGGTCACCCATCGATTTGATCCATCTTCTGCTGGTCTCTCGTTGATTGAATCTGTTCGGAGTGTCGGTCTCTGCAGACAAGGTCAGCCGATTCCATCGTGTGGGAGTCGTTCTCTCGACCTCGATCTTATTTAAAGAGGGAACCAATCCCTCTTGACTGGATGGGTCAAGTTGCACAGACTCCCTTCTGTCCCTCCGATCATTGCCTGGATTTGCCCTTGCATGCATATATTTGCAGCCTGTACCCGTCCCGTCCAACCGATCCCAGCGGGAGTCGATCGTGGTGTCGTGCTGTGCGGTCGAGCTGGAGTCATCCAACCATCACCCATCTCATATCATTTATTACTCGATTTGATCCTTCGTTGTTCGCGTCCAGCCGACCAACTGCGTCATTGTTCGAGTGGAGCCTCTCGTGGATACTAAGGGTTAGTGTCCGTCGGCTCGAACCAGCACTCTCTGCCGAATGAGATTGTGATCGTATTGTGATTGGGATTGAGATTGTATGGTGAGTCCACTGTTTCTCTTTCTTTATTTTGATTGATCTATTCTGGATTGTTGTTTCTTTCTTTCTTTTCTTTCGTCGATATACATGTCCTCCTTCTATCTGCTGGATTCTGCAATGGAGATCCCCCAGATGACTTTCTTTTCTCGGTCTCATTCCCAGTGGAGTTTCAGTCGGTAACCATACCGTCTGTAACTGACTTTCCCCACTCTTACCCGCGATTCCCGCCTATGACGCCATGTATTCGTTCGTTTTCATCTTTTAGCCTTTTCTTTCCTTTTTCCTAATATTGTATTGTGTTTCTTACCCCGCAACGCTAATGCGCAAAGCAGGATTGAGCTCCCTCTCTGTTTGATATTGTATTTTATGTGGTTCTCTCGTATGATCAGTTGGTGATTGGATTACGACAGTCCATTTTATTCCCAGAAAAAAACGCACGACCAGAGGAGAGAAACCATCTCCAAATCCCTGCTGCGTCATTTTCCTTGATTGGTTGCGACCAGTTGTCCAACCAAGGCTGACAGGGACCGACGCCATCCGTCCAGGGCCGTTCCTGACTGTACCGTGGGCGCTTCTCCACCAGGGGGCAAAGGCAAAAAAAAAAAAGGAAAAAAAGGGAAGCAAGGCAAAAAATAATGAAGAAAAAAGAAGGAAAGGGAAGAGGGATAAAAGCCTCGTCCATGACCACCTCTCCACGAGACTCCTCTTCCTCATCCTCCGCGTCCTCCTCCCCCTCACTCTATCCCTCCTCTTACAGTTCCATTCATTCTCCGCCGCTCCTCAGCAGTAAGTTGTCCACACCTCCCCAACTGGCTTTGCCTAAAATATCCCCTTTGCGGTCCAATAATATGGGTCGCAACGACCGCTTCCCCACCCCCTCATTCTTCCCAACTCCTTCCCTTCTTCACTTCTCCCTCAGCGTCAAGTGGTCATCCCTCTGATTGGCACTCGGATCTCCCCTATTCTGTTCTGCTGTCGATGATTTGTTTGAATCTCGTTTGTTGGCACCATTCCTGCATCGTCCTCGACCCCCCACCTGACACGTCTCGCATACCTTGCGAGTCACGACATTCCCGGTCCGAGATTCATGCTGATCGCGTGCTCTTAGCCAACTTTCTCCCCTCGTCGTGGTCCCCATCGCATCGATCATCGGATACCCACGCCAGGGACCAACTAGAGTCTCTCATCGCCAGACACGGTAGCCCCACTCGCGTTTCGCTGTCCTCCCTGGAAGACTTGACGGCAACTTCCTCCACATATAACCCCCCGTCGTCGCGCCGTTCGGAATCTCCTCTGGCCGAAGCGACGGATTCCTTGGACTCCCTCACCCTCGCCAGCCCTGTCTCCCGACCGATTCCCATTCCCAAGCCATCCCACACCCATCAGGACGATCTCCCCGTCACCCCGTTGACCGGGCGTTTTGACAAAGGGTACTACTTTGCCCACCGTCGTCCGTCCGCCGACCGGAGCGGCGATTCCCACCATCGCAGACGCAGCGATCGATCCAGTCACCGCGTCCGCCGTGGTCACACACCCAGAATGCGTGCCGAGAACTCGTCCTTCTACTCGCCGGTTGTGTCACCTTCCCTGTCCCCCTCCGGGCGCTCCTCGTCACCCCAACCGGCTCATCCCCGAGGCTCATCCACCTCGAAATCCGTTCCCTCCTTCGCGCTCGACAGCCTCCCCCGGTTCCACCCTGCTGTCTACCCGGCATCGAGCGGCTCCCCCGGTCTGACCGCGCCGCTGTCGTCGTCGAGCCAGACTCGTCAATATACCTACCGAACGCCCTCAGCGGGATCTCGCGATCCCGTGCGGCAATACCGCGAGCTGATGATGGACGGTGTCTCGGCCTATCGGCCACCGTCCCGGCCGCTCTCCCCCAGTCCGTCGGCTCCGCGCCTGGACCCCCTCTGCAGTCCGGGGCCCGTGACCCCATTGGTCCTGGAAGACGCCGGAGGCTACTTTCCCTCCGGCGGTTCCAGCACCGAGCCAGGCCCACATGGCAGCCAGCCGGCGGGGTCTGATGTCCTCGAGCGTCGTCGGGCCCATGACAATGACCGGACACGCCAGAAGGCACGGAAGACCCCCAAAGGCCGGTGATTTCTCTACTGCTATTCTTTCCTCTTCTCCGTCTCCGTTCTTCTCCGCCCCAAACCGCGTCGCCTTCGACTCACGGTCTCTAAAATCTGTCGATGTATTATGATTGATTCCATTTCCATTTATACCCCAGCACGCCCGATATGCTACGACTCGACTCCTTCTCTGCTTTTTGCTTTCCTTCGTGATTGTGTTATCTTTATGGAATGACGGGTCGTTGCCATTGTTGTGATTTAGAATTTAAAACAGAACGGAACAGAACCAGACTGTTCAACCCACATGAGCTCAGATCAACGATAAGCGATAGTGAACTTGCCAAGATGGTGGTCACAACAATTCTCTAAGTTATGATGTAGCCATAATGGATCCCACACATAAAAACGGGATAAAAACCATACACCTTATTTATCTATAACTGCCCTCATCAGAAAGCACGCCAAACCAAGAATTATGTATAAAGGGTATATATAACTACGGAGTAAATATCCGTGGCCTTTGAACTTGGAAGCGCGGGTCTTTCTTGGATATTAGGTAGGTAGACATCACTAGGTAGGTGAGCGAATTAATTGATTGACGGATGGGTTCAACTGCTTGAAAGCCGAGAAGTATTTCTTGGGTACTTAGCAATAATCACACTCAGTCAGGTTTTTGTATAAAGGAAAACAGTTTACTATTAAGATTGAATAAATAAGAGTCTGTTACAAAGAATAGCGCCACTCGGCCATAAAGGATATGGAGACAATTTCGAGCTCTGTGGGTACCCTTTTGTAACACCTTCTATCGCGGCATGGTCCAAAGATAGAGAGTGATACATTCCCGCGGCTAGTCCTGATCATCTCCATCTTCATCGTCCCCACTGTCTGGGCATGCAAAATCCAATGCACGCTGACCAGCTTCATCAAGAATCCCTTCAAGTAAATGGCTTCGGAATTCCTCGAGATCAAAGATGAGCTGTCGTGACGCATCAAAGTTCGGAAAGCTCCCCTGGCAGGCTAGAGGGATTACATCGCCGGCATAAATAGGAGGCAAATGGCCGATCAGCTCGGGGAACACGCGCTAATGTTGTTAGAGTCAGATGTGCTTGCAGCCACAGGAAATTTGTTATAGGTGAAGTACTCACAGCACGGCTTCTTCTATGAGGTTCAGAGTCTCTCAGCACCCAAAATTCCAAATCGACGGTGATTGGACCAATCCAATCCTCCTCTTGTACCACTTGGTGAATCATAAGATCTCGTCTTTCAGCCGGGGCACTGGAAATATCCATTGCTTGATCTTCCTGATAAACACAGTTATCGGCCATCAGAATATCGGCATGTTTCCTTCTTCCAAGCGGATTTCCGAAATCTCTCAAAATCTTAGCAGCGTGGCATCTGAAGGAATCGCTCTTCTGTTGCTTCAAAAGCTGTTTCTTGTCCTCGTTGATATCCGCCAAGATAACAAGCTGAACTTGGCCAGAACTGTGTAAGAGCCATTGCTTCATATCCTGTATAAGATCATCATGTGTTTCCCTGAAGCCCGCTTCAAAAATAACGGTACGATAGCGGCAGCGGGTCTGTCGATCAAAGTAAACAAATGATTGATCGGGGGACTTATTTGATGCTTGATACTTGGTACCACTGCCTCTGAATTTGTCGCTAAGACGAACTGAGGAGGTATTCCCAACCCGGATATTTCTTGCTTCTTCTGGCTGAAGCATCTCATCCTTCAGTTGAATGAAATATGAGAATGCAAAGGAGCCCAAGCTATCATGGATAGAACAGCATATTGCATAAATAAACAAGGTATCTTCGTCGAAGTAGTATCTCACTCCCGTCTTGTCAAGAAACTGGGTGATCTGTCTGGAGTGGATCAACTGGGGATCGACTTTAAGTTCTAGACTGGACTCCCGATGGCGGCTTGAGAGATGAGCCTTGATCGTTCTGATGGTCTTGTCCAGCTTCCGTTGGCTTTCGCTGTCGGGTCTGTCTTGCCTGGTGAGACCTTGTACGGGTCTGGGTGCCTCAGGTGCCGGAGCTCGAGATGTCGAAGTAACTTCCATATCTGGAGGTGCTGACAAGCAGCGAAAAAGAGACATGATGGTCAATAATCAGGATATGCAAAGATGGAAGGAACGATCAAGGCTGACTTGGTGTGGAAGGTTCGGAACGGAAGGACATGACAGCCGGAAGTGAGGTCATATGGAGCTCATTATGAGATCGTAATCTGCACATGGCTTTGCTCTTGTAAACTTTATAGATCCGCAGCAAAGTGCAGCAGATGCCTGCAGAAACAGGTCAGCAACATGATCCAGGGGAAGATGATGGTAAAGTAGGAGTCTAGTAGGGAGGACTTTACATGGTCTTGGTAGAGGAACACATCTGGATACGCAAGGTTACTACATGAGTAGAAATTGACGGAATACTGCCAGCAGAGTAATATTAGTCGACTTTCAATATATTCATATAGAAGCACTTATAAGTAGTAGTAGTAGTAGTCTTCATTATCCTGTCCTCGCTAGTCTAACTATATGACTGTGGAGTCACTCCACTTGGAGAACCTCAGCCCGTGCACTGTGCTTTCCCTGATTGAGCCGGACTATTCCGCTTCTGGTAATCCCGTCACCGCACGTGAATACAGTGTATAACAAGGATAACAAGTATAACTACCCTGTATTAAACAGCTGACTAAGGCAACCCCAACCGGAGACACCACACTTCTCCCCGTCCGCCCTCGGAGTTGCGGACTTGCGGGGCACGATCAACAGTCAAGATTTCTCTCCCACTTTCTCCCCTCACTGTTTTCTCTCTCCTGTTGATGTACTTATGAAGGTTTATTTGACGACTTATCTATCCCATTATACGAGTTGAAACTACTTCCATCCATGAGCGTGTTTGTTGCTCTCCGACCGTCCTCCGCTCCATACTTTACTTAGATTGCTCGCCCGGCAGCTAGGTTCGTCGACGACGCGCGCATTGGATGTACTGATTGTGTTTCGGTTGGATTGGGAATATATTTGTGTTTAGCGTTGGTCGTTGGTTGTTTGGTTTATACCTTTTTTATTTTATTGTTTAATTTCAGGTGAGAAATGAGAGACTGAAGGAAAACGAAAGAAAAGAAAATGATCTAATTGTTTTATTCTGGCAGATATCCATGGCTTCGTCGCCGTCTCCTCCGTCGCGGATTGAGGGAGCTGTCACAATAGAGTCCTCCAAAATGGTGGACACAACAGAGAGGAAGAGCTCTGCGCCGCCGCCGCCCACGTCGGGCTCAAAGAAGAACTACAAGGGGTTCGTGGCGGGGGTGTTTTCGGGCATTGCGAAGTTGTCTGGTATGTCTCCATACTGCGTGGTCTATCTTCTGTGTCGCATTTGGAGTGTTGTTTTGCTTTGGGTGGTTAGGCTAATATAAATCTGTGCTGGGTTTAGTCGGGCATCCGTATGTGCTTGGTTTTTCTTTTCTTTTTACTTTGTTCATCTGGTTCTTTTCTATGGTTACGTCTAACCGTTGGCATGACAGGTTCGATACGGTCAAGGTGCGCTTGCAAACAAGCAAAGATGGCCATTTCAGAGGCCCGGTAGACTGTGTACTGCAGACGGTGCGCAAGGAAGGAGTCGCGGGATTATACAAGGGTGCTACGCCGCCGCTGGTCGGATGGATGGTGATGGACTCGGTGTGAGTTTTCAGCTTTCCTTCCTCGCGGGGAGGTCTGACGACTGACTCGCGCGTGAAATCAGCATGCTAGGCTCTCTCACACTGTATCGCCGACTACTCCTTGAGAATGTCTTTTCGAGACCGGAAATCCGTCGCATCACCCCGTTCGCCGCGCATCAGCAGGACCTGCGCACACTGCCCAGTTTCGGACACGGCATTGCGGGCATCATGGCTGGGACGACGGTCAGCTTTATCGCGGCCCCCGTGGAGCATGTCAAGGCGCGACTACAGATCCAGTACGCGGCGGATAAGGCACAGCGGTTGTATAGTGGGCCGATCGACTGTACCAAGAAGCTGGTAAGACTTTCCTTGCCTGTAGTAAAAGGAATGAGAGAGATAGAGATAACTGACGATGATAGCTCGGCACGCACGGAATCTCCGGATTGTACCGCGGGCTCTTTGCGACCATCTTTTTCCGCTCCTTCTTCTTCTTCTGGTGGGGCTCCTACGACGTGCTAACTCGGATGATGCGCGAGCGCACCAGCATGTCGGCACCCGCAATCAACTTCTGGGCGGGAGGCATCTCGGCCCAAATCTTCTGGATCACATCGTACCCGTCGGACGTGGTGAAGCAGCGGCTGATGACGGACCCCATGGGCGGGGGACTGAATGACGGACAGCGTCAATTCCGGGGGTGGAAAGATGCGGCGATCGCGGTCTATCGGGAGCGCGGGTGGAAGGGGTACTGGCGAGGATTTGTGCCATGCTTTTTGAGGGCATTCCCGGCGAATGCGATGGCGTTGGTTGCATTTGAGGGTGTGATGCGGTGGCTGCCTTAGTCGGCTTGGCATAACCCACCATGAATAGAGTATAGAGAAGACTAGAACCAATTCAGAGTTATAGACTACGACCGTGTCTACATGGATAGAACGGCGAGATAGCCAAAAAGATACGTTGAACTGTATCCGTGGTTGCGACACGTTAATGAGATGGGGCATTTCCGCATTCAGCCATGGTTCCTTAATCCTTTTTCTCGCCCCGTCATTTCCCTTCGTCTCTCCTCTCTCTTCTCTCTGCTCCACTTCCACCCCGTCCATTCGTCCACTCGCTGCAAGGGTTGGCGGCCTTTGCTGTCTTTTTCCGGACAGCTTCTCGTCGGTCCGTTGTTTCATCTTCAGGGCCTTTTCTCGTTTTTCTTTTTGGACTGTCGATCAATCGATCTCTCCTCCTTCGCCTCCAGCCTCTCCATCTGAACACCTTGTCCCCTTACCTTAACTGTCTGTACCTGGGAGTACCGAGCGATGTTGCGTCTCGACCCATAGAGCCATCAAGTCTCACTGGCTGGATTACAAGCAACGTCGCCTAGACCACGATTCACTCCGCGCGATCGGCGCCCAGACCCCGATCGTCCACGTACGCGGTCTCTCAACGTCCAGCGAGAATCACAGCTTCATTTCGACCACCCTCACAACGGCCGCGATGGCCGTCGCACGCTCGATGCGACGAACCAGTCCCATCACGCTGCTCCTCGCGGCCCTACTCGCCTTTGGCTTCCTCCTCTTCCTCATCTCTCCCTCTTCCTCCCCACCCTTGGCCGACTCCGCCCACGCTCAGCCCCTCACCGATTCCTCCAGCGCCTCATCACAACGGCGAGTCCAAGACGCCGCCGAGAACCCTCTCTCGCCGCCCACCAAACCCTTCCACAAGGCCCAGCCCGTCCGCGATGACGGTCAGAGCGCCCCGCCGCCCGTCGTGCACTACGACCTCAATACCCTCACCACCACGAGCGACTCCGCCGGCCAGCGCGAGCGCGTCCTCATCCTGACCCCGCTGGCGCGCTTCTACCAAGCCTACTGGGACAACCTCGTCCGCCTCGACTACCCGCACGAGCTCATCTCCCTGGGCTTCATCGCGCCGCACACCTCCGAAGGCAACGCCGCAGTCGCCTCCTTAGAAGCCGCCATCAGCAAGACGCAGTCCGGGCCGATCAAGAACCGCTTCGCGAGCATCAGCATCCTCCGCCAGGACTTCGACCCGCCGCTGCAGTCGCAGGACGAGAAAGAGCGGCACAAGATGTCCGCACAAAAGGCCCGCCGCGAGTCTATGAGCCGCGCCCGCAACTCCCTCCTCTTCACCACCCTCGGCCCCAGCACCTCCTGGGTCCTCTGGCTCGACGCCGACATCATCGAGACCCCCCGCTCCCTCATCCAGGACCTCTCCTCCCACAGCCTCCCCGTCATCGTCCCCAACTGCTACCAGCGCTACTACAACTCCGACAAGAAGGCTATGGACGTCCGCCCCTACGACTACAACTCCTGGATCGACTCCCCCACCGCCCAGGAACTCGCCGACTCCATGGGTCCCGACGAGATCCTGCTTGAAGGCTACGCCGAGATCCCCACCTACCGCTCCCTCATGGCCTACATGGCGGACCTGACCTCCCCGAACCCCCGCCGCGTCGTCGACCTCGACGGCGTGGGTGGCACCGCCCTCATGGTCAAGGCGGACGTCCACCGTGACGGCGCCATGTTCCCGCCTTTTCCGTTCTACCATCTGGTTGAAACGGAGGGATTCGCCCGTATGGCTCAGCGTTTGGGCTATACGGTGCATGGATTGCCTGATTATCTCGTATGTCTTCCTCAATTTACTCTTTATATTTCCCATCAAATGGTCACTAACCTCATCTTTTTGTCCAGGTCTACCACTACAACGAATAGATCCGACACTACCCGTGGCGAGTGAATTCTACTTTTTTCTTTTTTTTTCTTTTTCTTTCTTACCGTTTATCTTTTATGTGTTTTGTTTTGTCTAGGCAGGGGCGTTCGGTTGCGTCTTGGTTTTCTAACCCTATTATCTATCTATCTATTTATCGATGTATTGGGTGTATTTTGGGTAGGCCTGATTGAGCTAGGTGTCGTTCTAGTTCTAGATTTGGGGCTAGAAATGAATATTCAATACAGATATACATATTGTAAGTAGGATTGGTGGTCTATGTATTTGGATTGCACTATATATGTGTATATCTGGCGTAAGTTTTGTGTAACTGGGGGGGGGTGGTTTGATCGTGCTTTGAGGGTGTGTTGTGTTGTGTCGAGTTTCTATCCATGACTGATTGACTGATTGGCTAGTTATCTACCTAGGTCAGGTAGGTAGTAGGTATTAAGTAGGTAGTAGTAATAGTCTGTCAAAACTCGTTTATACCTCGGAGTGAGTATAACACTTGGCCGTAGCGTTTCAGTCCCAGGAGATCCTATCACATGTTAGCAAGCTGAACGATCAAACAAGAAAAGAAAGAAAGAAAGAGAAACACACCCCAGCATAATCCCCGCGCCCAACGCAACCGCCAAAAACTGCACGATCGTCTTCCGGATCTCCACCCGCTTGTCCGTCCCCGTCTCCAGCAGCTCGGGGATGACCGACACGGTACCGACGTATAAGAACGTGCCCGCCGTGAAAGGGAGCAGCATATCGCCCCAGGAGAGGCTCGTGCCGAGCAGTCCGACTGCGTTTCCTGCGTCTGCGGAAGAGGCGGAACCGTTCCCGCCTAGTTCCTGGACGGCGATGCCGATGAACGTGCCGAGGAAGGCGCCCACGGCTGTGACGAACTGCGCGCCCATCGCTTGGCGCTTGGAGAAGCCGGATTGGACCAGCAGGGCGAAGTCGCCTACTTCGTGGGGGATCTCGTGGAAGAAGACGGCGACGGTTGTGGTTGCGCCGATTGTGGGCGAGGCGTAGAAGGAGGAGGACATGGCGAGGCCGTCGGTGATGTTGTGGGTGAAGTCGGCGATGAGGTTGAGGTAGCCGCCGAGTTTGACGCTGGGGTTGATTTCTTTGGAGGGTGTGGACTCCGCGGGTGTGTCTGCGGGGGTGGGTTGCGGTTGCTGCTTGCGCTGTTTGACGTCCGTGGTGGGTGTGCTAAGGCTGGTGGTTGTGCCTGTTGAGTCGGCCTCTGATGAGGTGGTGGGGGTTGGTTCGGCCCCGTGAGAGTGGGAGTGTCCTTCCCCGCCGGTAGCGATGCGGAGCGTCTTGTCCATTGCGACGAAGGTGAAGAACCCGACCATGATGCCGAGGCCGAGGAGGAGGTTGCGGTTTGGTTCGACCATCACGAAGCTGACGTGCTCGGGGGAGTCTTCACCGAGGAAGATCTCGGGGAGGAGATGGAACAGCGTGTCGCCGAGGAGGCCGCCCACCGCGAAGGCGACCATGACGGACAGAGAGGAGGGGTCGATGTTAGGGGGGCAGAGAGCCAGGAGGAAGTCTAGTTTGGTCAATACATTGCTCCTCAATGAATTGCGCTGTGACGACGAGGGGGATGTATACTGGGAGGGCCCGAGATATAGACGGTTGCCAGGATGGCATTCACGGCCGGGCTGCCGGGGAACAGGATCGAGAAGATCTTGGAGCTCAAGCTGGTGGTTTGAGGGGCGGAGGCGCGTTTGTGCTCGTTGAGCGCTTCGACGAGGGGGCAGTTCTATACTCGTTAGACACACTTGCAGTGGGATAGCATTACATGATACGATCATGACAATGCACATAGAGTGAAAGGAATGCTTACCTGCAATTCATCCTCAATCTCACCCACAGACAGCTCCCCCACAGCATCATACGCTGCGCCCAAGACAGCAAAGACAATGACCCCGCAGAGCAGCGCCAGGCCAATTCTGCGCCCAGGGAGAAGAGAATTCCAGGCCATGACTGACAGGTACAGCAATAGGAGGTGAGAGTGAGAAGATGCAAGGCTGAGATAGGAGATATCGTAAGATATCGGAGACGAAATGGTTTATCAGTGACGGGGCAGACAAACACGCCAAGCCAGTTCCTGAGGTGGGTGCAAACCCTTCCTCATCAGGTTAGCGCCTCTCGCAATCGATAAGGTCCATTCTTATTTTTTTCTCCCGCTCAAAAACCTGCAACCTCATCTTCAATCCACCACTGTTTATATCTATACCCACACCATGACCAATATCCGCCAGGCCAAGAAGCTCCGGTCGTCTCGACCCAAGGCCACCGCCAAGCGCAATGGCCGGCTGAAGAGCGGCAAGAAGAAGGTCAATGTCTTGGGCAATGCGATCATCGCCGAGAACTGGTATGCTCTCTTCCAACCACTATAGCTTTTTCTTCTTAAAAAAAAGGGAAAAGAAAAAAGAAAAAACCATCTAATGAATTCTACACAGGGACCGCTCTCTCACCCTCACGCAAAACTACCGCCGCCTCGGCCTCATGCACCGTTTGAACGCCCCCACAGGCGGCTCCCAACGAATCACCACCGAAACGGGCTTCGCCGACGCCCCCGAGAACCCCCTGCACATCAAAGGCAGCGCCGAGTCCGAAGCCAAGAATCTGAAACTCGGAGAGACGCGAGTCGAGCGCGACCCGGAGACAGGCAAGATCCTGCGCGTCATCTCCGGCGACGACGAGGTGGAGATCGCCGGCCGCAAGCACAAGCGCTCGAACCCACTCAACGACCCGCTCAATGACCTGTCCGACGATGTCGATCTGGCTGGTGCTGCTGCTGCTGCCGGACAGGCGCAGGGTGGTAAGGATGCGAGCGATGTCGTTAAGCTGCTGGAGATGCAGGCCGCGAAGGAGGACTCCGCTGTCTTGGCGAAGAAGCCGCGCCATACGAGTCAGCGCGAGGGAGAGTGGATTGAGAAGTTGCTGCAGAAGCATGGGGATGATTATGCTGCTATGGCGAGGGATAGGAAGCTCAACCCCATGCAGCAGACCGTGGGCGATATTAAGCGGCGCATTCGCAAGTACCAGGCTGGACAGGCGTGAGTTTGGTGGTGTTTGTTGATGGTTTGCATTGCGGCGCGTGGCGTTGGGTCTTTTTCTTGATCTGGGATAAAAGTTGTATATATCCATCTTTGCACCTTGGGTCCAATCGATATTTGCTCGAGCTTCTAGATACTTATAGGGTGCATGCTCGCTGGTATGGCCTTGAGTAGGCGGGAGCTACAATAAGTCTCTTTATCGACTCTAGACAATTGTAAGATAACAAACAGTTCCAGAAGCATACACTCAAGTCCCGACACCGCCCTTCCATTTATTCGGGCATATCACTAACATACCCCTGCCGCGAAACCCTCCCCCCATCCAGCACCACATAATAAACCGCATCCTTGATCGCCTCCAACCGATGTGCAATCGTAATCACCGTCGACTCCTGCATTTCCTCACGCAGCACCTGCTGGATCTCCAGCGAGCTCTCATGATCAATCGACGCAGTCGCCTCATCCAAGATCACGATCGAGCTGCGTCGCAAGACAGCCCGCGCCAGGCCAATGAGCTGCCGTTCGCCCTGGCTGAGATTCCGGCCTCCAGCGGCAACGTGCGTCTCGAGCGTCCACCCGTGTCGGCCGCAGATACGGCGCAGGATGTCCGCGCACTCTACGTCGGAAAACTCGCCCGTCGGGTCCAAATTCAGCCGGATACTGCCGGGGAAGAGGACCGGGTCTTGCGCTACGAACGTCACCCGCTTGCGGAGCGCCTGCGTGTTCACCTGGCTGATGTCGATACCGTCGATGAGGATTCGTCCGGTCTCCGGGCGGATGACGCTGAGGAGGGATACTGCGAGCGTGGATTTTCCGCTGCCAGTGCGTCCGATCACGGCGGTTGTGGAACCGCCGGGGATGCGGAGGTTGATGTCGGTGAGGGAGGGGTCAAGGTGCGCTGCGTAGCGGATCGTGGCATTTTCGAAGATGATGTCACGGCCAAATTTGGGCCACGAGGCTGGAGGGTCGACCGTGCCTGGGTCTTCCTGCTCGACGTGTAGGAGTTCGTCGACTCGTTCCACGGATACAAAGTCCATTTGCAGCTGGCCGTATTCTTTGCAGAGGCCGTGGGTCGCTTCGACGAAGTTGCTGGCTGCGATTAGCACGAAGGCTGCGAGGCCGGGTGATACCCTCGTGTACAGAGCGAGAACTGTCAGGCAGAAGGTGGAAAGCGCTGAGAGACTTTCGAAGCGGTACATTAGCCAGCTTTGGAGCGACCAGTAGAAGTGGTCCATGCCCTGGAATCTGTCGACCACGGCGATTACGCGGTTCTGAAATCTTTCTTCCGCGTGGAACGCTCGTACAGTTGTCAGACCGTGGAGGAGCTCGCCAAAGTTGGAGATGAGTGGGCTGAGCGAGACCATCTCCAGCCTACGCAGGCTCTGTGATGTAGGCAGGAAGCGCAGGAAGGTCAAGATGAACACGACTGTCAGAGCGAGAGAAAATGCCAGAAAAGTCGGTGTAACTGATGCTATCACGACGATCGACGATATCCAAGTGATCGCCTGGAAAGCGATGACCTGGAACTGTTGGCTGATATTTCCGTCCACCACACCAATATCAGACGTGAGCCGATTCATCAGACGACCAATTGGAGTCGTATCGAAGAACCGGAATGTCGCATGGCTGACTTGTACCATTACCTGTTGGAAGAGGGACCTTCCGGCGCAGTATACGATAACGAGCATCATGAGTTGCGCGATGAGAAGCATGACGGATTGGAAGGTGGTGATGGTGAAGAACGCCCACAGCCACGGCCTGACGTTCTCAATCGGTGCAGGGAAGTTGTCCATGGGGTTGGACGGAGGCCAACTAAGCCCCGACGGTAAGATCGGTAGGCTCATCCAGTTGGTTGCCAATGTTTTCCCTTTGGAGGTGAGCGATCCCACGAGCAAAAGTAGCTCGTTGTAGGCTTCTCCCCACTCCTTCAAGAACCAGGATTGGCCGATCGACGCCAAACGGTATATCGAAAGGATGACAACAAGGATGGCCCACCATTTGTACTTTCCGGCTTTTATGTAGGTCCAGTATACCTTGGCTTGGACGCCCCATTCTGCTCGTGTTTCTTCTTCGATGAACTTTTCCGGTACAGCGGCAGCGTCTTCCTGGGACTCAGTCTCAGCTTCAGGCGCGACGTCCACGACTCCGCTCTGTGGGGATTCGCTGGAATCCTCGGCCTCGAAACCGTAAGTCTGCCGATGCTCTGTAGTAGCTCGACCATCCCGTATATGGACGATCTGATCAGCAACATGGCCAATAAGATGCATGCGATGTGTCACAAGCACGACAATACGGCCTTTCATCAACGGCCCAGATAAGCACTTGCTAACAACACTCTCTGCAGTGTTATGGTCCAGCGCAGACAAGGGATCGTCGAGGAACAGAATCCTCGCATTACTGTAGACGGCTCTCGCCAGAGCCACTCGTGCCTTCTGACCACCCGAGAGACCAATCCCATTCTCTCCAACAAACGATAAGTCGCCGTGTTTGAAATTTGCCAGATCCGGGAGCAGAGCACAGGCATCCAGGACACTTTTGTAGCGCTGCTCGTCATACGGTGCGGAAAAGAGGATGTTGTCGCGGATGCTCATACTTTGTAGCCACGGAGTCTGGGCACAATAGCCTATCATCTCGTTTGGTATATCTGAGATACCAGTGAGCCTATCAAGCTCACCCAATAATGCCTGTAGCAGAGCCGTTTTGCCAACGCCCACCTTGCCACATATGACTGTGAGGCCTTCTGATATCTGCAGGCTGATATCAGACAGGACAGGAGAGGGCAGGCCAGGCCAGGCAAATGAGCATGAATCCAAAGTAAGTGGGGCTCGTTGATCTGCTGTAGGTGCCGTTGTCTCTTTGTCCGGTTCTGTCATGAAATCTTCGATTCTTTCCATGGCAATAGACGCGTTGATAAGGACCGTGATCAGTCCTGGGATGTCCCTGAGACGAGTTTCCAGCATGGTAAATAGCTGCAGGGCAGGGAATATGATATCGATCCTCAGCGGATTACCGGCCAATAGCGTATATGCGTATAATGCCAGAACAGGGAAGAGACCGCTTGCAAATGCATTAATGAACCGAATCAGCACGCCCCATAGGCTGGTTATGATCCGCAAGTTCAACTCAGTCTGCCGGGCTTCCATCACTTGACGAAGCCAGTGATTTTGCCACCCATACCAACGGAGGTGCCGCAGAGCTTCAATGAATTGCGAAGATATCTGGAGCCTGTTATCAGTTGCTAGCCTTCTGACGCGTTCCCACCGGAGCAGCATCCGTGTGATGATAGCGTTCAACCCCTGGGCTACCAGGATCGCAAGAATCCCAAAAAAGCAGGAAGGTCCAAGCAGCTTCCAGACAAGAACGGTGGCGATAACGAGCCCCAGTGGCTTGTCGATTAGACTATCCACCTCCCAGAACCGTTGTGCCACCTCGTAAGCATCACCACGAAGCAAGTTAAATATTTTACCCATGGATGCGGCTGTCTTCAGTTTCTTCTTGTTCTCTTTTTGTCGTACTGGAAAGATCCCACATATCTTCCTCTGTTGGTCATTGGACGGCTCCTCGTCTGAAGCTTCGGCTTCTTGATCTTGATTTTCCTGATCCTCTCCCTTCTCCAATGTCTGCTGGTCAAAAACATTCTTTCTGGATAATGCCTTTTCATATATCATCATGACCATTTCCCCCCGACTCCTTTCGTAGCATCGTCTCGAATACCACAGGAAGAGGACCTGTGCTTGCGCTGCTACCAAGCGGACCACCATCCATAGCACGGCATAGATCAGAGCAATACGTTTCGGTAAAGCCGTATTTTCCATCGACTTCAATAGTTGCTGTAACAGCACAGGCGTTGAAAACCCTGCACCAAATCAGCGACAGTCGTATTCACAAAGCCGAAGGCCATACCGCATAGCATCTGCACGATTGCAATCGAAGCAGTAATCAAAACATCGAGCCCATTTGCCTGGAGCAAACGACTGATAACAGAGCCCCGTAGGACCCGAAAGTGATCGTGGAGTCGCCGATGTTGAAACTCAAACCCCAGGAACCAAACGTCCTCTTCGTGCAGCTGCCTTTTCTTGCCCATGGACATCAGAGGCGACATCCACGATACCGTTAGGAATTGCCAGAGACGTAAGTTGTCCTCTGGGCTTCTGTAGTCGCTAGATGGTGTATGGCCGACGACACCAATATCGAGGCATGCAAGTGAGGGGGGCCGCAAAGGCATTATTAGGATGACACCACAGGCTGCTAAGGCGGCGCTCGCGGCAGTGTAATACGCCCCAAGCTTTGTGGTAGCATAGGCATAGTGGTTCAATATGTATGCAACTTCAACTACGAAGACTGCCAGAAAATAAACCAGTAGGGATGTCGGGCAAGACCTTGGTCTTTCGACGATCACCAGGAGGGCAGCCAAAGCCTATGGTTGATTAGATTGTACTCTAAGGGCAGGAGAACGCTACATACCCAAGATATAAGGAGCGCATAACCTGCAAAGTTCGTACCTGTCGGAATCAGCTTGACCACCTCTGCTGCAACGCCCACGATCGTGAGCCCAAAGAGGGTGATCACCCAGCCCAACCGCTGTTTGGTCTGCTGTCCTGGCAATTCAGGGCACAGAGGCCGCTCCAAAACAAACGGTCTCATCCATTTTGGACGAGATATCATTGAAATGCGACCCAGTAGATGTTTAATCACAAGAAGTGAGATGACAATAGCTGGGATGGTGGAGAAGTAGGGCATGGCACATAGTGACAGCCGTGCATGGGCCGAGTCCTACAAGAGTCAGTACGGTTATGCTTGGTCAATTGCGACGAATCTTTGTTAAAAACATACCCATATTGGAGAGCAAGAAGAGAGGGAGTCATTTTCCCGATCCAAGAACATGAGGACACTTGAATTGGCCAATTGGTATGGCAGATTGGGGCATGTCCAGGGGAAAAGTGACAAGTGACGTTGGGATCCCTTTCTTGACTGCGGGGAGGCTGGCGGCCTGGGGCACTAAACTTCCGACTCCGTCCACCTCCTCATCCTGCTCCAACGAACAACTACTGAGGACGTGTCGACTTCCACCTGCTATATCAATATTGAGCTGCTCTATACGGTCCAAGTCTTACGGTTTTTAATTGGTTATTCAAAAATTATTTATATTCATGCTTTATTTTTCTATTGCAATCTAGGACTGTACATCTCAAGGCAGGTTTTCCTCTGTCAATTATATAGAATGCACAAACACAACCAGGCGCTGTGGCATTCTTGGACTTCAAAATATATCTTTAATCAACACACCCTGGCATGCATGGACAATAAATCTAGGGAGTTAATAGATGCTATGTACCCGCTAGTTGTTGCCTTTGGTGTCTGGGTTGCCTGTCTCTGATCCGCGCAACAACTGGACGACGGATACGTGTCCGTTCCTTGCAGCGTACGTCAGCGGCTTATGGCTGTCGGTGTCCATCGCATCGACCGCGATTCCTTTTTGAAGGAAATGTTTGACCGCTTTTTCAATCCCAAAGTATGCCGCCAAATGGAGCCCGGTCACTTCCCTTGGGAATTTCTGGCTGTATTGTGGATTACGTGAGTGGTGCTGGGTCGACAGGAGTGCCTGGCTCGATGCTTCGACTGTTGTCTCGCACTCGAGGAAGTCTATAACTTCTGGGCATAAAGTCGCGGATTCGCGAGCATGATGGCCCCAGTAATGTGCTGCGTAGGTATAGAACGGATGTGTCTGAAGTCTTTCTGAGAACTCGTCATCCGTCTGACAACACCCGCTCTTGAAGGCGTTAAATGAGAGATAGGCAGTACAGACGCTCGTGATCTTGAGTTCTGCCTGAGGAAACCAAATCCCCTTGGTGGTCTCGAAATAGTCTCGTGTCGACTTATGGACGAAGTCGATAGTCTTGCTAGTGTCATCGAGCCTCACTAGCCCAGCGCATAGAGATAGAACCCTTCTTATATTGGGTACGTATTTCTCGAACTCTGACTCGGTTGGCTCTGCCGTCAGGGCAAGCGCGTATCGGAGTTCTTCTGCGGATAGTGGGCGCTTGGCATGGAGAACCCATGCCAAAGTTCGCATGGCGAGTCGTTTCGGGCTTTCTTCCTGGCTTTGGATTCTTTCTATCGTTTGCCTATAAACTTCGTGCAGTCGGTTCCCTCTCTTAGGGAGGCTTTCCAGTGCGTCTCTAATCTCTCCTTTCGTTTCCAGGCTTTGAAGTACATTCATATCGAGGGCTGCAAGTGCAAACCTATGTATGCTGTCAGTTATACGTAGACGTAGATGTTAGCATAGGTACTCAACTCACATTCCGTCAGCAGCCTTGATAATTTCCGTTTTAATCGTGGTACGAAGGCCGTCTAAGTCTGCTCCATGTATTTTCTCCCAGAACGATATCCTGTTGTCTAGGTATGTTGTTATGTCATGTTCCGTAGAGACAATCTCTCGTACGATGCTCTCGCGAAACCTAGTCTCCACCCCCTGGGGCCGCGACGTCACGAAGAAGTTCAACCGCGTCCTGGCCTGCACAGCAAAGATCGCCGACAGAAAGCTGTCTTGGCCCCTGTTGTGGTTTTGAAATTCGTCTAGCGCATCGACGATAATGAATGTCCTTGTGTGCGAAGGGATGATAGATTGCAAGATCTCCGAAAGTGCCTTGAGCCCTGGCTGCGAACTCCTGTCTGTACGTCGATCGTATAGGTCCTTGACAATCTTAGGGAAAGGAGACTGTTTCCGAACCAGCTGTCCCACAATGCTGCCAAAAAGGCCCTCCGGTGTCTGGTCCTGCGAGCCAAAGCTGCAATAAATGTAAGCAATACTGGCGTTTTTGTGGTGTTTCTCCAGATGGTCGACAACAATAGATGTCATCAATGTCTTCCCTGCACCGGGAATACCGGGACAGAACAAGGTTTGGTTGTCGTCTCGCACCCAGGTCTGGAACTCCGTCGTCTTTAGAAACCATTCGCCGGTTCTGTGCTTCCGGAGATTTATATATTCGTTCTGCTTTGAAGAAAAGTCAAGGCCACCGGTTGGAGCAAGCCACTTCAATATCTTCTCACGGTCCTGATCGTGCTGTCTGTCGAGGATGGTTCCCACATTTTCGTGCACGCCTGCCCTAATCAGTGACTGGATCCCAAGTACTGCAATGCCACAGACACCGTGGACTAACCAGAGAGAATATCAACAAGCTTCTTCTCAGTCTCGACTCGACTTGTGGGAATCCGATTCAGAAGATCTTTCCCATATGCTGCAGCTGCCATCGCCGCGTACCCCTGCCATTCCGAGCAGTCATGCGAGTCCGAATAGTCAGATATACCGCGAATAACCAGACAGGGAAAGTAATTCATGAGCCCTGCTGCTGATGCTTCAAAGCAAAGGATATCATTCTCTGCAGCAAGCTTGTCCCGCACACGAGCGTCGCTCATCGGCCGGTCTGCAGAAGCTATCATCCCATAGTGAATCTCCATATTTTCACCTTCACTCCGTTCAGGTCTCGAGATAAGCTTCGACGGATCATCACCACAGGCCTTCGCACAGGGTAATCCACCATCCTCCGGATGGACAAATCCACTCTGATAAAGCCTATCCCTGCCCGGACCCGGGTGTTGATACCTCTTCCGCAACCTAGACATCTTCCCTAAAACAGACTCAATAGCATCCTCCAACCCATGACCCTCCTCCTCATACTGCGCCGCAAGATCCATCACAGCACCCCGAAGAACAACCGGCGGCAGATTCAGGAACCTCATCGTCCAACTGTCTTCGTTTTGGTCCGTTTTCCCATAGTCATATTGTAACACCCCACCCTGCCCGTCACAAGGAACACTAACAACCACATCCCCCAACCGCACATCATGCCTCGCACTCGGCACGCCCCCACCAATCCCCACCATCAATCCTAGCCTCACATTTGGAAAACTGTTCAGCATGTCCCGCGCGACGTTCACCGCCGACGCGATCCCGTACTCCCCTGCGGGCAGGACCCCGATCACCACATTGTGGGAGCCGACTCTGCCGAGCGTGTAGATGCTGCTGTTGTTGGGCGCGACGCTTGCTGGGGGCCCATGCTTTTCGTCGAGGAAGGCTCGCGCCGCGACGTATTCGACTTGGATTGCGCAGATCCAGCCGATTGTGTAGTCTTCGTTGCGGGGTGAAGGTGGAGGTGGTGGGGAGTTGGGAATTGTGGGTGGGGGCGTTGGGGGCGTTTGATTTTGTATTTGTAGGTCTTGGGGCATTTTATTATATATAGATATATAGGTATGTATATGCTTGTCTGGAAGCGCGTCAGCTATGAATACCTAGTATAGTAGAGGGATAGGTACCTGGTATATGTGGATTCGAGGCTGAGACCTACTCGCGATAGTCTTAATGTCGGGGAGAGGGAATAGTCTTGGTGGAGATAATATCAAGACGCTTGCATCATTAGCCGCCGTGGATATTGAGTGTTTGATGAAGGATGCAGATGCGGCTGTAAAACACAGGTAATCCTGGCAGGCTATCTATCACCCAATACTTTATATGTCCACGGCGCTTAACGATACTTAATATGGAACCAGGCCGGCGCTATTATAAGGCAGCCTATCAGGCTATAAAATCGAGATAGCCGAGTCGGGAGTCCAATGGAAATCTAGTTTCTCTCACAAGTAGAAAATAAATTCGACGCATTGGATATCTTGAAGTGCAGTGAAAAATGTGCAAGGTAATGTCATATCCAACAGACTGCTAACTAGCTTCAGATGGCACGCTCACTCTATGTACAATGCGGACCCATCGTCGTCGGCGCCATTCACCCATTTGGAGCGCCGCGGCTCCTCCTCTTTCCTCGAAGTCGCGGGATACCCTGCCCTTCCATTTGCGCTTTGTCTTGGAGTCGTCGGACTTGGGCTTGGAATCAGCGTCGAAGGTCTCATGTCCGAGCGCCTTTGCGACAATAGTGTCTTCTCGGTGGGACTCCTCAGACGGCAGATCCCAGACCCAGCCTCCGATTTCGTCGCCGGGCGAGGACCCCTCGTCCGGACTGCTGCCTGACACCTCAAAGCCAACGCCGGTGATCATCCGTTCGACGACCCATTCCCGGCAGTCCAGATCCAGTTCCCACTTCTTGCTCTTCCAGGCCCACCCCGGGGGCGGTCGGACATCTTCGAAAAACCGACAGCCCTTAGGCCGATCCCCGGCGAACCGGTACGGGGAGAGCGGGTCATACGGCAGGGAACTGAAGACAAAGTGTTCCCAGGGCGTCTCGGAGAAGGGGGCTAGGGAGCGCCACTGGATCTCGAAAATCTCGACCTCGCGCTCCTCGGGATAAGTGTCCAGCGTGATATCGGCCAAGGACCCCAGCAGCGACATGGCGGCGGACGGGTCGGACGGCAACGAGTCCAATGACAGGCCTGCGGCCTCCAGGGCCTCCTTATGCGCACTGAGGAAAGCCCGGTCCCGGTCGGAGCGTTCGCTGGTGAAATCCGATGCAACGGTCTGGAGGAGATCTTGAAGGCTCGGGTGCTTGGACAGGATGGCCACGTTACCGCCTATGAGTGCGATAACCCGCCACGGCATCAGATCGGACACGGCAAACAGCAGGATCGTCGCAAAGAGCACCATAAGAAAAACGGCCGACGACAGTCGTTCGTTGGAGAAATTCGTCAACGGCGCAAACACGGACACCAGCGAATCATGGACATCCGAGAAGTCGGCCATGCTGTTCTGCAGATCGCGCATGTTCCGAAAGAAGTCCTTCGATGTCTCCGATGCCGGTGTGATGGTTTTCGCGGGAGCCAGTGCGGGACCCTGGAAGGAATAGTAGGGCATGATGCTCGAGGTTGACGGTGCCGGCGGTGGGGGATGGCGAGCGAGGAAGGCGGGAACCATGACGAACAGTAAAAAGACCATCATGGGGAGGACCACGAGCAGATGGGGTTCGAGACATATCAAGGAGTAGGTGAAGAGGAAGGAGAACGTGTGGGAAGGGTGCTTCCAGTTCAGCACGCGCTCGACTTGGTTCTGAAAGTGGAAAACAACGCCAATTCTGCATGGGTATCAGCAATGCGATCTCTCCACCGTGGGCGCGTTATCGCTTCAGCCTACCTCGCGTTGAATCGACGAAAGTTATTGCCCATCAACGGGAGACTGAATGCAGGCCGCTGGGCGTCTGCAGCGTTCAGTCTGTCTTCGACGGAGATCGCATCCTCTCCATCCGGGGGGACGACTTGTTCTAAGATTCTTGAACGACCAGTCAGTTCCGTCAACTCCTCACAGCTCCAGCCAGGCAGTATTCGGAAAACATACTTGGTAAACAACCTGTCCTGCAATGACCGCGATCCTGACCTGGTATGCGAGCTGCGTTTGGACTTGGGGGTGGGTTTTGCGTCATCTTTGGTCTTCCCCGCAGAAACCACGGGGACCGGTTCGTTCCGATTGACAATAGCGTCGGGGGTATATTCATCCATGATGCCGGACTAGTATGGACGTCAGACCAGATCGATGATGAACCGACGGCATTTCCAGACGTCGATGGGAAGATCTGGGGGTTGAAGGAGAGGGGAGATGAAGCGACTTCGGTTGTTGTTGGCAAACCGGAGAAAAGCACATGCGTTGGAAGGCGGAGAGCCGAGTTCTCGGCGGTGTATTATGGGTATGGCTGATACCGGACTGGGGGGAATTTCTCCATAGTAACTGGATGAAAGATTGGTAAGATCATTACCGCCAAAATGACAGGATGCCGTCCTAATCCAGCCGTGTTTGCAGCATTTGCAGCGATCCCCTTAAGGAGCCTGAAAACCAAGGACTAAAATGCAGACTAACCGTTAGACCCAGACTAAGCCAAGGCTAAATTCCATCAGGAAAAGGAGCAGGGGCAAGAGGGAACAGAGAGAGACACAGATGGACAGAAGGAGAGATGTTCATTGAGAGACGATATGGTTGACTAATTTGGTCGGACTCCACCTCACTTTCGATCGTTCTATTTTACTTTTTCTCCCTGTCTTTCATTTTTCTTTTTATTTATTTACTTGTTTATTTTGGATTCATCCTTCTTTCACTCCTTTTGATATCAGAGTCTCCCTCTCATCGTCGTTGCTGCAGTCTCAGAATATCGGACCTTCCTTTGAGGAGTTAACCGCTGGTTGTGCTTGCCGCATCTCCGCATGGATTGTATTGCCGTCCGTTCCTCAGGCATCCCACTCCTCCCGTCCTTCCCTGCCAAGACCAGCAACTGGCTGCCCCAGGCAAGCAACCACTAGTGAATCTTCCTCTTTTGCACAATCAACACCGCCGTTGGACTGATAAACACTCACTCTCCTTCCCTCCACAACCCTCCCCCGTCTCTCCCTTAGGTGGCTTTGGTCAGTACCAACACACCCCCCCAGATCGTCTCTGGATACAAGGATCCTTTCCCAGGTTTCTTCACGAACACCTGGAAAATCGGATTGTGGTTGGGATCCCCCGCAATGGACCGGTAACGACGATTGATGGGTCGTGCGACGGTGTTGGTCAAGGCTGTCTCCTGTTAATACACTGAGAGGCCGTTGACTTCTGACAATATTTGCGATTCGGATTGATCCTGCATCGATCTTGTTCACTCTCTAACCATCAATCTCTGTCACGTTCCCGCACTTACACGCCCCCGTCGGAAATCGGGCATGCCGGAAAAGCTACCCTTCCAGCAACCCTCGGGGATGGCACAGTCGCGTAACCCGCGGTCCAGGCCGGCCAGTCCATCCCGGAATGAAGAATCAAGCCCAGGAGGTGAGTCCCCGAATCATGCATTGCAAATTGGGGCCCATGTCCGGGAGATTAACAAATTTGCCTGGTTCATAGAAGGCTCCGCACGGCGACGATTGCAGAAGCATGCTTCTACGACCACCTTGCTTTCCGACACGTCCTCTCACTCCAACAAAAGTACATCCGGCACTCGCATTGGAATCATGAGTAAGAGAAGGTTATCGATTCGAGATCAAAAGGCACCCCAAGGCCCGCGACCTCAGGACCCGTCTCGACGAAGGTACCGATGGCCAATTTCCACCTTGCCTCATCTCCCCCCCTTTTTCTCCTTTCATGAATTCACCACCTCCTATACGGATTCTAACGCATGTGGAACTTCTAGTAATCAATCCGGCTCGTTCTTTCATTCTGGCAATTCTTCTATCGATTCAACCCAAAGCAGCATTCGTTCGACGAGCATGAGCAACCTGGCCAAAGCGGACAACAGCTCTCCCCCTGAGAGCACGGAATTTCTGGCTCCCGTCAGTTTCGACGACTTTCACAACAGTATCATGCAGGAACCGAGTCTCAATCATTTCCCCATGCCGGGGACTGGGGCCGCTCACTGGTCCAGTTCGACCAACGAGAATAGTGGCGTGGGACGACGGAGGAGTAATTCTGTGCGCGGGAAGGGCTTCGGCGGTCAAGGGTCCACGACGGAATCGACGCAGGGCAGTGCCGCGACGGAAGGCCCGGCTGCTCGGGGCCGTCGACAGAGCCTGGCTCATACAGTCGGGACGAGTCTGACGGGGACCAGAGCCCCGCGCAAGTCCCTCGGGACAGGGCCCTTTCCGACAACTGCGTCTGCAAGGCGACAGAGTCTATCATCCCGAAAGGCGAGCGTCGAGACCCGCACCGATCCGGCGAACTTTCTGCAGCCCCGACCGCAGCACCTCGAGTCCGATCGAGACGAGCGAAGCCGGGTTCCGGCTAGTCTGCGGAACATGAAGGCCAAGTCCTTCCAGCCCCAGTTGCGAGAACCGCGCGACTCGGTGCTTGCGCCGGGATCTGCGGTCGACCATTCGCGATCTTCCTCCACCAATGCCGTCAGGACCCCGATCAAACCGGGAACAACCCGGGCTGTCACGCCCTCATCGTCATCGAAACGCGTGTCGGTCATGCCCCCGCACGCAACCGGTCTCGGGGCGCGAACCATTAGTCCCACCGACGCCCGGCGCATGAGGCGGATGTCCACCGCGGCTCCAGCTGATTCCATGCCCTATACCCCTCCCACTGAGGCCGATCCGCTACCCATACGGCCGCGCTCCAGTGCTCCATCGCCTTCCCTGATTCCCCGCAAAAGTGTGACCCCCTCGTCGAACCGCACGACCCCTGACCCGAACCGAAAATCATACAGCTCGGGTCTCTCTGTGTCCTCGAACACGAGCTACAACTCGGCACGGAACTCGTCCGGGTCGCTCCAATCCCGACTCTCCCAGATCCAATCGTCCTCTCGGCTCCCGACTCCGAAACCCCGTGTGGAGCAGGCAGCTACGGCCGATGAGGATGTACCGCCCGTGCCTGCCATTCCAAAGGCTTATGAATCCCCCCGAAGCGATGCCGATCAGACGAACCCGACGGACCAACCGGCGCGCAAATCCAGCTTACCGTTGGACGTACACCTGCTGAAGTCCAAGTTGGATCCCGATGTTGACCACAATCTGGCGGCCAACAATGCCAAGTATCTGAGGCCCGATGCCTCGGATGAAAGCTCCATGAAGACCCCGGAAGCCAAGCCGAGGCAGTCCGTTCAGTATGGGAAAAGGAGCCTGCAGCCGCTGAAGCTGCCGCCGTTGAACCTCCTTCCCCTGGGAACGCCGATGGCATCGAAGATCGAAGCCTTGCGGGAGCGGGAAGAAATACCCAAGCCACACACGCCATCGGGTCAGATCATATCAAAGACCCCGACGACCCCGCTGACGGCCTCCAAAGCGAATTTCTTCTCCGTACACGATGAGGATTACAGCGTCCCTCAAACTCAAGCCAGAAGCAGCACCTCTCATTTCATCGTCAGCTCCTCGGGGCCGTCATTGAGGACGGCCAGCAGTTCGAGTGCGCTTGCATCGTTTGACCACTCGACCGGAGGGGCGCGGACCCTGTCACCCTACCTTGCCTACACACTGCCGAAAAATAACAGTGACTATAACTATATACGCCAAAAGCCGAGCGGGGAACACTCGCCCAAAACAGCTCCGGTTTATAAGCCCAACGGGCCTCGTCCGCAAACTCAGTCTTCTGCGATCTCCAGCGCTGACACGATCAGCCAAATATCAACGCCGTCAGACCCTGATAATAACAGTGTTTCCGGCTCGTCTCTCCGCAACAAGATCACGTTGACCAAACGAAGCAATTCCAAGGATCAACAAGAAAACAACACCGATCCGACCAAATATGACAACATGCCGCCTCCGAAGCTCCCGGCTTCTGCCACCTGGAACAATCTGACAACCGTCAAGGATACGAGCCCCACTTTGAGACCGAGCTATCTCAAGTCCCGCCGGCAATCGTCTATATCGAGCACGGCGAACTCGTCTTTTAGAAACCCCAGTGTCAGCAGTGAACAGAGTCTCGGACTGGAGCCCACTCGCTCCAACGATTCCGGTGGTAGTGACGTCGCCTATCGCTCGGGCGCGTCCATCCTGTCGCCGGTACACAAGATTATCAGCAATGCGAAGTCGAATACCGCGGCACCACCAACTTCCGCTCCCGAACCCAAGATTGATCCTGACATTCTGGCCGGTGATGAGGAGATGCGTCGACTCGGGAGCAGGCGGAAGGACACTGAGATTGCAGCCAGGGAGCTGGATGACCTGCGCCGCAAAGCTAGTCCCAAAGAACGTGTCAGTCCGGCACAGGCACTCCGGATGGCTGGCCTGAACATCTTTGAGCGCGGGGAGATCATCGATTTCAAGGACATATACTTTTGCGGGACCCAGAATGCGAAGAAGCATGTCGGCGATTTGAACGCCCAGGCGGCCAACTTTGGCTACGACGACGATCGTGGCGATTACAACATCGTCATCGGCGACCATCTCGCATACCGCTACCAAGTTATCGACGTGCTGGGGAAGGGCAGCTTCGGTCAGGTGGTGCGCTGCATCGACCATAAGACCGGGGGTCTGGTGGCGATCAAGATCATTCGAAACAAGAAGAGATTCCACCAGCAAGCTTTGATCGAGGTCAACCTGCTTCAAAAGCTGAAGGAATGGGATCCTCATCGTCGCCACAGTGTCGTCAACTTCACGCAGAGTTTCTACTTCCGGGGACATCTCTGTATCTCCACCGAGCTCCTGGGGATCAATCTCTACGAATTCACCAAGGCACACGACTTCAAGGGCTTCTCTCTCAAACTCATCCGACGTTTCACCAAACAGATTCTCAGCACGCTGGTGCTCCTGCACCACAAGAAGGTCATCCACTGTGACCTGAAGCCCGAGAATATCCTTCTCGTTCACCCCATGAGCTCCGCCATCCGCGTCATTGACTTTGGCTCCAGTTGTTTCGAAAACGAGAAGGTCTACACATACATTCAGAGTCGGTTCTACCGGTCGCCCGAAGTCATCCTGGGCATGTCATACGGAATGCCCATTGACATGTGGAGTGTCGGCTGTATCTTGGCGGAACTGTTCACGGGATATCCCATCTTCCCGGGGGAGAACGAACAGGAGCAGCTTGCTTGTATCATGGAGGTGTTCGGTCCTCCGGAGAAACATCTCATCGAGAAGAGCACCCGCAAGAAGCTCTTCTTTGACTCGATGGGCAAGCCGAGAATTACGGTCTCGTCCAAGGGACGGCGGCGACGACCCAGCTCCAAGGATCTGCGACAAGTTCTCAAGTGTGACGACGACGCGTTCCTGGATTTCCTGACCCGGTGTCTCCGGTGGGACCCGGCGCGTCGCCTGACGCCACACGATGCCTTGAAGCACGAATTCATCACGGGGGTCAAACTGGCCCCTCGGCCCAAGACCTACACCATGAGTAACTCCCCCAACCGGCGGGTCCCGTCCAGCCGCCCTCTCCCTGAGCCACCCGGGACAGGCCTCAAGAGCGGTTCCTTCATCCGCAGCCGGGATGTGTCGGGAACCTCTCCTATCAGGCACCAGACCGGAAAGCGCCACTCCACGGTGAGCGGACTACCGCCGTCAACGCCGGCCAGGCGAGGCACGAATACCACCACTGCGCCGGGGTCGGCCTCGGGACTTCCTCGCGTGTCCGCGAGGAGTATCAGTGGGAAGCCGGATCTCGCCACGGCGGCGGCAGCCACCAGCTTGGTACGTACCAGCCCAAATTTAGGACCGAAGACTGGTCACTAACTGGTTACCCAGAGGACCAAATGATGTGACAGGTTCCGTCAGTAATCTTCTTTCCCCTTTGTTTTCTCTTGCACATCTGTAATAGTATTCGGTTGTGTCTTTTGTTGCATAGACTGGAGGGAATTTTTTTTTTTTTTTTTTTTTCTTTTCTTTTCCTTTTTTTCTTTTTTTCTGTTTCTCTTGTTTCTTTTGTTTTTGTTTTTCATTTGTTTTTCTTTCTTCTCGTTTGTCTCATGATGGAATTGAGCACACGAGAGATAGACGAGAGTTGATATTATACCCTAATTGAGCATCTCGTCTTTTGCTTGATGTGGCTGTCTTGTTGTGTTCTGTTTTTCATTCTTCCTTTTTCTTTGTCGTCTGTTCTTGCAGCCTCTCTTGTGGCATTGTTATGACCGGGGATTTGTTGAATTGTTGCATACATGGCCCTTCGTTTACGACCATCCGACTGTATGTGCATCCGGGGCCCATTTACTGGACACCTTGATGCAGTCGCTGTATATTTATTTCTCACTATATCCATGCCGTCTAATGAGCGGTGGTGGGGGATGACGGTGTGGATGATGTTATATGAGCTTGACCTTGATGCATATACTTTGGAGGAGCGGTGTTTTTTCTTTTTCTTTTTTTCATTCTTTCTTTTCCTTTACTCTTGACATTCGTTTTTATTATTCTTGTGGAAGGTGGTTTGCAGGAATTACCGAGTTAGAACCGAGATGGGTAGAAATAATGAACCATGACTAGAAAGAGACTAAATAAACAGATCCGATAAGCGGCCCGATAAGGAGACGCCCCAAACGGGCTTACTTGGCCTTTGCGCGCGTCTCCGCCTCGCCGACAACTCGAATTCCTTCGCCCCCAAGCTGACTCCCTCGTTTCTTTTCCCTCTTAGCTGTCGTCAATTAGGGAAATTGTGGCTTCTTCTCTTTTCATTCATGTCGTGAATCGTGAACCCCTAACTCATAATGAATGGGTATTCCAAACACCACCTGGACGAGGATGCGTTCGGGGAAAAGTCCGGGCTGGGGAGCGGCCTCCGGACGTTCGATGCCTTTCGTACGTGGACTCTGTCATTACTAGGAGAGATTGATATAGACGAAAAGCGAGTACAGATAACTAACAAAAATGCCACCCTACAGCCAAAACCAAAACGTCCTACACCACCCCAACCCGCCGCGGCGGCCAGTGGACTGTTCTTATCCTGATCGTGTGCACGCTCTTCTCGCTGACCGAGTTCCGCACCTGGCTGAAAGGCACCGAAACGCATCACTTCAGCGTGGAGAAGGGCGTTTCGCACGATCTGCAGCTGAACTTCGACACCGTCGTCAAAATGCCCTGCGACACCCTCCACGTCAACATCCAAGACGCCTCCGGTGACCGCATCCTGGCCGGCGAGATGCTCAAGCGCGAGCCCACCTCCTGGCAGCTGTGGATGGACAAGCGCAACCAGGAGCTCTCGGACGGCAGCCACGAGTACCAGACGCTCAATCAGGAGCATGATGCGCGGCGTCTCGAGCAGGAGACGGACACCCATGTCGGCCATGTGCTGGGCGAGGTCCGCCACAATCCGCGCCGCAAGTTCCCTAAGAGCCCTAAGCTGCGTCGCGGCGATATGGTCGATTCGTGTCGCATTTATGGCAGTCTGGAGGGGAATAAGGTGCAGGGCGATTTCCATATCACGGCGCGGGGACATGGCTATCGCGACTTTCAGGGCCATTTGGATCATTCTAGTACAGTCCCCTCTAATTCCTATCTCCCCTCACTATCACACCTCGACCACGAAGCCGACAAGACCATAGCTAACCGCTGAAACCAAAGCATTCAACTTCACACACATCATCAACGAACTCTCCTTCGGCCCACACTACCCAACCATCCTCAATCCACTCGATAAAACCATCGCGTCCACCGAAACCCACTACTACAAATACCAGTACTTCCTCTCCATCGTGCCCACAATCTACTCCAAGGGCTCCCGCGCCGTCGACACAACCTTCAGCACCCTCCCACCACCCTCCCCCGACACCCACCGCTCCGACCGCAACCTCGTCTTCACGAACCAGTACGCAGCAACCAGCCAGGCGACCCCGCTCCCCGAAAGCCCCTTCTTCATCCCCGGCATCTTCTTCAAGTACAACATCGAGCCCATCCTGCTCCTCATCAGCGAAGAGCGCGGCAGCTTTCTCTCCCTGCTTATCCGCCTCGTCAATACCGTCTCCGGCGTGGTTGTCACTGGCGGGTGGCTGTATCAGATCTCGGGGTGGCTTGTTGAGCTGGTGAGAAGGAAAAGGAGTGGTCTTGCGGAGGGCGTGTTGAACGGCAGGATTCATCAGTCGGAGGAGTAGTGTTTCTGCCTTATTTCTCGTATTTTCTATATCTCATTATTTGGCTAACCCCCGGGGTTGCAAAATGCTTGTCTTCTTGTTTCTTGTTTTTATGTTTGTTTTGGTGGTCTGTAGGTTAGCTTGCTCGCTTGTTTGTTGATTTGTTTGTTCGGTGTTTACATACCAGGTTATTAGGTACTTATATTTTGTACAATTGATTTGTTTATGGGTTATTCTTAGTAATATATATATATGCATATTATTATTTATAGTTGCCTACTTCGTACCTAGTATCCATAGCAAGACGACTATCGGGGCTCTTCAATGGGAATATCAAGTTGTCCTTCTAAACCGGATATATATATAGAATACACTATACCTACCACCTACTTCTCTACCCATCTACCCACCTGCTCCAAAAGAAAAGATGTAGGAAAAAGTGAAAATGAAGGGGAAATCATCACATCAAACATCTCATCTAATCTAGTCAAAGTAAATATAAAGAGAGAGAGAAAGAAGGGCTAAATCTCAAAAATCTCTCCCATCCCAACACCCGCACCCTCAGCCCCAGCCCGACTATCCACCAAATCCAACCGCCGCCCCTGCCAATCGCGCAGCTTGGTCTTAATCTCGCGTACCCACGCCACGCGCTTCCGGCCTTCTTCTTCGGCCTGCGCGCGCGCAAACTCCGCCTCGTCGAACTCGTCGTCGAAGTTCTCTTCGGATAGGAGCTCTAGGTTGCCTGGAGCGTGGGCATGATGATGCTGTGGGTGGGATGGCGTGCGCGCGCGGTTGGGCCCGCTGCTGCCGGTGAAGGCGGCGAGGCCGCTGGAGAGGACGGTGGAGAAGGAGGAGTGGCGCTGTTGTTGTTGCTGGGCCATGCTGCGCCGGCGGGCGTGTTCGGCTCCACTGCCGCCGATGAGGTCGACGTCGTCGAAGGCGTTGTTGGCGTTGGATGATGATGCCGCGAAGTCGGGGATGCCCTCGGCTGGGTACTCCCCTCCCGCGGCGGCCAATTCCTCGCGTTTCTCTTGCCACACGCCGCGGCGGAGGTCGAAGATCTCGCCTTCGAGGCTGCGGATGCGGCGGTGGAGGCGTGATCGCTCCTCGTCTTCCAGCTCGTCGATCGCGTCGTCATCGGCCCCGCCGCCGCCTGAGGCTCCCGAGTGTCGCTTGCGCAGGGTTTCGAGCTCGTCTTTGAGGCGGAGGTTGTCGTTTTCGACGCTGGCGAGCCGCTTGCGTAGCTGAGCGGCTTCCTTTTCGGTTTTTTCGCTTTCGCGCAGGCGCGCTTGGTGGCGGGACTCGGTCTCCTTGTGCAGGTTTGTCATCGCCTGCTGTTTCTTTTCGAGAGTGTCGAGCTTCTTCTCGGACTCGGACTTCTCGTTCTTCAGCTCCTCGACTTCTCGCTGGAGACTCTTGATGAGCGTCTCTGTTGATGTCTTGTCGACGCCTTCTTTGACGGCTTTTTCTGACGCCCGCGTCAACGCAGTCTTAGTATCTGTTAACTCGCGCTGCGATCGCTCGAGCGCTGCCTCGCTGGTCGACAGTTTCTCCTCCAGCGCAGCGATCTGGCTCTCGTGGGCGCTGCTGGAGCTCAGCTGTGCGCGCAGGTTCGAAATTTCCAGCTCCATGGCCTCGATGGTGGCCGATTTCGACTCCAACTGCTGCGTCAGCTCCGCCGGCGGCGATTCAGACGACGCAGGGGACGACACGCTCGCGTTGTTCCGGTGGGTTCTGGTCTGCAGGTGGGAATTTTGTCGTTGGAGGGACGCGATCTCCGCTTTCTATTGGAATTGCATTAGACGGGTTTGGACATCACGTAGCTCACGAGGGATGTTGCACTCACCAGCTCATCTACATCCCCAGCTTTCTGTTCCGCCTTCTCCAGTTTATCCTTCAACTCCGCGACGTCCACGCTGGCCTCGCGTAGGTCCTCGAGCTGTTCCTCCGTCTTGCGCCATCGCCCTGACGCTTCTTCCAGTTCCTTCTCTAACCGCTTATTGTCCTTCTCGAGCTCTTCAATGCGCGATGCCTGCTTCTTATACACCTCGTGCACCGAGTCCCCGTCGGCAGACAGCGGCGGTAGAGAAGGCGACTTAATCGTCGTCGACGGCGACTGCGCCAAGTTATTGTTGCTACCCTGCGACACAGACGACTTCCGGAACGACGACGACCGCATCTTCGACTGGATCGACAGTGACGGCTGGCGGCCGTGGGCGCCGCCCCGCGACGGGGCTTCTAATTTGGAGGCGGGCTGCGGATCGGCGTCGGGAGAGGGGGAGGTGGGTACATCGGTCGGAGCATCGGGCATAGGTTCGACAGGAGACTCCTCTGCTTGCGGCGCGGGTTGAGACTGTTGGCTGTCATCTTGAGGAGCGGAATCGGAGCTGGGCGCAGCAGCGTCCTTGCCCTCGTCCGCCTTGCTATCGGCTTTGTCCTCTTCCGCAGGCGCGGGGACTTCTGTAGCGGGCGTTGTTTGGTCGGTAGATTCGGCTTCTTTGGGAGCTTCGCTGGTAGAGGCAGATCCGGCTTTCTTGCCGCCCTTCTTCTTCTTCTGGAGCTGCGCTACCTGTTGCCGTGGGTCAGTATGCGCGTGTCATCATGCTATGCTCCGTCGGCGGTGGATATACCCTTTTTTTGGCGGCGGCGAGCTTCTCGGCCTTGAGGCGCTCTTCTTCGTCGGCCATGGTAGGTAAGAGCACGCAATTGTGGTGTGACAGAGACGAGACGAGAGCGTCGGTGGGTGGGAAGTCAGAAGGAAGGAGTGGAGAGGGTGGAATGAGCATTATCAGGCCAGTTGTTGCGCCCGTGCACGGACCACCCACTCGTATCGCAGTGCTGCCTGAGGCGGTGATATCACCAGGACCAGAAGTAGATCTGACGGACAGACACAGTATTTCAACCTCAAAATTTCTTAGCTATAGGTACGTTTTCACTGGGAAGAAGAGAGCCACTGTTGATTGTAAATAGATATCATACATTCAGAGCCGAAAGAAACCACAGCTCTGTTCCACCCACCCCGCATTATACGATGTACATATATATACATGGGTATAGGTCTGTTATCCGAGACATGACTCTCACAGAGAGCAAAAACAAACAGCAATTACACAGCATCACAAACTATCCAATCGACTATTGCAAACCAAGTACTCAGTACCCAATAACTATAGCGCCATCTGCGGACCACAAACCCAACACAAAGACCCCAGGTACGGAGACCGCCCTGCTACTCCTTTCGACCTCGGCTTACACCCTTGGCCAGGTTCTCATGGATGCTGGCTTTGCAGTAACAGGATAATCGATCCGATGCGTCCTCTGTGCGAGCCTCTGATAGGGCTATGATGTGGAAAAAGGTGCTATATACCATAGCCGACTCCAAGCTATACCCACAGTAAGACCATGACGGAGTGCCTAGGATCTACAACAGATTGGAATAAAATAGATACATCCTACAATTATCACCAGAATCAAGAAGAAAATCATAATAGATACGGTCATGGGAAAATAAGTTACAAGCAAGAACAGAACAGAACAAGGACAACGTCAACGTCTCCTCGCAGTAGCGCGCCATAACGCAGGGGTATGGAGCACTCAATCGTCATCATCGTCAAACCCAAGCCCAAAGTTCCCGTCTCGTCCGGATATTAATATGGGGGGAGGAGCCTGTTCTCCCCTTGTGCCGGGAACCGGAACTCCCCGACCTTGCCGATGCAGTTGAATGCATGTCAAAAACGCCTCAAACAATAATCCCAAAGTAGTGCCAACAGCGGAGCAGAAGCAGAGAAAAGAGACAAAAAACGTATGAATATGAATGGAAACAAGGTTAATCAAGAGATCCCGGCTACAGGTCCATGGAATCAGCAATTTCCTCGCTCATGGCGCGCACAGTCGGCTTGCTGCCGGAGCGGGACCGGAACTCCTCGTCGCTGAGCAGGTAGTTATCATATTCGTCGACCACCGGCCTCGTTGGCCTTGTGTTGTCCTCTTCTTCGCTCTCACTCTCCGGCTCGAGCTCGGCATGCTCGCCCAGCCAGTACCGGGCGCGTTTGCTG
Source organism: Aspergillus neotritici (assembly GCA_023619815.1). Classification (NCBI taxonomy): domain Eukaryota; kingdom Fungi; phylum Ascomycota; class Eurotiomycetes; order Eurotiales; family Aspergillaceae; genus Aspergillus; species Aspergillus neotritici. The sequence goes on along the minus strand of JALZYL010000029.1, from coordinate 6,950 downwards.
GAACCCGTGTCGGGTGTGAGATAGCCGTCGTCGAACGTCCGCTTCGTCGTGGGGGTCGCGAAGCCTTCGCTCGGCGTGTGACTCAGGATGGGAATGGCACGGAGATAGAGGTAGCAGACGCGCTTCCGAAGACGGTTAAAGAAGAAGTAGTGGAGGCTCCAAATCGCGCCATCGTCCGCGTCCGACGGGTCCTCGTCCGGCGAATAGGAGTAGATCGAACATTCCTTCAACGACATTTGTTCGTCGATGATCCTCCACATCCTTGGTCCCCATGTGGACGACGCCTCTGCATTGTAGGAGCCGGATATCGTGCCGGGCGACGGTGGGGTCACATCGAGCGCTTCACGCGGTCGCAGGTTGAACAGGGTCGTGTCGACCGTGTTCATCACGCGCTTCAGGTTTCGCTCCCGATGGAAGTCTGACGGGCGCAGCACATGAGAAAAGTCGTAATCCGGGTGACTCGCGTTCAGCGTCGCGATCAGGTAGGCAAATGTCCGACGACTCGAGTGTTCACTCAGGGGCCCGAACGGACTGGCACGGGATAGATTCAGCGACGCGGCGGCGTCGGTCGCATTTGGCGGGGACAGCGATGCAGACAGACGAAGGACCGATTCATACTGGGATTCGAGCGATTGTTCGATGTTCTTGTACAATTTCCGATCCGCCCGAGCGGCCTTGGTGGTGTAGAGGTCGCAGCCCCCTAGGATGTGACAATCGGCAGTGTCGAAGTTGAGCGAACTCGTCACGTCCTCAATCTCCGGCAACGGAAGAAACTGCGAGACTCAGAGTGGTAAGCATACAGTCGAGGGGGGATTCTTAAATCGCTGCTCTGCGCGACTCGAACGGACCTTCATCTTGCGTAATCGTGCGATCTCGCGTGGTCCAACGAATACCGGTTCCAACGAGTAAGGTAGGCGATCGGAGAAATGATTAATTGTCCGACACAGATGTGTTCCCCAGCGCGACAACCAGGCAAGGAGAGATGTGCTTTAATGCTGGGAGATAAGGGGGATGTCGTGGTCGCTTGCAACGTAGCCGATCGGCGATAAGCAGCGGGTGGGCGGTCAGGGTGCGGTGATTGGGTGAGTGACGTTATAAGGCAGCAGTGAAGGCTAACAGGGGTGAGTGATGGGAATCCAGTCCATGGCACAGCCGATGGGCGATAGATAAACCGATAGGGAAAAGGTGATGGAAGGAATCGACTGGGGGGACTCGAGAGTGGAGAGGAACGGGGGAAAGAGGGACATCATCAGATGGACGAGGACGGACAGTCCGTTGCGCAACGCGAGCGGAGAGGGCCGTCACGTGGCGACATATTGGACCAGTAGAATGACGCAGTTCCCTCACGAGTCTGGGCATTCTTCCCTTCCTTGGTTCCCAAACTCGACTCCACGTCAAGGCTGCCGTGTATCCATTCAATCCCATTCCGCTCAATTCGCCCATGGTCTTTTGTTTTCGGGGTGGTCAAACAATCAAGTAATTAATTAGTCTCTCTGGTGTCGACTGGTGTTCATCAACGCCTATGTACGTCCAACGCCGCTCAATCATCTCTTTGCCTTGGTCCTCCCAACCAACAAAGCGAATATGCCCAAAAATAGATATTAAAGATCAAAGGAAAAGAAACCCGGAGAAACAGTTGGCCACGTCTGGTCTGTAGAATACACCCTACATGATCTTTGTAACCACATCTTCCTCAACCTGTGGGGCTATGGTTAGTCACGGTCCGGTAGGGTGGGCAGTGTATTGGCCGGGGAATGAGAAGTGAGGTCCAGCGCAGAAGCAGGGGTCATCATGGAGGCGTGCAGGTATCAAGCGGAGCCAAGAACGAACCCAACAGGGGAAAGGGAGACAGAGGCCCAGGTACAGCCCAAAGCTACCGGACGTAAAGACCACGCAACACCGAACAAAGAGTCTCAGGAATCTTCGGAATCGAGGGTCCTGGTGCTGTGTAGAAGAAAGATCAACTCACCTCCATATCTTCCAAGCTATCCTGTTGACTGATGCACCGAAGGACGTTCTTCTTGCTGCTCTCTTGCATCTCGCCCGCTAACAATAGCTCATCCAGAATGAAATAGGCCTTCTGGAAGTTGAAGATAATGTCCAGCTCGCACACGTTGCCGTAGTACTTGTCCATCTGTTCGACATATCGGTGGACGATTTCGAGGTTGATCAGCTCGTTATCCGTGGACTCGCACCCGGCGATGAAGAAGAGGGAGGCATAACGACGGTAGACGACTTTGCTATCTGTTCAGAACCCAGTCAGACCGTTAGCTGACAGCACCCAACGTGTGTAGGGAAACAATCCGCGGGGCTGTATACCTTTGTACTCGAGGAAGTTGCACATGCGGGTGCGACGGGACAGAACCAGCTGCGTCACATCCTTGACAATCTTGGCCTTCTCCTTCGGAGAGAGAGTGGTGAACCATTTGGCCAGACGCTGTGATAATAAAATTTGTGTTCAGTCAGTCTCAAGCGAGCTGGCGGGCGGGTCCCAAAGCCGGGTGGGCCACGAGTACGCACCACTTTACCCTGACGGGAGAGGAGAATCAAGTATCTGAAAGGGGGGCAGTCAGCTCCATCCAAAACACGGAAATCATCCGGTAGCCTCACTGGATCGCCATTGTGTGGATTGAGGGGGTGGGTGAGTGATGACAGGGGAGTTTGTTTTGAGGGGTCAAGTTGGTGGACGGAGGTCGATGAGGAGAGCGGGAGAAATTAGTGATTCGGGGGAATCGCCGGTCTTATTCATTCGCCCGCATGGTTGATGGGGTGTTTATTGGCCCCGCCGACCAGATGAAATGGACGATATAGGGGTTATGTCCGGGTGGAATCGATGGAGTTCTATTTGAAGAATACAGACAATCGAAAGAAAAAGGTTCAATTCTAAGGACGAGAGCGATCGAGCCCCAGGTGTCAACATTCTTGCAGGTCTTGGCGCCCGATTGGCCAACTATATAATAAAAGCTTATCCACGCGTGACACTGACGATACACTGGCGGAGAAACTCCTCGACACCGTCAATCTCCCCAAGTCTCCCAACACTGCCAACGTATCCATCGGGTCTCACTACAGCCCACGCTCCTTGATTCGCATTCACCCCGTATTTCACATACACATCGTCAATCTGAGTCCCGTTATAGAATCGCATCTCAGAGAGCTCCTTCACCGCATGGGGAACAGACTCCCATCCAAATCCCTCGGGGATCGCAGGGTATACCACCGCCTGCTGGATAGTGGAGCGTGGGAATTTTGGCAGGATCGTCGACGCAATATGGCGCAGAGCGCGCGCAGATTGTCCGTCGGGATCTAACAGATCGGTCGATGCAAAGACGAGGATCTTGAAACGACCGTTGGAGGGAAGATCTGGAGCAAACGTTAGCGGCAAAGGGAAACCCAGACACAACGGGGGCTGTGGATGGACGATACCATCGTGTAGATTGCAACGACCTCCATCTGCGTATCTCTTGAGTTGGACATTCAGCAGTCTCCGTCCGGGCTTGAGGACAGCATAACTGTGGTCCGGGCCGTCGGTGGAAATGCCCGAGCATTCGCAAGTGCTTTTCCTGCACACGCTACTCTCGGGGTACTCAACCCCATAACCGCAGATGAAACTCTTCAGCCGGCGATAGACCTCGACGAGGTCGCTGGAGAATTTATTTTCAGCGTCTCCGCCCGCTCTTTTTTCTTTTTGGGCGCCCTGGAGTACGCTGCAGTAGTACCGATCAAACTCTATCAATTGCCGGGCGACGGAGAATCGTTCTGTGTGATATGATTGCAGGATTTCATTAGCGCTTGCAGAACTTGAGGACGGTGCCAGGCCCAAGACGGCGTATGCGAGTTTCCATGAGAGATTGTACGCGTCCATCATGGATACGTTCATCCCCTGACCTGCCTAAATTCGTGTCAGCTCGAGTGAATCCTTCCTGGGTCTAGGACTTCCTTGTGTCCGGAATATGGATACCTTTGGACTATGTGTATGGCAAGCTGGGTAATCTGTCAGCTGAGATTGGAGGACTCAAGGGAAGACAGTCTTACAGTCTCCGATGAAAAAGATTCGACTCATGCCTCCCGAGTCGGGAACGATGAATTGCGGCAAGACACGTTGGGCCACTCGATATTCTGACCACCAGTGGACTCCTGCATCTCGACCGCCCTTTGGTTGAAACCGAAACGGCTTGAATACTTCTGTTATGTGTTGCAGGATGGCGTCTAGGGTAACGCAGCCCTGAAGGTTTCGACCCGCCGCTTGCTCCCTGCCAAGGTACTCTTTCATGTCCACATAGAAACGCGTCAGGTAGTCTCCAGGGGCGACCTGCTCGCGGGGGATGCCATAAACCGTGCCTGCTTGCGAGTTGATGAAACACCTGCGCTGGATATCAGGGAAATCGGTCTCAACCACCACGTCAATCGCGCCCCAGACGTCGCCAGCTCCTTTCGAGTCGCCTTCCATGCGAAGGCCCATGCATTTACGCACAGAAGACCGGGCCCCATCTGCTGCGACGAGGAATTTGGCCCGGATCGTAGTCGGCGTGCCATTGACCTCGACTGTCGTGACAACTGGAAACTCCGGATCGCCCTCATCGTCGATCTTCACATCTACAAGTTGGCTGTTTCTCTGCACCCCTCGCTGCGAATGCTTCAGCAGATCCGCCTCCAATTCACCCTCCAGGATTCCCTGACTGATCGTTTGCGCCTGAGTAAACCGTGCCGCGTCCGTCGAGGTCGGCGTAATGGACGACCGCTTGATCGAGGTGCCCTCGCCCGATTCCCACGTCACAAACTCCCAGAGCTGGCGGCCTTCGCGAAGGATTCGGTCCGCCACCCCGATTGAATGGAGAACTTCGAGAGTCCGAGGCTGCATGCCATCTGCCCGCCCACGGTCCACTTTGCTAGGGTTCGCATCGATGCAAAGGAGGGATTCGTCGTTCAACCCGTAGCGCGCAAGTAGAACATCCAACAGGATGCCTGCCGGGCCAGCCTATATCGATCATCAATTACTTTCCATATTCACCCTTTTTACGGAATTCATGTCACCTACTCCGACAACCATGACCTCGTAGCGTTCCTCTCCATCTTTCTTCGTGATCTCGGGCGCCAGTCGCTGCAACGGGGCCTTGAACGTGGGCGCTGTCATCTTGACGTCTGGTTAGATCAATGCCCTCAAACAACCGGGAGAAAGATCTAAGAGTGATTCTCAGTTTTCCTAACCATTCCACTATACATATATACTGACGAGTGAAAATAGCGGTGAATCGGCGAGTGTGATCTACAAGTGGGTAGCGTGATAACACGCTGGTCCCAGTGACCCAGGATATACACAATTTGATGCGGTATCACATTTCTTTCTGGGGCTTGGAGTAAACAGATGACGGCACCACTAGAGTGTTCTGCTCAGCTTAATCAACGGCAGATTGTATAATAAGTTCAATGTCACGTTCACCTTGCATCAGGAAAACTGCGACTCATTTCGACCTGACCGTGGGACACCGATATCAAATCCGTCACTATATAAACAAAAGAGTCGCCCGATACTCTCCAGTATAAGAAAGATATCAGTGACATCTCGCTCTACCTACTTGACAAGAACTATTGATAATTATTGATTCCACCCTCAACGCAGCGCGTCATAAACGCGCACGTGAATATGTCAATGTCTGCGAGGAATTGTCTCGATTGGTGAAAACAGACTGACAGGTCAGACGATCTGTACGATATCGGTTGGGCGAAGACCTGTCATGAAGTAAGGAGATTCTCTATACAGATCGGTATGGCCGACTTGAAGTCCTGGAGCGCGAAGGGGTATGTGAGTTAGGGTTTGATCTCAGTTCCAGGCTGCTTAGCGCGCCATCGCGATGCCAGAGCCCCGGAAACGCTTCGAGCTGTTTGTATATCGCATACCTGTTGTGCCAGGCCTCTCTTAGCCAAGTCGAACAGGAGACATCGATAGACAATGCAAATATACGGGAAGGGAGAGAGATCTGGTAGATCCGTATCAATGATGGGGGCTTCTCATCTAGAGCTGGCAGCTACCATCATTGCCACGACTACAGCAATATATCATATCCTTTGCTGTGGGAGTACATATTAAAACTCATCTACAACAACCCTCTCATGAAAACACTACATGGAGACTACTATGGCACATGCCGAAAAGCCCATAGATCCTCTTGATTCCCAACTCTATGATATACGTATCCAATACCTGTTCCCACTAACCCAACCAGCAGAATATACGCGTGCTTCTGCCCCCACCACCCACTCCCAAGATCACATCCCACCAACTTCCCTATTCCACAAACACAACAATAACTATACCCAAAACTATCTAGCATCAGCACCTCTACAACAGCCACAAAACCAACCATGTCACCACCTATAGGGACTATGATCCCTACTACCTAGATAGGTAACACCCCCAACAAGGCTGACAACCCCTCTCAGCAGCCAGCCCATCATCCAACTGACATCTATCTATCTATATTTAAATCCAACAAACATTCATAATCCAACCGAACAATGCATGCATGCATGCATCGTGAGAAAAAAAAAAAAAAAAAAAAATAAAACCATGAAACCACATCTCGGTCTCCACTCGTATAGTTAACTCACCCTTACTCATCCTCAGACATGTCAGCAGCGCCATTCTCATCGTATTCAGCGTGACTCCGCCTTGCCGCAGCCTGATTCTTACTGTAGCCGGCCTGGACCCCGAACCATGGAAACGAAAAGTACTAGCTAACTATCCCTTTCTTACTCCCGAATGGCATTGTCTGTAGGACTTTTACTAAGAACCAAGTAACTTTTTATATATATAGACACTCGCGCGAAATAATCAAGACATCCCAACTCAGCAAGTAGGACGGATACGATGTCGAAACCTTCCCTACCCTGCGCGTGACCTGGCGGGGGGGGGGGGGGGGGGGGGGGGGGGGGGGGGGGGGGGCGGCGGC